>OY982570.1:4921180-5521180 GCA_963859945.1 Euplagia quadripunctaria | reverse complement strand
TGATATGCACTCGGTTTAATAATAATAATCCACATATATATGTACAGAACGCTGATTTACATCACACTAACAATATTTCAGGGTAAAATGTGTGTTCTTAGTTGCTTGTTTACAGCACTTATCTATATATTAATACGTGAAGCGAAAACTTTGGATCCCTTTTTACGAAAATTGGGCGGACGGAGGAGTATGAAATTTTGCACACTTATAGTTTATACAGAGAAGAAGTGACGAATGACAAAATTTTTGAACAATATTTGCTACAAAGTTAAAAATAAATGCAAAAAAGGGTACATACAGCTATGAGTGTCCAGTATATATTTTGACCTGTCATGGTACAAAAGTCTATACAATGACAGGTCAAGTAATATTGGCCAATGAAATAAACCATGGTAGAAATTCGACCACCACGCGATCTCTAGTTTAATTTAATGACCATTAAAGTACCTTTATATACCTTTACACTGTAAAAGGCAGGGTACAGCAGATTCTAGCTTGAATTGGACTAAAACCTACACCCTTTTTTTCCTGGTTTACCACCATCGCCAAATGGGGATGGCGACTGCTTATAATCGCATACTACCAGGCGAGCTGTATGCTTGTTTACCAAGTTAGTGGTATAAAAAGCTTTAGGTTTGCAAATTATCCGCGTAAATGAAAATATATTATTATCATTTTCTTTCCGATATTTAGACACTGTTTATATAATTTTTTGTTGTGACATTATTTTTTTTAGGGTAACAATAAAATAACTGTTAATGCAGTGTGCAATGCAGTCGGTTTGTTGTAATTGTTTTCTATGTGATCGGTACAGATTAAAATAGTGTACCATTAGATTTCTCATTCACATTTCGTTATAAATCATCTAATCGACATCCAACCGCTCTATTATCTTCTAAACTGTGCCCCCAGCGTATGAAATTATTATTTTTTTTAAATACCTTATTATACGTTTGGCACCTTTAACAGATAATACCTTTAGCAGAAAATTACAGGAATTCTGAATTTGAATTCAGCCTGTGTTTTAGTGGGAAATATTAACCGACTCCAAAAAGTAGTATGAAATTAGTTCTCATTTTAATTAAAACAGAGAATTAAACGGTTCTATACTAAATTACTTATTACATATTATGCCATAATCATAACATGGAAACTCAAACTAACTTGTGGACATGAACCTACTACTAATATTCAATGAAAAGGAAATATGTTTTGTTCTTAGTTCAAAACATGTCGCTCATTTTAAAAAGATCCGTTTTTGTAGCGGCAACTGGGTGTAGGTTCAAAATACCTGCATATAGTTAACACATCACACAGTTATTGGTGTCAACCTTTTGCCATGCCCGTATAGAACCGAACCAGCAACGCTCAGGGTGCCATATCTCTCGTGTAGCCTAAAAATATATATACATTCTCAAGTGTCAAAACAATTTTTCGTAAGTGTTCACAAAGGCATATAACCCTCATGAACACTTACTGTTTTTAATTTTTTATCTGCTGACGTATTCATAGTGCCTGGAGAAGACTCCTAATGTGCTAATGTGTTGTCGCGTCGGTTGACTTCAGCATGTTTGGAGACTCTCTGTCTGATAAGCTTAAATAAGATATAACTAACAGACAAACATTTGCTGAATCTACACTTATCTACATACTTCCTTCATCAAACTACGACGTTTAGCAGTACTTCAGATGTATTAGTTGTCTTGCCATAATGACTTTCGCTCCCGGCACTGATTGCGATGAGCCATTGTTTTAACTCGTATTCCTTTGTTGGAATTAACTTGTGCCAAACTATGCTGATTTTAACCCTGAACACAGCATGCTAAAGTTTATTTTAGCTCGGATGGGAATAAACTGTTAATCGCCGGTTATAAATAGCCCGGGACCTGTTTGGGTGACCGCATCTAGAAGTGATTTTTGTTTTAATACAAAGGATGGGTTGCTCTGGGCATTAGGATATATGTGGCCACAATGACATTTCATTATAACATGAATTTCATGAAATTGTTATGAATTAAGAGCCATGTTTGTTTAGAGCAATGCTCTCTGATTTGGCTAGCATTGCTTGTCATGCGTCTTAATTGTTTGATTTGTAAATGGGTGGGCGAAACACTTGTATTTGAAGATGCAATTAACTCTTGATACTACTGAACGGTGGCTTAACTAGCTTAAAGTGAAAATCCAAATCCTAGGAATTTAATAACCCAACAATCTTGTGACCTACACTTTTATATATTTGTTCCATATCCTGGAGATAGCTAACAAACATACGGAAAATAATTTATTTATTAATTATTTTTCAATTTCGGTAAGCGAAAAAAAAATCTTGTCCGAATACCAACTCCCCCCCCCCCCCCCGGGTTTGCCGTCTGGTTCCGCCCCTGTATGTAACACACATTCATTGATATATAGAGGCAAGATTTATACGTAGATAGGTAGAGAATGGTGGATAGATCAATTGTAAGACACTGCAGTAGTTAGTAATCCATACAAAAAGCGTACTTCTTTTGCGGAACCAACTTTAAGACGCAAAAAAGAATACGTCAAATAATATAGGCCCCACACTTGTTTGTACCTCAGTGCTTAAAAAATCTGTCAACATACAAAGCCAACTCTCTCGACGATTAGCAACTATTTACTGTAGAATTTCTTAAACAACCAACCAGCTAAGCCAACGGGACTAGTACTTTCACCAACATTTTGTATGTTCGTTTAAGATCACTAAGGGCAGCGTCCCATGAGGCGTATTGTCAATGTTTGTATTTAATTCCCTCTAAAATCTGCTACTACTAGCTACAGGTACCTTTTTTTTTTTTTTTTTTTTTTTCATCACTGGTCATCACCTTACCATGGCTATTGGTGAGGTGGTATGTCGGAATCGAACCGACTAAAACCACACGGTGTTCCGGTAGCTACCTATTACCAGTAAAATTACAAATTTTGTTTTGTTGAACCCAAGTTAAATTGAATTTACTGTTCTACTTTATGCCAAAAAGCTTTGTATTCTACTTTAGAAGTCCATAAATCATCAATAGTACTAATCTGTAGTAATCTTTAGCTCCAAATTACTACTACATACTACCGTGGAGTCTATACTACACTCTCGTTGTGATGTATCTCGAGCACGCATGGGTTGGCCAACAAATTGTTTGCCCAGTAAGATTCAGATCTTAATGAAGAAGAAATATTTAGCCATTCGTCACGGACAGGCTGGCCGCTAATCGATGTAACAGATCGTTCAAAGCGAAAGTGTGAATAGTGTCATATTAATAGTAAGTACTTTGTATAAAGTGAACAATTTGATGATCGATTACGAAATGAAATGCAAATGCATCTATACCGTTATTTTGTCGATTATTATGTTTAATTATAGTTATTTGATGTGTTTTATGAAACGTAGTTGCTACCTATCATATCTGTGATTCGTGCTACAGATTGGTATAAACTTATAAAGATTCATATTTTAATAGAAATAAAAAGCTACTGTATTAACTAATAAAGTTAAAAATAAAATCCGAACATATTTTATTCAAATTTTGATTTGCCGACAAGAACGAATTTTGTTCTCCCCCCCTCCCCCCTCCTGGGCTGACAAAAAATATTTTGCCGCAACCTAGGGCCAAAGCTGGGTAGCCCACCCATGAATATAGCAGCATGCATAATTAAATTTTTCATGGGTCCAACTCCCAAAGAAACACTGTTTTATAATTTTTGCCGCTCTCGTAAAGTATTATAGAAATAAGTGCGTTATCATTAATTATTGTGTACTGGTTTTGCTAGCGTTAATGAGGATTTTAAGAAGCCGGACAACCGTCTAAAATATTTTTTTTTTCTATCCCTCAGGAACACAATTCTTTTGGGAAATTTCATGATTACCGGTTGAGTAATTTAAGCGTGAAAGCGTTACAAATAAACTCACATTCGCTTTTTTTATATTGGCTAGGATTTCATTGCATTGTGATTAGTTATAACGAAACCCACCTCCTTAAAGTCGTTGTCACGTAAAACTTTCGCCCGTATACCGACTTTACAGGCAACCAATTTTTTTCTTTTCGCCAATTCTGTGAAATCAATTGATGATACAATAAATTTATCGCGATTACAACAATAGCTGTAGGCTTAAAATTACATCGGTAACATAATACATTCAATTGTAAATTTACATTTTTATTTAATTCACGTACAATAGAATACTTAACAAGAATATGCAATGTGATATAATAACTGCCTACCGCATAATAAACTAAACAATAGTGGGTGTATCAATTGTCGAAAAGAATGCCATTAGGTTACTGTACACTGATATCCCATTCGATCTCATAATGATGCTTGCATTGTGTTCCTAGTAGCCTTATAATATGAACTTGCATAATATACGCATTAAATAGTTGATGCAGAAGTGCAATTCGACTTTGTCTTTGTATGTCTACGACTGTAACTATAAATTTAAAAAACCCGACTCAAAATAATAAAAATAGTATAAACAGCCATCTTGGATTTGAAATTTATCATAGTGTATTATAGTATTCTACTAGGAAAGCCCTTTCATTTGATACCCATATTGAGGGAGTTGTGAAAAAATATGTAATCCGCCATTTTGTGGCGGCGCGATTTTGGACCGATTTTCATCAAACATAGCTAAGAACACTCCCGACTAATTCTCCTTTTAAACAAAATCAAAATCGGTTTATCCGTTTGGGAGCTACGATGCCACAGACAGACACACACACAGACACATCAAACTTATGACAACCCGTCGTTTTTACGTCGGGGGTTAGAAATGAAAACAATGAAACAATAATTGAATCAAAACATATTCAGGTACTAATTAATTTATTAATTCCTATGTAGTATGTATATGTAAACGTATGTGCTCATGTCTCAATCCAATCTAGACTTTTCCTCATTTTAGAATATTATATGGATTAATTTCATATTCTAAAACAAGCACAGCAAACCAAGGCATAGTAAAACTTAAAAAAATCGTTTGTTTAACAAGAATTTACTATTAAAAATATTCGTGTTTCACGCTTTACAAATCAAAATTATGTGACTCTTAATGCATGAAATATTCCTAGAAAGTAATTAAGTTTTAATCACTGGTATTTAAATAATTATGAAGTCTTGCACCCCCTTCCAGTGACCTTTGTGCCACTATAACTTTGTAGAAACCGTTGACATTTCTCAACACCCAATTCTACTTTCAAATGACAATTCTGTAGATGCCGCACTTATTTATTTCAAATCTTTTACGTACATAAACATAAATAATCATACTACATCACGAAATGATTACTGAATCATGCTAACTCATTAAGAGGTGCTTATGACAGCCGCAACTGATGACTTAAAGAGCTTTCAATTGCCCATTAAGCGTATCAGTCAAAAGTCGATCAGAGACTAGCTTAATTTGACAGTAAGTGGGCCAAAAGTTGTAATATATAAAAAAAACCGGCTAAGTGCGAGTCGGACTCGCGCACCGAGGGTTCCGTAAAATATTTTTATTATATGATGTTGTTGTAATCTGTGGTAAATATCATACTCTTTGATCCTTTTTTGTTACACATCCCTACTCCCCTCCTTTTAAAAAATGTTCTCTGTCATGGCGTCTCTCGCGCTCACCGGCCTCAAGATAGCTGTGTTAAGTCTGTAAAAGTTGTATCGTACAATAAATCTACTTTGTACCAATACCAGTCTATTTTCCTTTGTAATATATCAAAACTCCAACAGATGTAACTGAAAATATACGGTTTTCGGAATTTTTCCTTTATCTGTGCTATAAGACGTTGCTTCGACCCAAATTTCAAGATTCTGAGTTCACGAGAAGTACCCTGTAGGTTTTGATTCTCTTGCGAGTGTCGAAAATTTGCGGCATAAACAGCTGTATCCTTTGATTGCGTTGGCTTAGAAGTTTGATTTTTTCACAGCTCCAAGGGACAGTAGACTTGAGTATTTGATATAAAATCCAGCTTAATACCTCCACGCCTTCCTCAGAAAAAGGGTCTTGACAGACAGACAGACCCACGGAAGGACGGACAACAAAGTGATCCTATAAGGGTTCAGTTTTTCCTTTCGAGGTACAGAACCCTAAAAACATTGATGGCATTTTGATATGTTACCGTTATTCCAATTTTTAAATCTATGTTCAGCTTATTATTGTCTAGATAAACATTCAAGAATAATGTATAACGGTGTCTGTAACTAATTCCTCTTGGAGCCGATGCCTATTAACCGATTATGTTGACTGTATGTGTGAATATCGTATTTTTTACTACATCTCAATGTTCAGTTTCACGCACCGCACTTTAGCAGTCTTATTGTCCATAACCGGGATGCCGTGAGTTTATGTGAAAGCGCGTTTCTAATTGTTACGCTTGATTCCACGTTACCACGTTACGTGTTCCACAAAATACAATTATATGAGGTATGAACACCCAATAACGTACTGTGTATAAGACAAATTATTTGAGCATCAAAACTTAAAATGTAAATTTAAATTTTATTAATATTTGATCTTTGTTTTGGTATCAACTGTTAGTATACTGAAAAAGACCAAAGTTCTGATGAATATGTAGGATTAAAAACTGACGTCAGAATAGTGGTAAATGGCGCTCTGTCGTCTTTGCTTACCCCGGAATGCAACACTACGTTATAAGTTCTATTTGACCGCATGCGATATTACCGGCCAAACAAAGGAAAAATTCAGCGTTTGCACTTAATATGTACTGACTTAAAATGTTTCATCAATCAACTGTAGTTGCCTACCTACTGTTGTCTTTCCATAGTCCGAACCAGTCCGAACGCATTTTCTTAGAATAGACTGCAACACAATTAATGCTACAACTTGCAGTTTCGAAGTACATTTTATTGATAACGGTTCCGGTTATAGCTCACGATAACATCACGCTGCAGCCGTACAGGGTGGGCGTTGATTAATATTCTTAGTTACTTTGACGTACGACCATAGAACATAGATTGAACAAAGATGTTTAATTTGCACGAAAGCTATTATGCTATGTTTATATGACTGGTAGGTTTTAATCTACTAAGCAGCGGCAAATTTACACATTTGCCGTCAGTAGGCTATTAAAATTTTGCCGCCACTACCGGTCTGTCTATCTAATTCGATACCCCAGGACAAGACATAAAAAATAATGTAGGCCCTAAATTTGCCGCCCCTAAAATCTGCCGCCCTAGGCTTCAGCCTATTCAGCCTACTCGTAAATCCGTCACTGCTACTAAGGTATAAAACCACAAACACGCCTCGTGGTAAATAAATCTAAGGTTAGGTATGGTAATTACGGATAGATGCAGATGGCATTTGTACGAAATGAATTGCCTAGGAATGGCTAAATGACCTTTCTTGCCCGCTAATGTACAGAATACCTAAGAAGTTGTAAAACAACGATCATTTCCATAATAATTTCCATTATGCTTAGAATAAGAATGTAAAAGTCACATGTCTTTAAAAGAGGAATGCTAATATGTTCTTATCATTATTTCCAGAAGAGCAGACAGTGGAGCGCGGTGCCAATTACAACGGCGAGGTGTGGTTCAAAGCGGCCACCATTGCTGTTCCAGTGTGCGGGGCGCTCATACTCTTCCTCCTTGTAGCGGTGGCAGTGAGACTGCTAAAGGCCGACGCGCTCTTACACGCTGATAGAAAACTTAGGTGTGTATTATTTATAATCCTTCTCCCTCATTAGCCGCAATCAATACAAGCAAATATGGTATAATAAAAGCAAATGGATATGTCCCGGAAGTAATGTCGCCAAACTCACACTTTTGAGAATATATTCTAATACTTACAAAAAGATAAGATGATGTAATTTGACAATAAATGAGCTCCTTAGGGAACGTACCCATACTACGTGACCCGTTCTGGGGGGTGGGGGAGTCTTCAAGATACCACGCTTGGTCACAGGGGCGGAGGGGGAGGGCTTAGGTTTTCGTCACGTAGTCAATATTCACTAGGGAAATCTCGTGCTTTTTCGACCTATCTTCAAATATGGCGCGCAGCGTTTAGCGCTTTTTAAACTCACAGGTGGCAACAAGCAAGCGTTTAGCGTTTTTTAACTTTCTGTCAGCAAAAAATGATTTAAAACCAGAATTATAAATTACTACGTGAAAACTAGTAGGGGGGGGGGGGGGGCTTAGCATATACTACGGGTGATCACCGAGTGGGGGGAGGGTATGAAAATTATAAAAAATGGGTCACGTAGTATGGGTACGTTCCCTTATGTCTTGTTGCTGCACCACGTTAGATGCAGCAACTAGACATAAGATATATACTTGTTGCGGATTTCCTCATAACTGTGCAAGCAGATTTCCGCATAATAATGGAACAGCAGCAATCACTACGTTGTTCTTCCTCTTGATTTTGTTTTTTGACTTAATTGAGTCTCGCTCAATTTCATGCTCGTTGTTATCATGTACTACGTATTTAGAGTTCTGCTAAGTATACTCCATTCACCTTCATGTAACTAATTGAGAGAGCCATGCTTCGGAACGTATGGGCCGGCTAGACTCCGCTCGATACCACGGCCTCACAGAAAACCGAACAGAAGCAATGCTTGCATTGCATTTCGCCGCGTGAGTGAGATTACCGGAGGCCCTAACCCTTCCCTCTCCCCTCTTGCCACTCTCCCCCCCCCCCTCCCCCACCTTAAAGGGCGGCAACGCACTTGTGACTCGAGTTACAGGTGCCCATGGGCGGCGGTAGTCATTTACCATCAGGTGACCCGTCTGCTCGTTTGCCCCCTATACCATAAAAAAAACTAATGTAATTATATATAGCGCATTCTACAATAATGAAATCGTATGGATTATGATTGTATCTATGGTATTGATATAATGTTAAAAGTTGACAATTGTCGCATCCATTATTATGGGCAAGTTAAGAAAGTAGTCAGTGTTGATAATGTATATTTTATGTAACAAATCAATAGATGTTTCAATACATAATATCTCTCTTTATCATTTTCAGAGGCGGTTACATGTCACCTTTAGCTCAACATGCTCCGGAGGACGTTAAAAAGGTTTGGGTGGGAACACCTTCCTCTCCTCTTTTGGTCACACCGGGTGGGTGTTTGGTCGCGGTAGAACGCGCCCAGCTCGTAGACCCCTGCCAACAACTCTGTGATATTCAACGGTAGACTGTACCAACTGTGAGCAATCTTTGTGGCGGGTTGTACCGTGGACTGGCGAGATAAGCGATTGTGATGTTTTTGGACTGATGAAAAATTAAAAAAAGAAACGAACATATTTTTAAGTTAAAAGTTCAATTGTGTTCAAAGCTATAATTATGTCGTTCATTGTGCAGTAAAGTTATGGACTTGATAAAAGTTGGCCTTGACTTTAAAAAACTTGTTCGTAAGAAATATTTTAATTGCAATAAGAACCTTAAAATTACCATATTATGTGACAGAAAAAGAAAAAATATTTTAAATGCGTGTACGTGACGAATGTATCTTCAAAATATCCAGGCCATGGCCTCACGGCGGCAAAGAACGATTGTATCATTCATTACACACCAGATGTACACCCCCGAGAACTCTGAAATGTAATGGACGAATGTAAGTGTAATGGACCACCTGTATTTTGATATTAGACTAAAAGTAAATACATATCTATTAATTAAACATAATTTAAAATTTAAATAGAATTTCAAATCAAGATGGAACCCGGCTCGTCATATTGACTCATAGATTATAATTACCTGGGAGACCGAGCTTTGCTCGATACATTTTTGTAAAATCGTTTTTTTTTTTGTTAAATTGCATTTTTACAGGAAATACAACTATGCAGTTGAACTTAAAATGCAAAACTGTATATATACAAAAATTTCATCAAAATCTTTGGAGCCGTTTCCTAGATTCAGATTATATATATACATATATTCAAAAATAGCTCGTTTAAAGGTATTAGATATTAGTGCCCTTTCAATGGGCGATTGCCTTTGAGGCTTCGGACTGGAAAGAAGATATTATCATTTTATAAAAAATTTACATGCTTTCAAATATCACTTAATAGGTTGTGCGTAATCCCCTGACTTGGTTAAATTTAATTTTAAAATATGAGTGAGCGTAAATTGGTTTGTATGTATGTTTAGATATTAAAAACGACTGATCGCCTAGCCGCTGTTGTTAAAACCCATCAATAACGTGTTTAAGCTACGTTTTGCTGTCAACAGGTTTTAAGTACTACCTGTTTTTTTTTTCACCGGGTTTGGCATAATAAGGCCTTTTTTTCGGGGGTTTTTGGTGGGGCGGTGTGTCGGAATCGAACCGACTAAAACCACACGGTGTGCCTTAATGCGCCTTAAGTAGGAGGGATCTGGGAACAGCTTTTATTAAGACATCCGGAGGCATAATAAGGCCTGGCCCAAGGTACAGTATCTCGTAAACAGGCAATATGGTAAACGAATTTTGTTCATATATAACGATATATTTAATCCTCCACTTGTAAAGCAAAACTTAGTTTAAACATCGGGCGTTATAGTGGCAAATGGGCTTTTTTATGAATCTAATTTCGTAAAATTGATCTCAGATTTATACAAGTAAATCCTCCATTGCACGGGATGACCCGCGGGTATACCAAATTTACCACATTGTATATGTTTTATTTTAAAACTATATTTCTTTTAAGCGCTTTGTGTTCCTTTATATCTTTGTAAATATATACGTTTTTAAGTTGGTAACTTTGTACTGGCAGTTACCAAACAGAGTGAAATCAATTACCAATACCTATATCGAAAATGTATAATGTAATAATGTCAATTATTGTAATCCTAGATCTGACATGAATTTGAATATGCTGCTGTCACTTGAATATTCTTCTTAAAACTACCATTTAGCATGCAGCATGGGGGATATGGAATTAACGTGTACTTCATTGCTATAGGTTTCTTGTTGCGAGTTCCTATTTTCTTTTTTCCGTTCTGTTCATACGAAGTTTAATTTGAGATGTCAGTAACCAAAACTTTCTTAGCTACGGCCGTGTCGAAGTGTATAAACATTTACATTTGAAATCCGTTCCCTTTGCGAAACCAATTTTATGTAGGAAATCATTCCAGTTGGGTGCTTTCCTACTAACGCCATTATTAGGAAAATATCATGACTAATCTAAAAAAGATCATTTATTTTTTTAATACAGAAAATTATCCCTTAATCAAAGATCATTGTTTAAGGGGTATTTTGGAGATTTTTGAAATAGTTCTAAGGAAATAAAAATTTTAAGAGTAGCAACTGCAACTTTATGATGTTCAGTTTTACCGTCAACATCACGGGTCTACTCGACGCGTACAAATTAATTTCATTTTCTCTATTCTGTTTCTAATTTACTTTATTGACAGCTACATAACGTAATTAATAAAAATAAATGAAATGAATATTGAACATTTAAAGGAATTATGGATGAAAATAGTTATCATTAGTCGTTATATGTAAATCGGGCCTTATTATGATAACATTTGACAAGTACGATATAATATGTTGTTTTTGGATGAGGTGCTAACATGAATATGAACACAATTTGTATCGTACCAAATCGATGCTATTAACCAAGTGCAAGTTTGTATCGAATGTAATGTAATACACAAAAGTATAGACAATCATTTTGTTTAGTTATTTATCACATTATAATATCTGCATGCATTTCCTTTTATTAGTTATGTAAATGATTTGTATTTTTGTAAATATAATGTTAAGTTTGTTACCTGTTATTATGTTGTTAGGGACAGTTTCTGTAAGTGAAATCTATTTAGAGTATTTCCTAGTCTTTTTATCTGATTTTACCATATACTACTCTGTACATTGTACGTCAACTTTGAATAGATTTCACATAATATGGTCGGCTACGGTAAGGTTATTTTATAAAATTATTTTAATGGAAAAATTTGTATTTTATGTAAATATCAATTAGTTTGAAAATTGATTTCATACATTTTAGAATTTCCTTTTTTTTGTATCTAACGCACGTTCGCAGGTTGTTTCTAGCTTGTTGAACTTTTTATGACACTGGTTAAATTGTCATGGTTGGAGTATTTTGGAGATGAAGGTATTTTAAAGCCATTGGCCCGTCTTCAAGGTGGTTCACAGATGTTACAGCAAATTTATATTCAGACTTTATCTATTAATTCATATTATTTTTCAATTTGTATGGATTTCTTATTATTTTCAATCTTTTAGTGGTATTCCACCCTAAGCAAAAATGGAATAACACCTATCAAATAAGTGTGGACACACCCTTAGTATTTTTTTTAAACCCAAAAACTTAAATCTTTAACTACGACCAACTGTTCACAATTGTAACATAGTTTAATTTTTTTAAATAAATTATTGTTAATTTTAAAAAAAAAGTTTGTACACTTTCTGAACGCGCAAACGGATATATTATTTGGTGTTTGTGCCCAACTTAGCAAGAAATACGATTTAAAAATAGTAATAAATCCTAACATCGTGCGTTAGATAGTCAATATTACATATTAGTTTCGTGTGTGCTTAGAAACAGTGTTGCATAACTTCTGACTTGTTATGTTTTAAATGTCTTTATCAGCAATCTGTTAAAATACGTTTTACAGAATATATTCTACCTATTAAGCTGCCTTACATAAGTTAACCCAGGCTTCTACAGTTCCACTACTTCATATTTTAATAGTATTTATTTTGATGATGTATTCACTAAAGTTTTAACCCTTTAAAAGCTAGGAAATTCTTGCTTAGTTTACCTTCTATATACAAACATTTCAACTTTTAACAACACGGTAAAAGTAACGAGTTTGATAACTCTGAAAGCTTTACTCCAAGTGTCAATAAACTCATTATTTTTTTCGTGGTTTATAGAAAATTTAGCTTATTGACAAGTTACGTAACAATTGTTTCTTATACAGGCAACACTACGACCATAGTTACAGAGATTTTCAAGTAATTGAAGCTTCCTTGAGGTGCCTTACACTCGTTAGGATTTTATACATAGGTGCATAACAAAATACTCCGTAATATAATAAATATAATTGCAATCAATGTAAATATTATCTGTATGTGTATAAATAAATAAAATGAAATTATTTTATTACTGGAACGCTGTAGTTTTTTTTTGACGTTACACTTTTTTGGCGCGTTATGGAAAAATAATGAGAGTAAATTTTTACGATGCGCGCGCACACCGTCACGAAAAACCGACACCCTGAAGTTAGCTAGTCAACATTTTAGTTTTTCAAAAAAGTTACCAACTTCACGATAGTGATAAAAATGGTTTTCACATATTACTTTGAATACGTTTGTAGTACGTTGAGGTTAGTTGACGGTATGTATTATTTATTATGATATTTAAATAAACTTTATTTAACTAGATACAAATATAACTTTTTAAGGGCGTACACACACACTTTTATTTTTCTATTTGAGTGGTTATCTTGCTTTCGACAATTAAACATTGGTAAGTTATAATTCTAAATTTAAAAGTACGCTTGTGAGTTAAAGTCTGTCCAATCCAATCAAAAATTGCATCTTACACTGCTCATCAAACCTATAGAGGCCTGATTGTTTATCAAACTCAATAGATATCAACTCAACTCAATAGTAAGTTAAAGACAGCTCTGTGCCCTCCACATAATACATAGTGTGACTGTCAGGTCAAATCACCCATTTCAATAGTAAGTTAAAGACAGGTCTATGCCCTCCCCATAATACATAGTGTCACTGTCAGGTCAAATCACCTATTTCAATAGTAAGTTAAAGACAGGTTTGTGCCCGCCACATAATACATAGTGTGACTGTCAAGTCAAATCACCTATTTCAATAGTAAGTTAAAGACAGCTCTGTGCCCTCCACATAATACATAGTGTGTCTGTCAGGTCAAATCACCCATTTCAATAGTAAGTTAAAGACAGGTCTGTGCCCTCCACATAATACATAGTGTCACTGTCAGTTCAAATCACCTATTTCAATAGTAAGTTAAAGACAGGTTTGTGCCCGCCACATAATACATATGTGACTGTCAGGTCAAATCACCTATTTCAATAGTAAGTTAAAGACAGCTCTGTGCCCTCCACTTAATACATAGTGTGACTGTCAGGTCAAATCACCCATTTCAATAGTAAGTTAAAGACAGGTCTGTGCCCTCCACATAATACATAGTGTCACTGTCAGTTCAAATCACCTATTTCAATAGTAAGTTAAAGACAGGTTTGTGCCCGCCACATAATACATGTGTGACTGTCAGGTCAAATCACCTATTTCAATAGTAAGTTAAAGACAGCTCTGTGCCCTCCACTTAATACATAGTGTGACTGTCAGGTCAAATCACCCATTTCAATAGTAAGTTAAAGACAGGTCTGGGCCCTCCACATAATACATAGTGTCACTGTCAGTTCAAATCACCTATTTCAATAGTAAGTTAAAGACAGGTTTGTGCCCGCCACATAATACATATGTGACTGTCAGGTCAAATCACCTATTTCAATAGTAAGTTAAAGACAGCTCTGTGCCCTCCACTTAATACACAGTGTGACTGTCAGGTCAAATCACCTATTTTAATAGTAAGTTAAAGACAGCTCTGTGCCCTCCATATAATACATAGTGTGTCTGTCAGGTCAAATCACCTTTTAATAATACCTAAGTACATCAATTCGGTAGTTTCCACACTTACAAATAAGTATTAAATAACAAGGCTGGAGAAATTACACCTTACTATTGTGAAACCATGTCGCCAGGCGGACTGACGGTCGCTGGAGCCAACACGTGCTAGAGTGGAGACTGTGTTTAGGCAAACGTAGTGTAGGGCGCCCTGCGGCACGATGGGCAGACGACCTGAAGAAGGTGGCTGGCAGCGAATGGATGCGGATTGCCGAAGACCGGGATAGTTGGCGCTCCTTGGGGGAAGCCTTCGTCCATCAGTGGACGGCGATAGGCTGATGATGATTGTGAAAAAAAATTGTGTAAAATAAATAAAAACATGATAATTTTCAGAATTTTTCATGACATTGTATGGTTTTACTTGGTTGAAATAAATTAAATTAAATAAGCTTAAGGGATTATTAGCGAGCAATCCATGTCAGTTTTAATCCTTCAAAGAGTTTAATACATATTTATTCATTTCGTAGTCTTACACGTGGAGCTCTGAAGTACTTGCGTAACTTGATCCTTATTGATATTCCATTCATTCAACATCGATTTAAATTTATTTGCGATTATATCGACCGTGTGTCGCTCATCAAATTCCTCACAAATATTGCATTTCGCATGATTTCGATCTATAGGCGTGAAATAACGCCATACATTACTTTTCTTCCCTGATGCTATAATACAAATATATATATTTGAAATGACTTGATCGAAACAATTAAAAACACGTCACAAACATAATAAATAAACATTGAAGCGCTGCCAACAGCTACTTATCGCAACGTGCATCATACTAGCATTCATTAAACATTCGAATCGTTTAATGCGAATGCGAGTGTTTAAAATTATGCGAATCATTAACTTATGCGAATCACTCACTTACGTTACGCGAATGCGAACATTCGTATAGTTTGAACACCACACCACATCATTGAACATATCTATAAAGTATACCATATGACTATGTAGATTTATACATATATACCATGGTAAACATAATATTATCGAAGATGGTAAGTTAATAAAATCGGTATTAAGAACCTAACATACGGTAGATATGTTATATATGTAGGTCCCGTAGGTGAGTATACATTTGTATCTTTATTATCGTGTACCGAGAATGTCTATTCATTTAAAAGAGCGTTTTTACAGAGTGAAATTTTTGTGCTCATGTGACAGAGAATTGATTGAATTGATAACCTCCTTATTTGAAGTCGGTTAGAAAGCTACTAATGTAGAACAGTTCTAAAGAACATTCTCGACAGTGTGATCAGAAAATTTGGGAAGAATTTCAAAATGTTGTTCTTATTTTTAAAACCTTAATTATGGCAATTATTCGCCGGAAATATGTATCTTAGATGTTATAGATAAGTGCTATAATATTAACCAAAAAAAACAAATCATTTTAAACCTTACTACCATAGCAATAACTACTGTAAACAGTCTTGGGGAAAGTGTCGTCAAAATTATGACATACGTGAAATTTGATATTCATATTTTTATGAATATTAAATTTATTAATAGTTGTTATTAATCGATACAGATTTTATGCAAGAGCGCCTTATAAATAGGGAGATTGAGTAAAAAATCTTTTATATCATCAATTAATTTTGGACGCGGTTGTACATACTTTGCAGCACGAATGTAAGTGTATTTATTTTATTTTATTAATATCGTTTTAATTCAGTTAATTCAGTGAACCTGCTATTAACCTAAATATTTCACTGCTTCGGAGAGGTTAACGCGAAGGCTAGTGATGTGTAAACCTACGTAGTCTTTACATAAAATAAAACAATTATTCTTGTGATTTCAAGCACCACTTCGCATCTTTAGATTTATTATTCAGTACTAATATTATAAAGGTGAAAGTTTGTGAGTATGGATGGATGGATGGATGTTTGTTACTCTTTCACGCAAAAACTACTGAACCGTTTGCGATGAAACTTGGTGTGAAGATAGCTGGAGATCTGGATTAACACATATGCTTTTTATCCCGAAATTCCCACGGGATCGGGACTTACGCGGGTGAAACCGCGGGGCGCAGCTAGTTTTGTATATTTATTATATAGTAGGAACTCGTCCGAAGCGATCTTTAGTAGGTATTTTAAAATGACGGAAATAACGGGTTGTGTGTCTGAAGAACGTCAACTATAATTTTTGTAATTAATATTTTTTTTAAATAGATCGAAATTTTGATTATTATTTTTGAAAAAAATAACAGTGTTTGGCGAGCTAATCATTTTAAAACTGTTTACATTGTGGCTAAGGAATTGATAAGCTGTTTTTTGGTTAGGGCGTGATTAAATAAAATCTTTTCTCATTTATAAAGCTTTGACCCGCGAAGGCGGTATACATATTATGGGCCTATGAGTTAATCTAAGGAATAATGAAATTCATAAAACGAAAATCCATTTTATGAATTTCAACAATGGCACAAAAGTTGAGTGGTAGGTAGGTATCCGCGGTAGGAATTTTATCTCAAACTCACAATTTTAATTATTGAGGGTGAACCCTTCGCCTACTGTACCCCCTGTGATTTACTTCTTATCGCATTCCCCAAAAAATGTAGATATTACTGGTACTAGCCAACTATCCCAAAAATTGTTAATTTTTTTGTGTTTTAAGCAGGGAGGTAAACAAAGTTTTAATTCTTACTTTGCGAAATGTATTAAAAATACATTGAGTTTTATTAATTAAGTCAATAAAATTATAAAGAAAAAAAAATAGAATCTGGACGGTAGCGTGAGTCCTAGGAATTCCGGTCGTGTGGTTCGACCTCCACCCACTACCCATGTGAGCCCACTCCTAACAATCATTTAGATTAGCTGGAGGAGTTAACGGGAATACTAGTAATATGTGACCCACGTTACCACGCCACGTTGCCTAAGAAAATCGCCGCTCTACAGTTCGACAAGGAAAAGTTCTCTCGTCTTTCATAGTACGCCTCTTAAAAACAAACAAATGAATTCTACCATCGCAACGTTTAAAAAACATAAATTGAATTAAAATTATGAACAAGCCTTTCTGCTTTATTTAATTTTATCACATTGACTGACAGGCTGCAGTCCTAGAATATAATTAATAATAATAATAATACTTTATTGCAGGCCTTGGAAATTAAGTCAATTAAGTGCAGTAATTTATTTGATCGTAGCTAATGACGCCAATCAACTGATACCAAGCCAAGGTGTACAGTTGTACAGGTCGAAGCCATGAATAGAATAAATAATAATTAATTAATAATTGCAGAACACGTTGTAATACAATACTGCTTAAGCAAATGGCTCCTTGTCCTACTGCTCCTTCATATGCTAGTCACGTCTGCTAGTTAAGTTTATTTACAGGTGTCGCTTGTTTTTTTTGTAGTTCAAATGTTTACATGATAACCTATGGAGGGCTGAGATGTTCATTAACAAAGCGATAAATAGCCTGTCTGTTTAGAAGTGGGTGTGTGAGAAGGAGAAGGCACTATTTTTGATGTTAAGGTGGGTACTATGTTCTAAAGCACAATTGCTGACGTAGAATACTGAGTTAGGTTAGAGGGAGAGTAATGCTTCGGCACGTATGGGCCGGCTCGACCGGATTGATACCACGGCATCACAGAAAACCGGCACGAAGCAGTGTTTCGCCTACCGAGTGAGGTTACCGGAGGACTCTAAAGGCCCCTCATTTGCCCTCCTTCACCTACTACCACCCTGCCCCTTCTTCCCATTATTATTATAATTATTGTTTTAAGTGCCTAGTGCCACCTCGACCATTTCTGGTCTTTTGGAGCGCACTTTTGCTTTACAGTTCACTGCTCAGACTTATGGCTTCGAGAAACCTCCAGATCCTATCAGCAGTGATTGTTTGTATATTCCTGCGGTTGCATGATGTGAAACCTAAGGTTAATACTTCGGTACCGCATTAGTGGGCCCCAAGAGCATAGAATATGCATTGGAGTTTCTTCTGCCTCTTGATAGAATCTGCATACTGTGTTCTCGCCCAACTTTAGCTTGAACATATGTTTGTTCAGTTTGCACTGTCCGTTGAGGATTCTTGTTACCGCACAGGTTTGTATCCTTCTACTCCCGGCCGGCAATGCACCTGTGACTCTTGAGTTGCAGGTGTCACTTAACATCAGGTGCCGCGTCAGCTCGCATGCACAAAAAAAATGAGAATGACAACTGAATAATGAGAATGACAAAGCACAAGGGTCAACATTGGTCGTGCGAGTGACTTTAATTTTTTCTCTTTCTGTTGATGCAATTGATACAATGTAGTTGACTAGCCAATATTAATTTATAGACAAACAAACCAGCTTGTTTATTACATAATCAACAATATTATTCGCTATTTAGGTAGCAATTATTATTGGTATAAATTGAAATAAAAGCCTAAACACAAATCAATCAATCGTAATGTTGTTCTTGACGCTTTGAAAACTTGTAGTAAATTATCCAACAGCGCATTACAACTGTACTTATTTCTTTTAGTTTGCAATAAAATTTATTTGATTACAGTCCAATATGACGAAGGGGAGTAATTCTAATGAGAAAAAACCAAAAGGAAAAGTCTTGAATTTTGACCATCTTGTATTCTGGGTGTCAAATGCTAAAACTGTAAGTATCTACTTAAACATTATAATTACAGACCCCTAATTCAGTTGTACATGAAATGTATGGTCAAAAAGATTTGCATGAAATAATTTATTTAATATGTTTGGTCTAGATACATTATGCTGATGTTAAGTCGAGTAAGAATGTACCTAGAATATAAGAAGATAAAATATACGTGCTTCAAGCAAAAAGGATTTTCAGCGTTTATAGTATATAACAGGGATCACCAATTAGTTTCAATTAGGGTCCGTTTTTAAATAAAATAAGCGTCGCGGTCCGTTTCTATTACATTACAATGTCACGTGTATTTACTTTATTAAAATAAATAATACACTTAAATATTAATGAAGTAATCCAACGAAGAGAAAACCTGAATATTATTTGATTGAATAATAAACAAAGGTAAGAAGAACTGACGTGCCAAGACTTTTTTAACATTAATGTAGTAAATGACAATTTATTCTTGCCTTGAACTATCTGCTAAATTTTGGAGCAAAGTTGGTGCACACAGTTGTGTGTCTAATCCAAAGCTCAAGAAAGTGTCGCATTTTGTATTTACTTATTCAAGCAATAAAATAAATAGAAACTTAATCAAAGAAGATTAAGTTTATTTTATATCTGTTATATTTATATAAGGTCCGCAGAAAATAGATCGGCAGTCCGGATCCGGACCGCGGTCCGCTATTTGATGACCCCTGGTATATATTATATTTATATGTACTTTTAGCTACCTACTTTGTTTTCCAATATTTTCCTACAAACGCCAATGAGCGGTCGTGTTCCAGTTAGAAAGGAACGGGGACTACTTCGAAAAGCAATAAAAATATTAACAGGCTTCTATATCATTCCGTTTTTATTTTCTAAAAACTTTCTGTGTGACCCACCAGTGTGTATTGATTGCTTTATAAATAAAATTGGATTTAGAACTCAACATGCAACAACATGAATTATATCCGCAGTTACTCTGTTTTGTACTACTCTTTCTACATATTATGTGTTATTTCAGGCTTCAAGTTATTTTACGACAAGATTTGGCTTTAAGCCTTTGGCTGTGCGAGAGGCTACTGAAGCAAGACCTGTGTTATCTCTTGCGGTTCAACTTAACCAGGTATAAGTTCAGACTTTTATTATAAAACAGATTTTAAACCCAAGTACAAGATGCATGGAGGAAGAATTGAACTGCCGGTTTATACGCTTATTCTGTTAATACTCTTCTTTGCGAAGTCTCTGGGACTCTGTACCTGGCCTTTAGTAATAATAGTCACTTTGGTGGACATTATTACATAGGGCTATTTAGACCCAAACTAAAAATGGCTAGAACTACGGGTTTGAGAAAACTGCTGAACATACTTAAATACATTATTTTTAATAATATGAATATTTGCATTGAGAGTGAATCGTAGACGCGACCTATGACGTGGCAGTCGAATGCTCTATCGCCGCGCCTAAAAATCAACGGTTAACGGTTTCGTTTTTATTCAGATAACCATAGTATTCGAGTCACCAACGACTTCTAGCACTGAGATAAGTAAAGACTTGAACGCCCACGGGGACTTTGTAAAAGACGTAGCATTCGAAGTTCAAAATCTGGACGAGTTGGTGCGAAGGGCAAAAGAGGGAGGAGCTGAAATCGTAAAGAGAATTACGGAGGAGAAAGATAAGTACGGCGCTGTGAGATTCGCGGTGGTGCGAACAGTAAGTGTGTTATTACTCCCAACTTATGTTATGTTTTTAGAGTAAGAACTCTCTAATGTTTAGCAAAAATAAAAAAGTTGAAAGCTCTATCATCTGCATGTCTGACTATACCTATAATAAATAAACGAAATATTAACAAGTATAAATGTATTTAACGAATTTTAAAAATACAAACACCACTTACACTTCATTGATAAAAAGGCGATGTGTGTGTGCTGTAAAAGTCCTACAGTCACACGTTTATTTAGTTTACAATATACCTAATACAAAAATAAATATTGTTTTTAGGGTAATTTTAAATTTATCTTATATATTTTCTTGGGGTAATCACATCGTAATAAACAAATGCATTCAATTCTGTTGAGTCCTTCTCAAGATTAGCCCACACATACAGATGGTATTTGATAATAATAATAAATGGAACAAGAATTCTATGACTACGATGAAAAAGAGGATTTCCCCTTTCCTTGTCAGCTTTGCCTTGCCAGATTGTAAATACATTTTACTAATACTTTATAGACGATAAAACTTATGATCATCGACTCGATTTCGACTATATTTAGATAAAGTATTTTTCTTTAAATCTTCTATGATTAGAGCACTTCACTGTTGTAGTCAATTTTCCATAAACACTGACTTCTATGAGAAACAATCCCGAGTTTTAGGTAATGCTATGTCATGCTATGCAGTTATCTCAAATTTCTCTAAAAAATAAACTAATTTTTTATTTGGCATGTTGTAGTATTTTTGTTTTAAGTAATTAAACGTTTGCAATGAATAAAAACACTTAATAATATATTTTCTAATTTAAAATCCAGACCTTCTTGCAACATACAAGAAAGTCTAAGTTTTACATTTGGAGAGAATTCTTTTTTATTAGGTTTAGTTTTTAGAACATATATTGACACTTGCTGTGCTGCGCTGGTGATGCTGACGATGATGAAAAGTAACAATTCTACTGACAATGTATATTTTGCAGTATGGAGACAACACACACACTTTGATAGATCGTAGCAATTACAAAGGAGTATTGTTACCAGGTTATGAACCAATCGCTGATGATGTTCTGAACAAGACTTTGTAAGTACAATATAGTTTACTACACTAGTCAGTAGATACAATTACATTGGTCGAACTCTTTAACTTTAATGTGTGTGCAAATCTTTTATTGTTTCGTCATCTCTTCATTACGCTCTTATAGACATTTTACGCTGTAGAGTATTTGTGATATTTTAGAAAATAATATTTTCCAATAAAATTTCAGGCCTGAAACGAATTTAATGTTCATAGATCATGTAGAAGGTAATATGGCTGATGGAACTCTTGAAGATTCTGTATCTTGGTATGAGAAGAATCTCAATATGCAAAGGTATGTATGGTATTTATATTTAGGAGACTTCATCCCAAAGCGGTCAACTAACTTTAAGTTTAAAATAATCTGTGTTTTTAATATTTCACGGATTGAAAGGTACCTAATGAAAGTTAGAAAATGAGTGTATGCCCGTTTTGTCAATATCCAGAATTATTTAGCACCAATTTGGTGATCAAACATTTTATACACCGAATGTGTTCTAGTAAATAGTTTTGGAAATAATCTAGGGTTTATTACCCCCCAAAAGGTTAAAATATATGAATAGTATTGAAGTAGCAATTTGTTATTACTTAAAATAGCTTGAACTTATCTGACATTATTAATTTACTCTTAAAATTGTTTTTGCGCTTCATCTGCTGTACACTTTGCCTCACTGGGGCTGGAAATTGACTATCTGACATAATGCTAAAGGATGACCTTTTAAGATGGTCCAAAATATTTCATCATTCATTCATCATTATTTCAGCCAATTTGATACTGTCCTTAATGAAATATCGAATGCTGATTAATTAGCCTAATTAGCTTAATTACTTAATTCAGTTCATTCGGTTTTTTGCTTACAGTTTTATTAATGACTTTCATGACAATTTCTCTTTTACGGAATATTAGTTATATCGGTCATTTTTTAAGTCCAGATTTTTAGTTTCAAAATAAGGATCAATAATTCTGTATTTGCATCCAAAATTTAACTAAATTTAAAGACAATTTTATTTTCTGTTACACTTTATTTAAATCGCAATTTACTGTTTGCAGTAAAAATGTTGTTTAGGCCAATTTTAGTTGTCTGCCTATCAGCTTATTTGTCTTATCAGCAGTAGTTTTTTTGTCTTTTATATTAACTTTAATAATGTTTCCAGATTCTGGTGCGTTGACTACAAACATGATCTAGTTCCATATTCTTGCATCAAATCCGCGTCTGTTATTAATAAAGATGAAACCGTCCTCGTAAGTATTGTTAATAATATCTTATTATATCCCATTTCAATACATAATTGTGACAATAAGTAATCGGGCTAATAGTTTTGCAAGTTCTCATTAGTTGACATGGATACCGATAGTGTTTTGACGCACGCTTTAGTGTTGCGAGTAATTCAACAGATGGCTCTGTACAAATGACGACATTTTTATAAGGCGGTGTTAAGAGTCTCTGCAAGTGAATAACCTCTCTCGAATTTTCTACAGCCGGTATCGCTTCTCGGCCTTTTGGCTAAGATCAAAGTGTAGTATCTGTTCTTTTCAGCTTAATATCTGAAAGTTCCCTCACTGAGGGACCAGTATATTAAACTGATTTTTGTAAATCGACGGGATGTTCGGGGCTCGCTCCACTCCCGTCACGGGTCGGCCCGGCATTGCAGTGCCGCCGGGATCGGCCCACAGAATAACATATCTATTTCCGCTACGGAATACATCAGTAGCCTTTTAAGATTGAGTTGCATACGTGTTTCAACATTTGCATTTTAAGCCTAACAGAGACGCGGCTTTGTATTTGTCTTTCAGATTAAATTTGAAATAATGTTACCATTTTCGTGAACACAAATAATTAGGCAGTTGGCAAAATTGCACAGAATATATATATGGCCTCCTTGATAGGTACTTCTAAATCCTTAGATTTAATAACGCCTATAAGAAAGGTAGTCGCAATGAGAACTCTTCCTTCATTCATATTTTAGAGATTAAGCCTGACCGACCTTATAATGATAATGCATGTTGATTATTAAAAAACCGGACAAGTGCGAGTCTGACTCGCGCACCGAGGGTTCCGTAAGCAAACAAACTTGTATGTAGATAGTACGTTCATCTCGGAAATCAATTTTCGAGCACTTGCCCGTCTTTTTCAAAAGACAAACTTAATTTTGCGGTTGCGATGTACGATAAAGTCAATTAATTATCCAACCGCAAAATATAAGTTTGTGATCCCAAAAACAATTTTTTTATGTCATTTAACAATAAATTAACGACTTTCGGGTTTTTTCCTTTATTTGTGCTGTCAGACCTTGCTTCTTACCAAATTTCATGATTCTAGGTCAATGGGAAGTACCCTATAGGTTTTGATTTATCTGCAAAATGTTCAAATTTGGGCAAATATAAGGCTTAAGTGGCCATATCTTATCTCATATTATGATTGCATTGACTTAGAAGCTTGAGTTTTTTAAAGCTTCTAGGGACTGCAGACTTATTTATTTTGTATTAATATCAACTTGATGCGTCTACGGATTCCTGAGAAAAAGGGTCTTGACAGACTTACAGACAGACGGACAACAAAGTGATCCTATAAGGGTTCCCTTTTTTCTTTTTGGCGATTGGAACTCTAAAAAACAGTGACAAGAAATGGTAATTTTTTTTAACAGTTGTCTATGAATGAAGCTGCGAAAGGTTTGCGTCCTACAAGCAAAGCCTCTGAGTTTGTGAAGGCTTTGGGAAGTTCCGGAGTAGAACATGTGGCCTTTTACACCGATGATATAGTCTCCACTGTAAGTAAAAATTTTATACTTACATAATATTTAGATAAGATATGTTTAAATCATTGAGTCACTGTTATTTTGGAGGTACTTATGTATGTGTAATAATCCACTAGGTTAGTTTTTGGACAATGGATGAAAGAAACTTAGTAAAGTAATATTTTCACCATAATCTAAAAGAATATTAATATTTTTGAAGTGAAAACTTCCTTAGCGGCGTTGTGCACTTTTTAGGAAGGGTAAAAAATGTTAAACTCGCGTGGACAGGACACGTGACCGGATCGAAAATTGTCCGAGTTTCTTATATTAAAAAAAATATATTTTTACGCCATCTGTGGATTCTGCGCGATACTACTGTATTTTGATATATACTTGTGTATTACATGGTATAGATCCACTAGAGGACGCTAATCTAAACATTGAGTTTTGTCACCTCCTTATTAATTAATCTTTAAAAATGTGTTTTCACTTCTGTCGGCAGTCCCAT
The DNA here is from genome assembly GCA_963859945.1 of Euplagia quadripunctaria. Lineage (NCBI taxonomy): Eukaryota > Metazoa > Arthropoda > Insecta > Lepidoptera > Erebidae > Euplagia > Euplagia quadripunctaria. Next base: position 5,495,945 of record OY982570.1, on the reverse strand, counting down.
GACTGCCTTCTTCTTTTTTATTTCGGACAAGCATCTGTTGTAAAGTTAGTAATAATTGACTTAGTGTTGGGGAACATAATTATTGCGTTTGGAATTTCATCCAATGTCGCAGTATTGGTGACTTCCGTTTATTTAAAAAAAAATTTCAAGACTCCGTTGGCATTGCTGCGGAAGCGCGCAAATACTGAGGCACATCTTTTAAGCATGCTAATAAATACCTACTTAGTAAACCTTTCTGTAGAATTGGATTTTTTTATCAGAAGTGTTTATTAATTTACTTTTTATATATACTAAAAGTTGACATTAGAAAACTGATTTTGGTTTAAAGAACTTTATTTCTCATTAAGCCATTCGTCACTTACATGAGAACAATATTTAATAAATAATATTAATATTATCCCGGCGCGGGTGGAACAAAAATAAAATAATTATCACCAGTCAATAACTAAGCAGCGAGTTCTCTGCATTCCTGCGATAAGGCGGTGGTCTAAGTTAAAAGATGTTGCTGTTTCATTAGTATTAAAACATTTCATTGTACTTGAAGGTGAATAATTTATTTTTAAATATTTTAAGAGAAGTCGCTTCTTTTACATCTGTTGGAAGTTTAGTATAAATCTGTGCTCCCCTAAAAGTTAAGTTATGTTTTCCATAATTATTTTTTTATTTTAGGCAACACTAAATGATTGGCGCGACGCGTAGAGTATTTGTTGGCTTTACCTTTCATAGTGAAACTAATTTGTGAGTGTATGAGTTTATGATAAATTTTATAGAACTGATTTAAAATTTAATACCAAATAATATAATATGCAAAATTTCGAATTCCGATTATTTGGGTATTTCGTTCCTAATACCGGGTATACAACATACAAAGAAATATAATGATAGATACATGGCTTTATTGACTTCGGTTTTTAAATCAATCTTAGTCTCTGTCTTACATGACTTATAAAATGGAATTGAGATGGTAAATAACACTATTTTAAGTATAATTTGTAAAAGGAAAATATATATATATAGTTTTTAAAAGAATTTTGGAAAAAAAAACATAAGGTCTATGTCATTCATTGCTATCGGCACTTAGGAACCAACTATAATATTTGGCACCTAATGCCAAACAAAAAAATACAAAACAGTTAAGTGTTTTTGATTAAAAATATAATTTTTTCTATATTTAAACCTAAACAGAAACACACACAGTACAAAAATAACAACTAAAACACTATAACTTAGCAACCCCATCACAGATAAGACAGAACACCATGTTAGACAATGCAGAAAGTCCATATCTAATTGTGTGAAGTGCGAGTTCGAGTCAGCTGAATTAACCGATTATTTTTAGGCGACCACTCTTTTGTTCATATAAACACGTACAGGTAAATTGTTTATAATAAGGTTAAGGAACTTATAAATTGTTTGAAAACGTAATTTTGCCAAATATACCTCGAAATATAATACCAATTTTAGAACTCCTCAGAAATTGGGTGCCTTTACATTATGCGGACTCCAAGAAATTGAGATAAAGATAGGTTTTAGTTTTTATCCCTTTAACGCTGTCTCGAGGGTGAAGCGAAATTAATGACCTGATTTATGTGTTATTCCTTAATCTAAAGGTAAATACCATTACCATACATGTAAATAAAGTCACATTTGCCGGTGCACACTTGGTGTACTTCGGTACGTGAATGACATTTTTTTTTTGTGTGGAAACCCTCACATTACTGATATGTGTGAATAGGCCTTAACTGAAATCACTGTGCCGTCGCTGACACTGACCGGTGTGAATGCGTTCATAGAGAATGTATGAAAGAATAATTATTACGGTGGCGGTACTGTGCCGGTACGGTGCCGGAACTGTGACTTCACTGATTTGTGTGCATGAGCCTTAAGTCGGCATGATGAGGTTTCAATAATAAATGGCAACAATCGTACGTATTCAAATTTAGTTAGGTATGCCAATAATATTCTTGTTTAGGAATATTTTTACGCAGACTTAATGTTTTTAATACACAAAGATCCGGTTGAACGTTAAATTATTTTCTATAAATAATATAGCCTTACAACTTAGCAATAAAATACATAGGTACTTAAATTGTAAAAGAAACCCAATACTTATACATTTTCGTATATCGTGAGAGTTCAATATAACTAAATTAAAGTGAGGTCACTATTATGTATTCTGTGGTAAGGTTTGTATTTTTTTAAACAGATGAAGAGTCTAAAAGCTCGCGGTGCTGAGGTTCTAACATGGCCGCCGACTTATTACGACATGGTCAGAGAGAAGCTAGAAGTGAGCTCACTCAAAGTCGCCGAGAGCATTGAAGCTTTGCAAGAACAGAATATTCTGATCGACTTTGATGAGCGCGGCTACATGCTACAGGCTTTCACGAAACACGTGCAAGTAAGACCGACTGTGTTCATTGAGATTCTACAGAGAAGAAATCACAGGGTAAGTTGATATTTATCGACAAAGCTAACGTTATGTATGTACTTACATTAATAAGGAAACAATTTGAATGTAACAAATTATATCCGACACTCAGACTCAGCAGTTTCTACTCAGTAGGGTTGAATCATATCTTAATAAAAGCTGTTCCCGGATCCCTCCTATTTAAGGCGCAGTACGGCACACCGTGTGGTTTTAGTCGGTTCGATTCCGACACACCGCCCCACAGTGATTCGTGTAGAACAAGTTGGCTGGACAAAATTATTTCTTTTGATTTTTATTTCTAAATGAGAATGAAATTTTTGGAAGACGATTCGTTGTTTGAACGGGTATTGTTAAAAAAGCTTCAGCAATAATGTATATATTTAAAATATATTTATTGAACAATTTTATATATAATGTACATATCAAGATCTTATTATAAAAACTAATAAGATAAACTAAAACGCTTAACAATTATATCTGTCACTCATAATCATCACTATCATCAGATGAATAGTCCATAGAATAGTCATGATCATGAGTGGCAGGGCTATGAAAACTAGAAACTATATTTACACTTTGTTCTAAGTTTTATCTAAAACTCTACCTGAACTTTGATTTGAGCACGCCTTTCGTTCACAAAAATATGTTCAACTGGAGGACAGCAGGTTATTTTAGCCTTTCTAATACTATATAGCGACGGAAATACCTTATATCCAGCTTTGAAACTGCACTTCCGAGTCTGCTTATAACTGTTACTGTTTGATTTGCTATCAACGTCATACGCCAAAGCTTCCTCACTTGTCAAACCCTGGGGGGCACTTGTCTCAGAGGTCTTTTTATATCTTGACATTTTAAACTGTCGCTAATTACGTCATTAATTTACCGTGCTACTTTTCTCTGACCTGACAATCGCGCAGACTTCAGCAGCGTATGCTACTTCACCAGCACTTCTTGACTATAAGAGATCATCCACGCGTCGTCTTTTCATTTTGACACTCGAATTTTCGAACTCTTTACCAGGTCTTCCAGGTCCCGGTTGGCGTTCCATAGATGTACTTGGCATGGATAGGTAAACGGGTACATCGAAAGATATGTCGACACCTTCCAGCCAGTTACAGTTCTTGTTTAGGAACCGCTCTCGGTTTCTTCCACATCTGTTTAACTTAGCCCACTTTGATGAATATTTGGAGATTACAATCTCGATGTCTCTCAAAGACTGCTCCGTGACAACATCAAAATCATATCTCGAAGATATAAACCGAAAGAGTTCCTCATGCTGCGTTTCTTTCGGGTGTTTCAACCATTCTTCAAAAAAGTAATAGAAAAAAACAAAAATAAATTAGTTGTGCAAATAATTCGCAATAATCTTTTCTGCCAGTTACTGCCACATACTTGTGAGAATCATATACAAATAGATTTTACAGAGTGGACATGAGTGGACATGTGATTGTTTGTCCATTAAATTAAAAAAAGTGTTCAAAAATATTACTATTTTCTAAACAATTAAATAAATAAAAATAGAGAATGAAGTCACAAAAATTAACTCAAAAGAAACTACTTAACTTTACGTTCACAATCCATACAAAAACACTTGCTCAAATATCTGTTATTGACATGAACAACGTTATCAAGTATGGAGTAGAAATGCAAATGAATGCACTTTGAATTACCATTATTTTATATACTTACCCTAATAATGCTCCTAATAAGGGTAGTACCGAAAAGTTATAGCTGTATCTCTTAATGTAAAGGCCTAATGAGTTCATATTAACTAATTGCTATTAGAAATTTAATGGTCGTTTTTGTCCAGCTAACTTGTTCTACACGAATCACTGTGCGCCCCACCGAAAACCCCGGTGGGGTACGGCTCGAGGAGGTTTACACACGCACAAAAAAAAAGGTTAACCTTTCTTTTACGGATGTCTTAATAAAAGTTGTTCCCGGATCCCTTCTATTTTAGGCGCAGTACGGCACACCGTGTGGTTTTAGTCGGTTCGATTCCGACACACCGCCCCACCAAAAACCCCGGTGGGGTGAAGGCCCGAAGGTGTTTCCACACACACAAAAAAAAGGTTAACCATTCTTTCCTTTTCTTTTCTCAGCTTACATTTTAAAGAATCATAGTCGTACATAGTTTAAAAATAATTATAGTTTAAAAAACTAAAAAAACACGCTTTTATAGAAAATTCATATTGCACTGTCATCAGTCTTTGATAGGTGTGCAAACCCTCAAGGGTGGTCCCATTACAAGGAAGTCAGGATCTGATGATGGGATCCTGATAAAATTGAGAGAAACTCTCAAAAATTGTAGGCGCGAATAGTGATTCTGTTTACTTTTCATAACTTAATCAGGTATTTGCGTTTAGGAATCATCATTTTATCGTGGGAGAGCCATGCCTCGGTACGTATGGGCCAGATTGACCTAAGTGATACCACGGCCTCACAGAAAACCGGCAGTGAAGCAATGATTCATTGCTTTTCGCCGAGTGAGTGAGGTTACCGGAGGCCTTAACCCTTCCGTCCTCCCCCTCCCCCTCTTCTCCTACTCCCACCTTAAAGGTCGGCGACCCACTTGTGACTCTTGAGTTGCAGGTGCCCATGGGCGGCGGTAGTCATTTACTATCAGGTGACCCGTCTGCTCGTTTGTCCCTATACCAATCACAAATGTTTCAGGGATTTGGTGCGATGAATTACATGTGGGTGTTTGAGGCTATTGAACGTCTGGAAGGAGATAAGGAGAACGAGCAGGTGAAAACAGAGGAAGGGAAGAAAAATGATGCCACGTAGTGTTTTTTTAATAAGTGTTATAGAATCAATGTGTGTAATATTTTTTTAAAAGTGAACAAATAAAATATGATCGAGTTTGATTCTATACGGCTCAATTTACTTTGTATATATTGCTATAACACGTGTAACAAGCGGATCTAGTAGTAATAAATAACATTTCCTACCTTTTCAGTTTTATTTCATTTTTAATTTATTAATAACTAGCGACCCGCCCCGGCTTCGCACGGGTGCAATGATGATAATAAATATACTACAGAATGTCTTTATATACAACGTTCACAGCTTTTTTGTAATGAGACAATACAAACATGTTTTCTTCAGAGGTTACTCTTGAAAGAGCGACATATAATTGGCCATGTGAAAAACACTCAACGCTCAAATCTAAGCCTGCAACATTGAACGTTTGATGGAAACTGTCCGGCCCTCTGGCCGGTCCGGCCCCAACCGCTATGTCCCTGCATTTTAAATCTGTAATATCTTCGAAAATATTCATTAAAATTACATGCTGTACAGGGCGCTTTTGATCTATATTAAATGCACAATTTATTTAAGGTACTTAATTGGATAAGGTTTAATGCTGTATTGCTTAAAATCGCTTCGTAAATAAGCCATTTTTTGTTGACCTTTTTCAGGTGTACAATACTATGGTACACTTTTTTGATCTATCTCGTAGGGTTCAGCCAGCGTTTGCAATGTAAACGCAAAAAAAATGTGTTTATTTACAACATCATATTAGAAACCTCTAAAGTTGTCAGTGTTTCTCTACTATATTATGCATGTATTATAAATATCAACCTTCCTCTTGAATCACTATCTATATAAAAAAACCGCATCAAATTCCGTCGCGTAGTTTTAAAAATCTAAGCATACATAGGGACAGTCGGACAGCAGGAAGCGACTTTGTTTTATACTATGTAGTGATTTATAATTTTTAAAATAATTTCATTTTTTATTTTGAAAATTGTTAAGATTGAAAGTTAAATTCTGAAACAGGGCGTCAGTTTTCTATTTGAAAATGTACGCTCTTCCCATGGGTGTAGCAAGGCGGTGGTAAAGGTGGGCGCTGCCCACTCTAGAAAACTCTTTGCCCCCCCCCCCGCCCCCTAGAAGAATGTTGTGTATTTTACATGCACAATACCTATACACAATCCAGCCGTTTTTTTTAACGTTTAAACAACTTAAATATACAAGGAGATACTAAACATAAGCACTCCACCTCTACAATCCAGTTTTCTGTTTTTATTTTACTTAAACATGTTAATTAAATTTAAAAAACAAGTCAGTTGCTGATCTTTTTGATACCTTAGGCGCGAGTTACTTTTCCACCATTAAAAATAAATTGAATTTGGTAACAAATCAGGCCGACCAACAATATTCTCAAAACCTATACTAATATTATAAACGTGAAAGTTTGTGAGGATGTATGGATGTTTGTTACTCTTTCACGCAAAAACTACTGGAGCGATTGCGATGAAACTTGGTATGTAGTTAGCTGGATTAACATATAGGCAACATATTTTATCCCCATACTCCCAAGAGATCGGGACTTACGCGGGTGAAACCGCAGGGCGCAGCTAGTAATTTATAAATCTGAACATCTCTGGACAACATGGACTCGGCTCTTTAGCTGGGAAAATATTATCTGCAAGATAAATATCTCCAAATTCGAAAAAAAGGGTCGTTACTTGAATTGAACAGCTAAATTCCAAAGAAAGCAATGGATTGTTTGTTAAAGTACAAAAAACAAGTTCTAGTATAATTAGGATTAAGCGTATAAATGTGAGATAAATAAGTCGATCATTCTGAATAATAAGACTGTTAGAAGCTTAAATAAATACATTTTCTATGATTTTGTTAAGGCTCAGCAAGCGGGTTATAGAGGAAATATATGCTACTAATATTATAAACGTAAAAGTTTGTGAGGAAGTACGGCTGTTTGTTACTCTTTCACTCTAAAACTACTGAACCGATTGCTTTGAAACTTGGTATGTAGATAACTGGAGGCCGAGATTTACACATAGGTTTTTTATGCCGATATTCCCATGGAATCAAGACTTATGCGAGTGAAACCGCTGGGTGCAGCTAGTATACTACTAACATTATAAACGTGAAAGTTTGTGAGGATGTATGGATGTATATATGTATGGATGTTTGTTACTCTTTCACGCAAAAACTACTGAACCGATTGCGATGAAACCTTGTATATAGACACCTGGAGCCCTGGATAAAACATAAGCCATATTGTATCTCGATATTCCCCCGGCACCGGGACTTACGCGGGTGAAACCGCGGGGTGCAGCTAGTATATATATATACCTATATATTAGCGGGTCAGATGCCTACCCTAGGAAAAATTCTTAGCTACGCCCATGACTCTTCCCGTATAGATTAATATTTGTAAACAATGTATTGTCAGTAAAATTTGATTATATAGATACTTGACATTTTCTTTATTCGTCGGACTGTGAATTAAAATAGATATAGGCAAAATTAGGTAGTGGCCACTAGAATACAGAAATAGGTTTCACTCGATCGAGTTGATTATCACGAAGGAAATGAAGTTTAAAGAAGTAGGTACATACTAAAAATATTCTCTTGAAAATTCTTGACAACACAAAATAATGTAGTCTAAAAACAGAAAAAAATAATAGAATTGAATGCATGACATTGATATGACATTTGTGCTCAAAAAGCACATTTTGAGGTGAGTTTTAGGAGGTAAATATAACATGTACATTACGTAAATGTCACATTCTATTAAAAGTCGTTTATAACATTAGTTAAATTATTTATTTATTCTTTTTACAGTTTTTAAAGATCTCTTAGACAAACGAGAAACTTATTTAAAATGACGCTTTGCTTTACATGAAAAAAACTGCTCGATCTTTCAAGACCACGCAGCCTCCGTAAGTTTAGAGCCAATACGACACTGGAATATACAATATATATAATCACTACTAGCATGGCTATGAGCATAACACTTGCAGGCCATTTACCTATATTTTACTATCAAAAAAAAAAATTGGTTGCCTGTAAAGTCGGTATACGGGCGAAAGTTTTACGTGACAACGACTTTGAGTGGTAAAATAATTTTAATGTGAATATTCATTCGTATAGTAGGAAGAAGGATGAAATAATAGTAACAATTTAAAACATTTATTTATACAAAGAATTATATTTAAAGGGACGCGTGCCTTTCACTTTTTATGTCTGTCTCTCTCGCTCTTAGGCGGGCTAACCATGCCCGAGTGGAAGGGACGCGTGCCTCTCACTCGCTCTCATTGTGAGCGCATAACGTGAGCGGAGCGTAACGCAGTTTCTTGAAATGTCACCCGGCAAACCAATTTATAAGACGTTGTCACGTCAAAAAAAAACATCGCCCCACCACCCACCAGTCTGCAAGTACAGCGCGGCTTTGACAAGGGGTGCCTACTCGGGGATTGTATGCTTCGTATTAGCACAGTCTAATATAATTATAAACAAGTCAAGTCAAACAAGTAAGTCTTTAAATCATTAAAAGAAACAAATAAAGATTTCTTCTTAAATAATAAGTAACTAACATTAAACCTTACTTTAAGTAAAATAATGTATATTTTCCCCTGACAACCTAGTTAGTTCATTCTCGTCAGCCGGCTATACAATGCATCTATCACACTCTCACTCATTGGTTAGTAGGTATATCACCCGTTCGTCCATTAAACAAAGAGCTGGAGCATGGGTTTAGCTCACAGAGCTAGTGAGTTAGTGATCTAAAAAACGAACCTACTGATATATTCGGAGCTAGTGTGAATGAGTGATACATTATGCGAGTGATACAATTATGTTGATCTTTTAGATCACTCACTCAGGAGCTACACAACTCTATTGCAAACTTGGTGTCGTTCAACATAAGACCAAATTCATTAGTACATGCAGGTTTATTAATACAGATTTATAATTTTTTATCACAATAATGGCCACAAAATCAAGAAAGAATTCTCACGGAATTCGAATCAGTTCATAAAAGCAACTATACTATACCAATTGTCTCTAAAGAATTCATCATTCATTCTTTGGAAGGTCCTTAACTAATTACTAGTTTTTTTAGAAGAACATGGTCAAATTCTTGAGCGTAAGATTTCCCATCAAAGTCTTCTCTCGTATTCATTATTATCAAGCAATTAATAATTTGTGACTGTTATGAAAATCGTTTCACCGAAGCATACATCACTAATACATTATTGCTATGAAAAGCGATTATTGTATATGAAAATTGATTTTTAAAGACGCCAACAGAGTAGGTAAACTTAGTTCTTTTTTTATTTTACGCTTAAATAATAATGTCTAAGTTGATAGTCTGCAAAGTATGAAGGAAATCAATTTAATATGTATTACTAGCAACCCGCCCCGCCTTCGCACGGGTACAAATTATACACCTAAACCTTCCTCATGAATCACTCTGTCTATTAGGGAAAACCGCATGAAAATCCGTTCATTAGTTTTTCAGTTTATCGCGAACAGACAGACAGACAGACGCGGCGGGGGACTTTGTTTTATAATATGTAGTGAATATAATAAAATTTATGGACACCGTAAAGATGCGAAAACTTAATATAATATATATAGTGTATATAATAAAGTGAAAGCTTCGTTTGAGCGAGAGAGGTGCAGGTGAGTGATATTTGTAACTGAACTAAACGAGCGAAATGAGGAATTGAATCAATTGAGCTAAATGAGCTAAGTGAGCTAAATAAGTTTAGTGAGCTAAATGAAATCTTTATACCGAAATGATATGTTATTATTAATGATCTATCTTTTCATCCCAGTGACACATTTTGCGCATCACTAGTTTCAAAACACCGGTATTGCTTAATACTATTACTACCTACTCCTTTACGTTTACGAGCAGTCTGTTCCCAAAAAACATTTCTTCCGCAATAACTATAGGGTAGTGACTGTCAACTCCAATAAGTATATTTTTACCGAACGTCAAAACCATAGGTTAGGTAGGTATGTCATTTTATGTTTATAATCCTCAAATCAAAATTAAGTAGATAAAAGCACAGATAACATAATACTATACAATACATAGAATTGAATGATTTGAGAATATTTACTCGTGACGTGATATCGTCTTATTTTGTTTTTATGGTATAGGGAGCCAACGAGCAAATGGGTCACCTGATGGTAAATGACTATCGCCGCCCATGAGCACCTGCAACCGGTCTTTAAGGTGGAAGTGTGGTAGTGGTAGAGGGATGGGGGAATAGGGGACGAGAGAGGGAGAGGGAAGGCTTACGGTCTCCATGAAACCTCACTCACTCGGCGAAAAGCAATGCAAGCATTGCTTCACTTAGTAACTTAGAAAAAAAGTTAGTAATAAATATCCATGTAAATGAACCGATCAGTTTCAACTGTGACTGAACGGTTCTGGAGGTGGTGGAATCATGCCAAATAAATCTGGTGTGACCTCGAGGTGGTAAGTACAATACTAATACTTAGCGACGTAGTTCACAAAACATGAAAATTGTTTAAAAAATATTTGCATAAAATAACAACTTATTAAATGAATTTATAAGTAGCCTAAAAATTTAAAATAAATACATTAATTACGTATTCAAATTATTCAGACTAGTCTTTTGTAAATTTTGGCATAGACAAAAATATAAGGAAAACCCAAAGGCACGGTAATATTATCTATACAGGATTCTATCTTCATACAAATGGTCGGAAAGGGAGTCATACTCGGTACACGACCAGTCGCGAATGCGCCGCAGTGACGAACGAACGGTGTGATGGTTTTTTAAGCAGTAAGCTTGCGACTTGTTTTATTTGATTGTAATAAGTACAAGTACTTACTTAATACGGCAATGTATTTTTTATACTATTAAATTTAACAATAAAGCTTTTCGTACGTCTCAGTCGAGGCGCAAATATGTTTAACCGACTTCCAAAAAGGAGGAGGTTCTATGTTCGTCTGTATGTATTTTTTTTTGTGTATGTTCATCGATATTTTCGCCAGTGAACCGATAAAAATAATTATTTTTTAGTTCGAAAGGGTATACTCCCGAGGTGGTCCCATTATCATCAAGTCAGGACCTGATGATGGAATCTCAAAGAAATCGATGAAAAACTAATTAACAATGTAAAAAATCTTAGAAGTCAATTATGACCCACTTCCAGATTTCTGATTGAGCTGAAATTTTACATACTTGTGTAAGTTTAGTAACAATGCAATAATCTGGTATTGTTGAGCTGATCTGATGATGGAGTCAGGAGATGGATAGTGGAACTCCTCAACGGCGAACAGCAAAGACACGAAATTTTGTAAATGGATTTATTAAATTAAAACTTGTTTTGTACTAAAAGGGGTAAAATAAATTATTTACAAAAAAAATTAAACCGACTTCAAAACCACAAATAGGCACTAAAACCACCGTTGGTCTAAACTTTAAGGTATAGTATATGTAAAACAACCGATTTAAAACGTATTAAATAAAATATTGCCTTTTTAAACCCCAAATAAATCGTTTTAAACGGTTGAAAAATCGCCTACAATAAAAATCTTTTTAACAAAAAATTAAACCGACGAAAATAACTAAAAAGCAAAAAATAAATAAACCCTTTAAGTCTTACGTATTGAGCTTATTTACATAAACTATCAAATTTTATATAAACTTATTTTGAGTCGGCGCCAAATAATAAACGTGGAAGTTAAGTGTGCCAAAGCCCAAAGTGTCTGCCACTCTAAGCTGCGGCAGAACATGTGCTAGAAAAAGCAACGTGTCCCCAGAAGAAAAGAGAGGCGGGTTTGCCGGTTCTGTTCCCAATCATGCACCGTGAGTAACATACTAGCGAAGCACCTTAATGCGGAAAGGCCCTAAAGAAATCATTACATAAATTTGGAATATAATCTGTAAGGTTTAAAACATTACAGTGAAAGACCGTTAAGTCGTGTGACAGCCCTAGCTTCTATCGCGTTTTCATATAATACTCTATTATAGCTTAATTCCATATATTTGCGTTATATTCCATATATAAGCAAGAGGTCGTTTTATATCGTTTTAATCTAAATACGTCTCTCGATGTAACGTCACTGCCACACCTAATACTGTGTTAGAGTATTTATAACTGTTACAGTCATACATAGAGGAACAAAATGGTACGTACTTATCTAATATTACTTCGTTTTTTTATTTTATAAACGACTAGCTTTTGCCCGCGGCTTCAGTCGCGTAAATGTATATTTTGTTAATCAGTTTACCATCCCTCGGGAACAGTACTGTTTTCTGGATGAAAGGTAATGCTATGTCCTTTCTCGTATTGTGTATGCAAATATTCGCGACGATTAGTTGAGTTGTTGTTTGAAAAATTATAGTTGAGAATGTAAATAAATTAAGGTCGTTTTTAAAGCATTATTGATAAAAAAGGCTTTAATCTATATTGTTTAACAAATTCAATATTATATTTTTATTAACCCATTAGAGGTCAAATGAAAAGTACAAATAGTTTTTTGGAACCATCTTTATTTATGTATTGAAATTAGAACAAAGAAACATAAAATCAAAGAAAAAATAATAAAATTATAGTTTTCAGCAAATTACAGGCGTGTACTCAAATGAGTACACTGACCGTCTAAGTGTAAAAATTTTCGAAACATGCTTTCTCGATTCAGAGTATTTTTGGGCACTTCTTATATTGCCAGCACACTCTCGAATGATAAAGGACACACCACAGCTGTTTTTCAATAACAATCGTGCGATATGACAGCGGAACATGTGTTGATCCATGGGAGCATCATCACAAGTATACGTTAGGAATCAGCAATAACCATGTCCAAACACCACATTTTTCTGAATAGCAATTGTATATATCGAGATCGACTAATCCAGTTCATCAATCCCACCCTTTTTTCTTAGAATTTTGGAACAAACGTGGTATTGTCACGTCACCGTGGATACCATCGCTTGACAGTCTCTAGTGGTACAATGGTATCGTAGTTGGTCGCCATTGTACATACACTACTGTCTTTACACCTTAGTCGTAAGAGGAACGGTCTTTCTTTTATCGGCTTGAGCAATCAGTTCCGCGCAAATGTCTTCTCGACGCAAGCTGCTTGTGATATCCAGATAATATCAAGACCCCTATAAACTTTTAAAAATCATGGGAGCCTAGCTGAAAATCTTGTCTGTTGTTTGGATTTGAATAAAGTAGACTAGTAGATGTCATAATATCAACAATATGTTCATCAAAAAGTTTTTCAAATGTATGGACAGGGCTTAGGCTCCTTAGTTCATCAGGAATAGCATTTGTCTTACTACCTATATTGGAAGGACGTTGAGAAGTTGAGGTATATGCATGGGGACGTTTGAACCAGGTTGGGATTTGCCAACGGGTAACATCTTATCGCCTTCTTTCGACGCCTGTGGTTCATCGTCACTATCATCCCTACCACTATTTTTGTTACCACCATCCACGCGATCTGTCAAGACCTCAAAAGTACCAGGCAGGTCATAGATGAGGACGCCATATTCTCCTCGGCCCCTTCTTTATCAGTCTATGCACTTAGAGTAGGGTGGTATGAGAGCCATATCAAATGTATCGTCGTCACTATCGCATATAATGGAATTTTCAAGCCCCATGTGGCTGTTTTGAGCCAAAAATTGCTGTGTGCTCACTGTTAAGGATCTGAAGAAAAAAAGTTATTTTACTTATGTTTGTTGTCACTGTACTCAACCGAGTACAGCAAGGTTTATATAGCTATAGTTTTTTTGTAATTATAACTATTTAATTATATTGTTGTTTATAGCTTACTTTGACATGTCTTGTGTAATAATTGAATGTAAAAACAAATTATTATAGAGTAGTTATTATAATACTTCCTAAATAATTCACCTACCTGCACATTACTCCCGTGACACAACATCAACTGGATTTTTTACTTAAAAAAAATTACACTACCCACATAATATTTATTTATAGCTTTGAACAATATTATAATGAAATAAAATAACAAAAAGAATAACGTTAATTGTTTGAAATTTAAAATTTACACTTAGGGATATGGCTGTACTCAATTGAGTACGGTGACTTCTAATGGGTTAATATAATATTTTTTTATTTCATAAAATTATTCCTGAATTATTTGAAATCGTGAATTTAAAAAAAGAATTATAATTCAATTATAGATCAACACACACAGAGTCACCGCAACGATATGTTGCTTTGTTCAATGTAAAATTATAAAATGAAAAAAATTTATAACAGACAATACCGTATCTGCTTGTGTCGATCTTTAACAGCCCGCTCTAACGAATAACGAATCTTGAAATCGGTTAAAAAGCAGTGTCAAAATCAGCAATGATGAGAAATTGACAAATATAAAAAGATATTAACAAAAAAATATATATATATATATATACTTGAGTCATTTTCTGTGCTGCTGAGAGTCGTAACGTGATGTTAAATAGATTATAACCTTCATCGAGAATTGGGTTATCAATAGCAAAAAGTTTTTTTTTAATCCCATGGTACTTAGTTCCAGAGTTTAGTGCGTTCAATGAACTCTTCAACTTCATTATTACTTTTAACTAGCAACCCGCATGTAAATCCGTTCAGTAGTTTTTCAGTTTATCACGAACAGACAGACAGACAGACGCGGCGGGGGACTTTGTTTTATAATATGTAGTGATATGCAGTTTTAATAAGTTCAATAAAAGAGTGCCAACACTTTTTATTTTTCCATCATATCTGTCTTTGTTGACCCTTGTTTAAAAACCAGTGAGTTCATTTTGATCACAGTATTGCAGTTTTAAGGTTGTATTTGTACATATAATATCTTATACACTGCCAAAGTTTTGCATCTAAAATATCTAAATCTGTCAAGTAGAAATGGAGATACAGCCTGATTTCCGTTTTATTATAGCCGTAACACATTTTGTTACTTCAAATAAAATGGTTAGACTTACCTATATCAAGCGCTTCATAGAGGTAAGTACGGGTACGGTGTGACTTACATCTATCGGGTAATTATCGCACTTTTTTAGATGCATATTATCTTTTCAATGATAACTTAAGATAGTTTTAGTGAATGTTAACAATTTTAGTGAATGAAATAAACGCGGTATTGAAAATTATTTAGACATCATTTATTCCAAGTAGGTAAGTCAAACTCCAAAAAGGAGGTCAATCGTTGAATTGCGCTTACGGTTGATAACTCCGCAGCATATTTTCGTCTGAAATTTCTCATTGCCTAAGCAACGTTTTTCGACCTGTGTGTGTTACCAGTTTACCACTGACATACGGATGACATACGGATCCGAAATGTGATGCCTCGAAACGATCTATGGAGAGGGCTATTGCTCAGAGTTTTGTACCAGCTGCGCTAGCGTTGGAGAATCCCCCTCTGGGCGTCCACGCTCAGAACACAGTGCACCTGGACGTGGATGCCCAGGCTGCCCCTCGTACTCTGGGGAGGGCACAAACAAGGCAACCCTTGCCACGTTAACCGTGGACTTCTGCAACATCAGGAGCATACATTGCAACCTCAACGCTGTTCACCACTACCTCTTGACAGCAAAGCCGGCATTGCTCTTTTTAACCGAGACGCAGATATTGTCTCCAGCAGACACATCCTATCTCTCCTACCCTGGGTACGGTCTGGAGCACTCCCTTGTTCCTAGGGCTGGTGTGTACGTTAGAGACGATATCAGTTCTCGCCGCCTCGGCAATCTTGAAGGCAGGGACCTTTCCATCCTGTGGCTCCGTGTAGACAGCGACGAACATCCCCGCGTCTATGCATGCCTCTGTAGGTCCCATAGCGGTGATGCCGAAACTGATCGACTCTTTTTATTTATTTAATTAAGGTTCACCAGCCGTTGTTACAGATATTAAACAGATAGGAACATGTAAGTATTTATGTCTTAAATCTAACTGCACAACCAATTATAGGCAAACACCGCGTGCAAAGTGTTCATTGTATCAACATCAGTTTTATAATTTTAAAAGCTTATTTAAAAGTATTTAAATTCTAGATAATATATTAAATACTATAATTATTACATTTTCATACGATTGACTTGTCTGACAACCGTCGATATTGAATCAGAGTGGACATCAGCCAGGTCCTTCAAAAGAGACATTGCCAGGGCGAAGTCGGAGCACATCAGCAGAATTGGTGAGAGACTGGTGGTGTATAGCTGTATGCGGAAGTCCGCTTCTTCCAAAGCTCAGTGCGTAAAGCACTTCTTTCCCTCGATATTCATAAGTCGAGTGGGCCCGATGGAATCTCTCCCATCGTGCTGAAGACGTGTGCTCCAGAGTTGGCACCGGTTTTAACGCGCCTTTATCCGATCTCCTACTCCCTCGGCGTCGTCCCGAACTCATGGAAGACAGCTTTAGTGCACCCGGTCCCTAAAAAAGGTTACCGCTCGGATCCGTCCAACTATAGAACTATAGCCATAACCACCTTGTTCTCCAAGGTAATGGAATCCATTGTCAACCACCAGCTCCTTCGGTACTTAGAAGACCACCAGCTACTCAATGACCGACAATACGGTTTCCGTCAGAGTCGTTCAGCTGGTGATCTTCTCGTATACCTAACTCACCGGTGGGCACAGGCGATCGAGACCAAGGGGGAGGCGTTGTCAGTCAGTTTGGACATAGCGAAGGCTTTCGATCGGGTCTGGCACAAAGCGCTTCTCTCGAAGCTTCCTTCCTATGGACTTCCCGAGAAATTATGCAACTGGATCACCAGTTTTCTCGCAGACAGAAGCATCAAGGTCGTTGTCGACGGTGCATGCTCCGACATCAAGTCTGTGATTGCTGGTGTCCCACAAGGCTGTGTGCTATCACCCACGCTGTTTCTTCTGCATATCAATGATAAGCTGCAAATCAGCAGCATTCATTGCTATGCCGATGATGCACGAGTAGCACGAGTGATGCCTTGTATACCGGCCGCGCTAACATTTCTCGGGAAAACGTCACTGAGAGTCGATCCAAACTTGTGTCTGAAATCGAAGCCTCCTTAGAAGGAGTTTCTGATTGGGGTCGACTTAATCTAGTCCAATTTAACCCAACGAAGACACAGGTTTGCGCGTTCACCACCAAAAAGATATCGTTTGTCGTGTCACCTCGCTTTGGGAGCACTTCCCTGACTGCCACAGCCAGCATCGGAATCCTTGGTGTTGATATATCGAGCGAAGTCCAGTTCCGCGGTCACTTGGAGGGTAAGGCCAAATTAGCCTCGAAGAAGCTTGGTGCGCTGAATAGATCGAGGCAGTATTTCACCCCGGCCCACCATCTACAACTTTATAAGGCGCAGGTTCGGCCGCATATGGAATACTATTCTCATATCTATGCAGGAGCACCCCAGTACCAGCTTCTCCCTCTTGACCGCATTCAACGGAGAGCGACTCGAATCATCGATTGCCAGGATATTTCAGATCGGCTTGACCCCCTGGCGTTGCGTAGAAATGTAGCTTCACTCTGCATTCTCTATCGCATGTACCATGGGGAGTGCTTCGAGGAATTGTTCGGACTTATACCAGCCCCAACGTTTCGCCCTCGTTCAACGCGACAAATCTATCATCCCCATCACCTGAATAATTGCCAATCCACCACTGTGCGGTTTTCCAGATTTTTTTTACCTCGCACAACCAATATCTGGAACAAATTGTCGCCTGCGGTATTTCCGGACCGATACGACTTTCAAACCTTCAAGAAAAGAGCGTACTCCTATCTCAAAGGCGGGCAACGCACTTGTGACTCTTGAGTTGCAGGTGTCTATGGGCGACGGTAGTCACTTACCATCAGATGACCCGTCTGCTCGTTTGCCCCCTATAATATAAAAAAAAAACACACACTAAGCCCTTGGATCTTCCAATGTCGTAGATCATACAATATTTTTTTTAAGGTATATTATAGTGTGATATATATTAGGGCAAACGAGCAAACGGGTCAAGTAATGGTAAGTGACCACCGTCGCCCATGGACACCTGGAACTCAAGGGTTACAGGTGCGTTGTCGGCCTTTGCGGCGGGGAGGCGGGTACGCTCTTTACTTGAAGGTTTGAAGGTCGTATCAGTCCGGCAATATGATAACATATTTTCATAAGTATATCTATTTATTTATTATAGAGTATATATATATAGAAATTAAAATATTGTGATTCTGATTCTATTAATACACGCTACTTAAGGCTATTCTTTGACCTTTTTACATTAAAAGGGTTTAGTTGTTTTTTTCCATAATTTTGTAATTGATTTCATCATTTACATAATTTATTCTATTTAACTTTTTATATAAAAATAAAATAGTGAATGATTTGCATAACCAATAAAATCAGTTATGTCAGAGTTGTCAGTGCAGAGTTAGGTTAGGTTAGGTTATTACTGTTTCTGAGGGGTCAAATACCTAGGTATATAACTTGTTTAACGAATTGTTCAAACAAGCCTCTAGAGGTATAACTTTTCGAACAGAAACTTTGTGTCGTCAGTATCGATATACATATTATGTGCTAGAGAAGTCACTCAGGACAAAATACATGTTCCGTTTTTATTTGAATTAAAACTAAAAAGTGTTGCAGTGCAATAACAATAATTTATAGTCAAATCCTACGGTATTAACAAGCAGCGCTTGATCGTTTTTGAGCTGTAGTTTTCTCGCGAGTTGCACTCGGTCCTAAGCGCTGTGATTTTCATGGCGTTTACGCGTTTTGCCCGACGAACTGCTACAACCATTTGTTTTCATAGATTCAGCCCTATGCAACAAAACAGGTCGGACAAATAGTTTATACCTAAGAAGCTTTATTAGAATTCAAACTCAGTAAATAGTACTTTTAGTAGTAGTTTTGCCAGTTTCTATTTTTTGTAGAACGTATCCTACTAATATTATAAACGTGGAAGTTTGTGAGGATGT
This sequence comes from Euplagia quadripunctaria, assembly GCA_963859945.1. Taxonomy (NCBI): domain Eukaryota; kingdom Metazoa; phylum Arthropoda; class Insecta; order Lepidoptera; family Erebidae; genus Euplagia; species Euplagia quadripunctaria. The sequence goes on along the minus strand of OY982570.1, from coordinate 5,476,834 downwards.
GCGGTCCATGGACCGCAATTCACGTTACAAACTTTTGCTTCGCGGTGTCTACTCTATACAGCTTGCCACCACTCCCGATGTGACGACTACGACCACTCTGCCATGAGTGTAACAACGAAGAAGAGAAAAACTAAAAAAAACACGCTTCTGTAGCTAGCTGTTTTTTTTTTAGTTTTGCTAGTTGCAAAAGCGTGTTTTCTAGTTTTTTAAACTATTATTTATTTTCCAAACAGTCTATCGAAAAAATCGACTATTGAAACAAACTCTACTTAGTATTTGAAAGTGATTTACTCCGGGAGCTAGATTTCAGAAAAATCATCAACGACTTTTTGTCGATACAAGCTCGCAAAGTTCCAATATTATATAAGGGCGGGGATTACTTTTAATTATAATATATACAGCGTGTAAGTTTGAGCTACTCGAAAAACTTATAATAACCCCTCTCTGTTCACACTTAACACAACAAAAGTCAGTTATTCATAAAAATGTGAGATTAAGGGTTAATCGTCATTAGTTTCATTTGGCGCCAGGCAATGAACATGCAACATGCGTAGGTATTCTTTTTCTGCGGTACGGTGAATGACCTTAAACGTATGGCGCCGTCGAGACTAGCTGATTACATTAAATGTTTAAATGTTGTTTGATTGATTACACAGCAGTTTTTGGCCGTATGGCGTCTTTATTACATTTTTCGGTAAAATGTTCTGTTTACTAATTGTGATATCTCTTTTAAGCAAAAAAAGGTAAAAAAAAAAATTTTTCCGGCATAACATTCCAATGATTTTCGACTCCGAATGATGGTCTAAACAGACTATTTCAGGATTCAGAAAGGTGTCACTAACACCCTTTATGTGCCATTTTGTTCGATAACTTGTTGCCATCTTGTAGGTAGTGACATAATTCCGTTGCTAATCTTGGTATTTTTGATCAAAACACTGCGGACAAATAGTTTTGATAGTCCTCTCTTGATGTTAACCTAATACTACCTAAAGAATTCTGAAGAGACAGGACGAAGCAGGTGAAAATCTGAGGGTGCAAGGTCAGGACTATATGGTGGATGTATTAATACTTCCAAACCAAGCTCTCTCAATTTTTACTGAGTGGCCAACAAAGATGTATGTGGTCTGGCGTTATCATGACGAAAGACCACTCCTTTTCTGTTTTTTCTTAATTTCTTGCTTGAGTCTTATTAGTTGTTGGCAGTAGAGATCCAAATCGATGGTTTTTGCCCGGTAGTAAAAGCTCATAATGAACGATGCCTTTCCAATCCCTTGATCCACACAGCATCACCTTATTACGTTTTAATCCGGGTTTCGCTACAGTCTGTGGAGCTTGCCATTTCGCACGTTCTTCCCGTAGGTACTCTACTTGTCATCACCAGTTACCAATCTTTGCAAAAATGGTTCGGTGTCATTACGTTTCAATAGAGTATCGCAAATGAGTACACGATTCATTAGGTTTCTTTAGTGAGCTCGTGTGGCACTCAGTCAGTTCCTCGGCTATGCCGTAACTACTAATATGCCAAACTTGCTCCACTTTTTCAAAAATGGCGTCGACTTTATCGGTATGAAGGCAACCAGAGCGAGCCAACCTTGAACCAACTTTGTGCTACTCTTACTGACACTGCATTAGGTCCATGAAAGGCAAACAAGTTTTTCACGGCTTGAGTCGCAATTTTCCTTTTTTTTTGTAATAAAACTTCATAATGTGTCGAATTTCTTCGTTAGATTCACTAATTTTGCTGGACAGAAATACAATTAAAAATGCCGGGAAAGTGTTTTTTACTTTTTATTTTTCTTTTTCTTAATATCCCATATTTATTGATATTAAAACCAGCCAGATACAAACAGTACAACCAAAGATATTTTTATTCAATTTTAAACGTACAAGATACGAAAAGACTTTTCCCCCTACCTATTAAATTATTGTAAATAACTACTACATTCTTTGTTGAAATAATTTTATTTGTTGGCAATAATTGTTTGAAAGACGTGACGGAAGATAAATAAATACAAATAGATAAGTATAGAAATATCAATATATTGTAAATAGAGCACCTACATATAAACTATGTTTACTATTGTTAACTACAAATTTGCATACCAGATGGTAGAATATAGAAGAGCTTTTAACATCGTTAAAACAACTGTCCCATATGCGCAATAAATGATTTTGATTTTTTTATTACAAAAATAAATTTAGGGGATGCTCTTTTGTTGCCCCAGCCTCTAGATCTCCAAATGCGGCCCTGACTCTATACGCTAGTAAAAATAACTCAGTGGTTGTCAATAACTTTTGTAATTTATATTCTTGTTTCTACTACGAGTTTGACATTTACTTCAACTTAAAGTCAACATAAAAAACGTCAAACCTGAAATTATTTGCCATCCTATTAGCCTTTAGATTGCCATAGTTAATACCATATATACATAGTTACTATATCACATGTAGCTACTTAATATAAATACATGTATATTCCTTTCTTGTTTAAAAACAAAACTCTTTCCTCGTTACTCTGGTCTTTCAGGAGAGTGATAAAACTTTACCCTGGCTCTGTTGGGTTGTTTCGAGGCGCAAAATTAAAGATAAGGAATTAAATACAGAAATTAAAAGCAGAATTAAATAAAATATCGTCCACAACTTATTATAATAAATTGAATATGTATAATATATTTCTTCAATTAATTCTATAATCAAATGGAATTACGGATATACATATACATATTATGTATAACAAGCTACTCGGCCACGTGTAATGTGGCTGTGACTTAAGTAATTTGCACTAAAAAAATATTGTGACCATAAATTGAGATGGTGCAATGGTTAAAGTGCTCGCCATGCCACTAAGCCGCGGTGAGTGTTGTGGGTTCGATTCCTACACGCGACAAAAAATTGTGTAGTCATTTGTTAAGTTCCCGCGAAACAGGAATCATTCTTAGAGCGGGAGTTGTATAAAAACAAAAAAAAATCTTTTTGTCTGGCGGTCTTGCTGTGGAGACGTATGACTACGCTGTCAGCCGGATATCGGAACACGACTATACCGATCGAAGAGCAGAACATAGACCTCCTATACTAGAGCCTCAGGTTATGGGTGCTCTACAGAAACTCAAGGCCAACAAATCAGCCAGAAGAGACACAATACTCGCTATGGTGATAATACACCTTGGGGATTCTCGGAGGAGATTCTCTTTCAACCAAATATACTTTTTAGAACACAGATATTTTAACCTTTCTTATTATGTATTTCTGGTTTTGTGGTATGTAATAATCAGCTCGGTTTTATGTGCTACACGTAGTTGTAGATTAAAGTTATTTTGTTAGAAACGAGTAATGGTACGAGTAGGTATGTATGCATATGAGTTGCTTCCTAAACATTTGAGTTGCTTCTTTGAAATCATTGATACCTAAACTTGTCTAGTGCAATAATTTTTTTACTTACGTTTGTTTTAATTTTAAAATGGAATTATGAAATAAAATTAGTTTAAAAACAGTTATAGGAACATTTTGATGTAATATTTGAAAAAAAAATCTTCATTTAAAATACATGAAGCATTCATCTATAGCAAAGGGTAAAAAGTGGTTAAAAAAGGATTGTGGCACGTGCGGGCGGACGAACTTTTGGGGAAGTCGTAGTTCGAACAGATACAGGCCAGAGGCAGCGCGCAGTGTCCCGCGCGTGCTCTCAAAGGAGTGCGGCCGACGGGTGACGGGACGGGACCCGTCTAGGGTGAGACGGGTGAATGCCTGTCGGGGGTTGCCGAAGAATACAATGGTGATTCTAATGGTGAACACCAGGGTTTTTAGTCTGTGAAAGTCCGACAGACATGAGGATCTTCCACCACGTGACAAAAAAGGAATGTGTGCGCGTCTCATTTTCTTGTTTATTAATATTAAAACTATTTAATTTCTCAGAGCATCTTCACAATTACGTTGTTAATTTTTTATCAGGCGTTAAAATTATATCACTACATATTATAAAACAAAGTCCCCCGACGCGTCTGTATGTCTGTCTGTTCGCGATAAGCTGAAAAACTACTGAACGGATTTTCATACGGTTTTCACTAATAGAGTGATTCATGAGGAAGGTAAGTGTATAATTTGTACCCGTGCGAATTGTATAATACAAATATCGAATGTTTTTCTAAAATTTTGTTAAATATTGTATTTATTTTTTCAGACGGCTTATTTGGACAAGGGTAAAAAACCAGAAGCCGGACGATTTCTTGCATTCGACCACGTCACATTCTGGGTATCAAACGCCAAACAAGTGAGTTTTATTTTTTTTCATTCAACAGTCAGATCCTTGTTACTGTCTCATCCTCAGGGATCAAACTTTTATATAGGTATCCATCGGTGTACTAATGAAGTTATATCAGTACGCTGTGTCAGAATACTCGTAACACAACGTTACGTTACGTTTAACATTAAGATAAAGCTTCATTTTAGTTATTTCTGCTTACAGCTCCCTTTGAAAGACATTATTACAGCAATGTAGTGCAATTTCGGGCACGAATACGAGATAAAAAATTGCATAATAATATGATCAACTGGATGTGTTTAAAAGCCATGCGGTCGTATTTATATCTTAGGGCACAAACAAGTAGGTCAATCGTACTAAACAAGAACTTGCCTCGTCCGCCTTCGAATGTTGTTTAAATTTTTTATTTACTTTGTAGTAACATAAGATTTAGATTTGTTGAAATCAGCATATTTATTTTTAGATTTTACATAATTACATTTCAAAGGAGTTAAACCATATCTGTTTAAAATGGTCTATGTTTTTTAACTCGGGCAAATTGTTTTTCAACTCAAGGTCGTAACATAAAGACAGAGAGATGTCCTCAGGTTTGATAACCAGTGAGTTATTTTATCATCAAAGAAACTGGATCTAAGGAAGCCTATTTTCTGCGATCATTGAACCTTTCCTGATGTCTAGTACGACTGTAGACAATATTATGTATGTTGATGGAATTACATATTTATGTAATATTTTAGGCAGCAAGTTATTATGTGACGCGTTTCGGCTTCGAACCTGTTGCCTACAGTGGACTGGAAACGGGTTCGCGAAAAACCGCTTCTTACGTCGTCAGATTGAATAAGGTAAATCGATTTTAATTATATGTTTTAACAAGTCATATTTATTTGATCTAGCCACCGATTACATTACGTAAAAGAAACGTTTATTTTGACATATGTACCGCGGCAAAATTACATATTTGCCGCCAGTAGGCTATTAAAAATTTGCCGCTCCTACCGATCGGTGTGTCTAGTTCGATACCCCAGGAAAAGACATAAAAAATAATGTAGGGCCCAAATTTGCCGCCCCTGAAATCTGCCGCCCTAGGCTTCAGCCTACTCAGCCTACTGGTAAATCCGCCACTGCATATGTACCTACTAAGGATTAGCACGACTACGAGGTGAAGCATCATGACGCGACAGTTTCTGGGGCTTAATACCTATTAACATTTTGATGTAAATTATTGTACCTATACGAGTGACATCCTCGATGTTTTCTTTTCTCTGCTCCAAGTTCACAGGGTTGCCTAAAATGGTAATCAGATTAGTTTTAGGTTGAATCGTCGAGAGTTCCAGAACCTAAATTCACCAAAAACATTTTTTTTTAAGTATTGTAAAGTTGCCAGTTTAAGAGACTGGCCATTTTGTAGGTTAATAATATTAAAGATTAACTATTAAACAGGTATTTGAATATGACCCTCACTGGCCGTGGGTTCGATTCCCACCCAGAACAAATGATTGTGTGATGAGCATGATCATTTCTTCTGTGTCTGGGTGTAATTTATCTTTAATATAAGATCGGGGAAAAAGTTTTTTAATTTATATACAAATTCAAAACATATTTTTTTCAAAGTTAAATTACATGTAATTATAACATATATGTGCCATTGTGTTCGATAACTTGCCATCTTCTAGGCAGTGACATAATCCCGTTGCTCTAGAAATCTTGGGATTTTTGATCAAGAAACTGCGACAAGTAGGTAATTTTGACAGTCTTCTCTTGATGTTAATCTAGGGCTGCCATCCGTCCGGGTTTCCTCGGATTTGTCCTAATTTACAGGGCGTCCGGGGAGCGTCCGGGCGGGGTTTTCAATAAGTGTCCGGGTAAAACCCAGACACTCTGTGCCAGGGGCAACTTATAATTATTAGATGAACAAGCTGTTTAATTAAAAAAAAATGGAATCAGCGTTTTTTTTAAGGTGTCCGGGAAAGAATCTCGATTTCACACATGTGTCCGGGATTTTTGAAGAGCTTGTCCGGCATCGGCAATTTAAGTGATGGCAGGCCTATCACTAATCTAACACTACGCAAAGAATTTTGGAGAGACCGAAACAGGTCAAAATCTAAGGGTGCAAGGTCAAGTGGATGCATTAACACTTCCCAATCAAGCTCTCTCAAGTTTTGCTGAGTGGCCAAAGATGTGCGTGGTTTGGCGTTATAATGATGAAAGATCATTCCTTCTTTTTGATCAATTCCGACCGTTTTTTCTTAATTTCTTGATTAAGTCACATTAGTTATTGGCAGTAGAGATCCGAATCGATGGTTTTGCCTGGCGGTAAAAACTCATAATGAACCCTAATGCCCAAATGCCCTTCCAATCCCACGATACACACAGCATCACCTTATTGCGTGTTAACCCGGGTTTTGCTACAGTCTGTGGAGCTTGATTACCCTTTGCCCTTGATCTTTTCCGCACGTTCTTGTCTTAGGTGATTCATTTTTCATCACCAGTGATCAATCTTTTAAAAAATGGTTCTGTTCCATTACATTTCAATAGAGAATCGCAAATGAGTACACGATTCATTAGGTTTCTTTCAGTGAGCTCGTGTGGCACCCAAATATCGAGCTTTTTAGTATGGCCAGACTTTTTCAAATGGGTCAAAACAGTTTGTGATCTAAACTCAGTTCTTTGGCTATGTCGTAACTACTAATGCCGATCTTGCTCAACTTTTTCTAAAATGGCATCGACTTTATCCGTATGCAGGCGACTAGAGCGAGCTGCATCTTTGACATCAAAATTCCCGTACTGAAAACGCTTGAACCAACTTTGTGCTACTCTTACTGACACTGCATTAGGTCCATAAACGACACAATTTTTTTGCAGCTGGAGTCGCATTTTTCCCTTTTTTGTTAAACGAATAAAACTTATGAATGTATCGAATACTCATTTTCGCGGACAGAAAAACATTTGAAACATGGCGGGAAAATGGTTTTTACTTTTTATTTTTCTTTTTCTTAATGTCCTATATTTATTGATATTAAAACTAGCCAGATACAAACAGTACCAAAAAAGAGATTTTTCTTCAATTTTATACAATACAAAAAGATTTTCCCCGACCCGTATTTAGAAATATATAAGTACGTTTATCAGCACTGTGGTTACCATAGTTCAGGCTCCACCTAGTTTGGAATCAGACGGCCGTGTGTGAGATGTGTCAATGTATTATTATTATTTATTTCTTGGGGCCCCCAAACAGCAACCGCTCCCGTCCGCCCGTAGGGCGCAGATAAGATAATATATAGTGGTAGGGTCACGGTCAGAGTTATGGTTGAGGGTTCCCCTAAAGGCTTAAACTCTGTGGACGATTCAAACTGCGCTCAAGATTTTCTTTTAGATCATCGAAATGACAAATTGGTTTTAAATTTATTCAATACATGGAATCCCCTGAACATATTGAGTATTATCAATCCTAAAAATATTGATCTCGACGCTTTAAACAGGCATTTCACTTCCTCGTCTAGTTTTGATGATACCACCAAAGCTAACACATTAAATTATCTTTCACAGCTTCCAGCTCCCCACTATCCACCTTTTGTCTTTAATCAACTCACTGATTGTGATGTTAAAAAGAGCATATTAACTATTTCTTCCAACGCTATTGGTAACGACTGCGTCAGCAGAAACATGATCCTTCCCATTCTCGACTTAATCCTTCCCATCATATGCAATATCCTAAACCACTCTATCTCCTGCGGCATATTTCCATCTATGTGGAAAGAAGCCCAAATAATACCCTTACCAAAAAAACCAAGGCCTTCATCTTTCACTCAATACCGTCCTATTTCCATCTTACCGTTTCTGTCAAAAGTTCTCGAACGTCTAGTGTATCTTCAATTAAATTCCTTTCTATCCAAAAATAACCTTTTAAATTCCTTTCAGTCTGGTTTCCGACAAGGGCATAGCACTGTTACAGCCTTAATTAAAATTACTGACGATATTAGGATGGCCATGGAAAAGGGAAGTATCACGTTACTGACACTTTTAGATTTTAGCAACGCCTTCAACACAGTAGATTTCCATATCCTACTCGGCATACTACGCTCTATTAACATATCTCCAACAGTGATTGATTGGTTTCACAGTTACCTGTCTGGTCGCCGACAACGGATTCGCATTGAAAATTCGGTTTCTTCTTGGTGTGATATCTCGGTTGGTGTACCGCAGGGTGGCGTTTTATCCCCTTTACTTTTCGCAATATTTATTAATACCATATCAAAAAAAATAGTCTCATCCTACCACCTTTATGCAGATGATCTTCAAATTTATGCTCACGCTCCAATCAATACAATCCACGAAGCTTTTTCAACTATAAATTGTGATTTAGAACGTATTTGTGAGTGGAGTAACAACTATGGTCTCCAGGTCAACCCGGCTAAAACTCAGGTAATCATGGTGGGCAGTCCCAGAATGATTTCACGCGTTGATTTTGCCCAACTACCTCAAATAATTTTCAATGGTACGCCGCTATTGCTTAGTAATAGTGTAAAAAACCTGGGTATATTAATTGATAGTACTTTATCCTGGGGCCCCCAACTGCAAGAGGTTAGTCGCAAATTATTTGCTGCAGCAGGGTCCTTACGAAGATTGCGGAACTTTTTTCCGACCGCTACAAAGATGTCGCTTGCACAGTCACTCTTACTTCCAATACTTGACTACGCTGATGCCAGTTATCTTGATCTCACGGAGGAGCAACTCGATAAGCTTGAACGGCTTCAAAATTTTTGCATAAGGTTCATATTTGGCTTACGCAAATATGATCATGTATCCGAATATCGCAACTCGCTCAAGTGGCTCCCGGTCCGCCTTCGACGGAATACTCACATCCTTTCTCTACTTTATAACATATTGTTCAACCCCCTCACTCCCTCTTATCTCAAAGAACGCTTTAGGTTCTTAAGTGACACACATTCCAGGTTCTTGAGATCATCTAAAAACTTGCAACTGCAAATTCCAGCGCATTCTACAAGGTTCGCCGACAAATCTTTTACCGTTGAAGCAGCACGCCTTTGGAATGCACTACCTCTCTCTATCAGACGAGCTCAAACACTGTCATCTTTCAAAAAGATGCTAAAAGAATATTATCTGCTAAAATGAATAAATTAATGAAAAAAAAATAAAAAATAAAATAAACTACTTGCATGACAGATATGTTTATAATAGATAGTTATAGTGTATGTATGTATGTATTTGTATGTGTGCTGTACTAATATAACATATAACGCAATTAATATATGAATGTATTAATATTTGTGCAATCCATTCACAGATTGCATAAATCCCTACATAGCTCTTCTTTGACATTGCGACACCAAAACCACCCACGTATATCATAACGCTCCTGTCCATCCAAAGGTTGCCTGGAAGATATTGCTGCTAGCGATAAGGCCGCCCATTGTGCATTTTCTGTATAATTTGTATGTGTATTGTTTCCTTTTTTGGTGTACAATAAAGTGTATTTATTATTATTATTATTATTATTATTTGGAACAGCGTTTCTTATCACTACTCTACAAATGTAGAGTAGGTTTAATTTTCTTTATTTTTTCTAGATTACCTTTGTGCTCCGAGCGCAGTATGACCCTGAAGAGACAGAGTTTGTAAACGAGGTGGCTTATCACGGCGATTTCGTTAAAGACGTGGCGTTCGAAGTGGAGAACCTTGACTACATCTTCGAGTATGCGAGGAAGCAGGGTGCTATAGTTGTCCGAGATCTTTGGGAGGAGAAAGACGAGTTTGGAGTTGTGAGGATGGCTACTATTAAAACGGTAAGAATTTATCCAAAGCGTCAGGCACTTTTATATAACGTATTTTTTTTTTACTTTTACGGGGAGGTTTACTAATTTTCCTTTCTGTTTTTTTTTAATGTGAAGTAAAATGAATAAAAATAATCTTCGATAAAATATACCAGGATAGGAGAAAATAAAGGTATTTTAAGCCCTCAGTAAATCCATCAGAAAAACCTATAGTTAGTAGTTATTTATCGTATTATTTGTCATCTTTTTATTAAAAAAAATCAATACCACCTAGTATTTTTGCATTAGTCTTTTTTTTTAAACTTCCGAATTACTTTGTTGACAGTTTGGCGACAACACACATACATTAGTGGACAGATCCAAATATCGAGGAGTATTTCTGCCAGGATATCAGACCTTGAACCAAGATCCTATTAGCAAGTTCTTGTAAGTAATTCAGTCATTGTAAGTTTTTATCATTTGTTTCTGGTCAATCGCTCAAAAACAATATGGTATGTTTAGTATCTCTAACGCCGGCCTTAGGGGGGGGGCAAAAAAATGTGCTGCTTAGGGGCGCCCAATTGGTTGGGGCGCTACGTTTAAACGCCAGGGGAGAAATCATTTTTTTCAAATTATATTCGAGATTAAAGTAAATTTTTCATGATTTCTTGCCACACTTAATTAAAATGTATTTAATTGTTTGACGAATACTTCGTTATCAAAGAAAACACAATCACCTAAAAATTTTAAATTATCCTAGTAGTAGCACAGATAAGATAATAGTTACTTCGTAAGTAGTAGCTGGTACTATAAAGAAGATCAACATTAACATACATAATTATGTTATGTATGTTAATGTGTTGATTTTCTTTACAAAACACATTTTAATTAAACTAAATTAAATTTATTTTGCCGTAAAGATGCATTCTTTAATTTAAAGTGATACTGTTCCATAAATTTTATATACATTCATACACAAATTTTGTAAAAGGTCTAGTTAAGTATTTAAAATATGAACATTTCTATCGAGGGGAAGGACGGGAATAGGGGATAGGGAAGGGTTAGGGCCTCCGGTAACCTCAAAAGCAATGCAAGCATTGTTTCACCCCCGGTTTTCTGTGAGGCCGTGATATCGAGCGGAGTCGAGCCGGCCCATACGTGCCGAAGCATGGCTCTCCCACGATTATAGTGAGTTATTAATGAAACATAAAATTTATTGATCCTAATTAAATAATACCTACGTTTGACTTACAATTAATTTATTCTTATTCGTTACTTTTTTTACAGACCAAAAGTAGGATTACAGTCCATCGATCACGTAGTGGGTAACATGACCGAAAATGGAATAGAAGACGCCGCAAATTGGTACTCAAAATGTCTACAGTTCCACAGGTAACAATATAAGTGTATGTAAATTTACCTAGTCTAAACTAATAACAGAATAGCGAAAAATAAAATCGATGTAACAAAACTAAATAAATAACAAAAAGTGATCTCTCCGGCGGGGAATCGAACCCCGGTCTCCCGCGTGACAGGCGGGGATACTGACCACTATACTACCGAAGACTTAGAAATATTGTTGAAATTTACGTTTCCTACATTCAAACCGGCTGGCAGCATTGCCACGTCGAATGGTAATCCATTCGACGTGACAATGCTGCCATCCTTCTGGGAACGCTACCAGTAGGCGGCAATGTGGGGAAGTTTATTGACGTCCTAAGTTTAATTATTAATTAGAATGTTTAGTTTCATTTAATTTTTAAATTTCAGTTGTACCTAATGATTTATAATTGTGTTTTATTAAAATAATCTTATAGAATAAAAGAATAGTAAGTTTAAGTTTCAATGAATATTACTAGAGATAGAAACTGATAAAATAACTTCAAAATTTTTTAAAGTTTTATTTTAAATTTTCTCAAAAATTTAGTGAATAGTTCAAAAATAATAGAATGTGTAGGTACCATTTAAAATCTTTAACTTACACATTCCAACTACTACTATGAAAAACGAAGGCAAAAATACCTGGAAATTTAAAAGATCACAACTTATAAACGGATAGTTTTTTTCAAAAATCCTTTTGTAACTGCATGCTAGAGTCATGCCCTTTCAGTGATTTAAGTAAGTGTTCTATTTTCAAATACACCCTGTATATATACTTAGTAAAGTTCAAAGGTCCGACTTAACTAAACTTGGTGAATAAATTATCTGACACTACCTACCTAACACTTTTCTTTGTCTTAGATTCTGGTCAGTAGATGACAAGCAGGTACGCTCAGAGTTCAGAGCATTCCGTTCCTTGGTGATAGCAAACTGGGAGGAGACAATCAAGATCCCCATCAACGAGCCTGCTCCTGCTGAACGCCAGAGTCAAGTCGCAGAGTACGTGGAGTATCACGGCGGGGCTGGTATTCAACATGTTGCTGTCTACACTGATGATATTATTAGCGCTGTTAGTTATCAGTTTTTATTTAAATTAATTAGGTTAAAAACAAATTCAAAATGTAGTCAAAATAATGCAGGCGGATAATATGCACTGAACACTTAGGTAATATACCTAGCGCCATCTAGCGACAGTGCAATGTTGCCCAATATACGACTAAAAAAACTACGTTAGATGGAGGTTAGATGTTGCATTAAACATAATGTAATAATTAGTTTTACAAACTAATCAGTACTGGTACTATTATATATTCTGTGTCAGTGTGACGATATTCACATCGCGATGTAGATTTAATAGTCACAAAGTAGTTCGCCTTGTGGTCGTGATACCACTAATTTTGACAGCAAGCATAGGAACTACTAAGTGACGACGTGACGATCAACATCCGGACAACGTGTCGCTATAATGGCATTCCCGAGGGGCTTTCGCAAACCCTATTCAGCAAAAACACTGCTGCAAGCATTGCCTTGCAGCCTATAATTAGAAGAGAAGTCAGAAGTTACTTCGTCAGTCGCTATTATAGCCCCTGAATAACGTAAAGGGTGCCTCCTTTACCTCCCTCATTCAAAATAATTTACTATATATCTCGTTAAACATAAGCAAGCTATACCATAGGCAGTAGATTAATAGTTTCATTATTGTACAAGCTTTTATTTAGTTTCATTTGTCCCGTTGTCTGTCTGTAATCAAATCTTGCAAGTTAAATTTGACACACTTTGACACACCGATTGAGCTGAAATTTTGCACGCACATGTATATCGCGTGACAATGCAATATTATGATGTCATGGAGCTGATCTGATGATGGAGCTGGAAGGTGGCCATAGGAACTCTGTAATGAAACGACGCAACCCCATCGAGTTTGAACTCGTTTGATTCATAGTAAATCCCGAATCATAAATACCAGAAAGTTAAAAATAAATATAATTTTTTTTTACAACCATCTTTTATTACTTGGTAAAAAAAGAACTAAAAAGTTAAAAATAATAAAAGTGTGTTACATTTTGACGGCAAGAGAAATAAAAAAGGTGTAACGCACTTTTATTTCTATTTTTAACTTTTTAGTTCTTTATATTAAAAAGTAATGAAAGCTTATTTCAAAAAAAGAATTTTATTTTTATTAAAACCTGGTACTCGATCTTAATTGCTTTATATGAGCTATCTCTCTAGTGTTTAGGGATATAGATACCTGCAAGATAATTATGTAGATTACTTAGAAATTGCCATCAGCAATTAGCCAGGCGTAAATTTATTTATAGTGTAAGACTGGTTTAGAGTCGCAGCTTACCCTTTAACACTTTATCCAACTCCCCACATATTTAGTAAGTACACTATTAAGTTTCAATCATTAGGGAAATACATCATTAATCACAAAAATTATTAAACTAATTTTTAAACTTTCGCATTCCCTGATATAATTATGTACATTTACGGGCCACACAGTCAGTGCGACCTGGTCGAAACGTCAGGCAGTGCAGAGGTATATAAAACATATTTAGTGATCGCGTTAATTCCCGTATAATAATTATTATTTTAGTATTTAAACTCGAAATCGACTCGGCGGGAATGTGTTTTGTCAAAATTACTATTATTGTGTTTTAAGTTATTATTAAAACGTCTTAAAACTCGCAGACGGCTTTGACAGATGACATTCACCACATTTGTGCAGTTCCTGTTCGCTCTGCTCGTGTCCGCTTTAATTTTAATGCACCCACATTTAATATTTATGAATGGAAATAATAAAATAATATATTCGTAATAACTTGTAGCCTTGAAATCGCATTCCGATATCCACCGCGAATCATGTTATTCTAACAGCTTTATATGTACCTACTAGCTTTTGCTTGCACGGGCTTTGCTCGCGTTAAAACTCTTTCTATCACTCGGGAACAGTATTTTTATTTATTTTCTAGGTACCTTTCCGTACCCCTGGCAATGTTTATGGAAAATTTCATATGGATTAGTTGGATAGTTAAGGCGTTAAAACGTAACAAACAATTTATTAAAAAGAAAATTCGCGTTTATAATATCAGTTACGAGTAGCTCTGCCCCGCGCGGCTTCGCTCGCGTGTACACATTAAATTTTTGCGAGGGATTTATACTTTTTCAAAAATAAAAGTAGCCTAAGTTACTTATACTTATAACACCAGCTATCTGCCAGTGAAAGTCCCGTGGAAATCGGTTCACCTGTTCCGGATATTTCCCCTAACAAACAGACAGACAGACGAACATTTTATGAATTGACTTTTTGGTATTCATTTCGTGTAAACATTCAGATGCATTTATTAAAAAGCTGTTATTATGACATTACAAACACAGACTTTTTATTTATTTGTATAGAAGTCATATATTTTGAAAAGAATTCTTGTTTTGTCTAGTCATCTAGGTAACAGGTACGTATGTAAATGTATTTATAGCGTCTAGTTTGTTGACATTTGATGCGGTGTCCTTGTAAAACATCCTGTTTAAAGTAAATTGTGTTCAAAACCAAACGAACGCAGTGTTTATTAAAACATATTTCAATTCTCCTCTTAGCACCACCTTCTACTTTTCACCACTCACTGGCACGCACATGCTGGCCCGCCGTCCCTTTAAAAAAAAATTTGAGCCTTTTCGAAGAAACTCATTCTGTAGTCTCCAAAGAAAACCATGACAAACAATTTTGCGTCTGCACGACGAAATTCATGTAACTTTATGCCTTAAAAATCTCAACTAGATTTTCTTCACAACTTGACAATTTCATGGTCATTAATTTGTTTATAAAAAGACTTCTCGTCTTGTCACTTACATAAACTTTCATAATTTTTTTTCTTTTGGGTCGAACTTATAAATAGGTACATAGTTTGTAGATATCAACTAATCTTAGAGACTTTAACTTGCTGATTTGACAAGTTGATTTTAATGTGCCAAGAGTTTTAACATTTATATGTTAGTAGGCGTATAGATAATATAATTCTTCAATCTTCATTTAATGTTACGATAAACATTTGATAAGCGGCGGTAGCGTAATGGCTAAGGCGTCGGACTTGCGATCAAATGGTTGCGGGTTCGAACCCCACCCAGTGCGCTACTGATGTGAACCCACTCCTAACACAAGCGTTTAGCTTAGCTGGAGGGGTTAACAAGAATACTAGTAATGTGTGACCCACGTTGCTAGTATTCCTTCTAAAATAAATTTCCCGCAAATCTATTACGATCGAGTTAATTGTTATTCTTGCCTACAAGCAGACCATGTTTCTCTACAAACATTATATGTACCTAGCTATACTTTATGAAAAGTAATTTGATTTTGATCACAATTAAATTAATTGTTACTGTTTTCATTAGTCAAATCAGCAAATTTGTAAGCCCTCCAAAGATAGGGCTAAGCTGCCATCACTTAAATTACCGACGCCGGACAAAAACTTCAAAAACCCCAGACATATGTGTGAAATCGCAATTTTTTCCTGGACACTAAAAATTAATTATAAGAACGCAGTTTCCATTTACTTTTTTTTAAATTTAAACAGCTTGTTAACGAGTCATCTAACAATTATAATTTTCCCCTGACAAAGAATGTCCGGGTTTTACCAGGACATCTTTAGAAAACTCCGTCCGGTCGCTCCCCGGACGCCCTGTAAACTAGGACAAATCCGGGGAAACCCGGACGGATGGCAACCCTATCCAAAGATCACCAGCGTTCACTTGTTGATATAACATGCAACTTTGAATATTAACTCCATGTAATTAGTAAGAAAAAGTTTGTCGTAAATGATTTCTCTAAGTACAGTGCTTTAATGCTATGTTTTAAACCTTAAACTCTTTTTAAAGGTCGAAAATCTCCGTACACGTGGCGTTGAATTCCTCACCATACCACCGAAGTATTACAAACTCATCAGGGGACGACTCCAGAATAGCAAAGTGAAGGTATCCGAGAGCATTGACGTCTTGGAGAGGTTGCATATCCTCATTGATTACGACGACGAGGGATACTTACTGCAAATCTTCACGAAAAACACACAGGACAGACCTACGCTATTCTTTGAACTCATACAGAGGAGGAATCATAACGTAAGTAGCGTTGGTCCATCATTAGTTGCACCAGAAGCTCACTGGGCTGCAACACACGCCCCTAGCACATCTAATTATTATTCGTACGGTTCCCGTCCTACACTAGATTTTCCCATCAGTTTTGTTACAGTCAAGATAAATTGATAATCGTGATAAATGACGAACATTTGAATTTTTCGTCAGTTAACAATATAGCAATAGCAACAGCAGTGTTGCCAACTTGGGAGTTTGCACGCCATTTTGGGGAAACATAGGTCTTAAAAGGGCAAAGGAAGAAAAATAAAAACTTTATCGTTAAGTGGAGATGGCCGGATACTACATACTTTAGTTCAAAATATTAAAAAAACGTATTTCATTCCATGCAAATAAACCTCTGTATTCTGTCGTTGTGTTAATTTAGGGGCTTTGGATATTTTCAAATGTTTTCTAAAAAAAGTTTTATTGTGTTCATAAAAAGAACCTCTACGTGCAAAAATAAAGTCTTCAATTCTTGGAGACCATTGTGGCCTAGATTCCAGCTGAATTGGTATTTGATAATGTCTTTTTTTCATTTCAGGGTTTTGGAGTGGGCAACGTGAAGGCACTCTTCGAGTCCTTAGAAACGGAGCAAGAGAAACGTGGCAATTTATAATCTGACAGCTCACTTTCTGAGTTCTAAATATTGTGTCTGCGGTTCTAAGATATAAATAATAGTTTGGGATAACCGCTGACGCTACTAAGTATTACTTTTAGCATCGGTACCAGTGAGCGGAAATTCTGTAACGCGTCCAAGGGCGGATCCAGCTTTCAAGTGAGGGGGGGTTCAATTCGATTATAATAATAAAATAAATTGAAAAAAGTATTTTATTACTTACTTACTTATTTCATCAGATAACAATTGTTTTCTCTTTTGTCTTCTCACGAAACGTGTTATGCACTTCAATGGGTATACTTTGGGAACGTGGAGAGCTGCCAGTCCAGTCAGGCGATCCTCTGCCATTGAAGATCTAAGCCAAGTTTTGTTACACTAACTGGTGGTGTAGCAAGAAAACGTAAAAAAACCTTATCTTCTGTCTTATATTGCGATACATTTCAGCATCACAATTTTCTATGTAATTACAATTGTGTTAAGTATGTACCTACGCGTGTGCCTACGCGCCACTATGACAGCGAATAAACGTTACTAACTAGTAGTGGTTTCACTTGTCTGTGCCCGTATCTAACATTGGCGACGAGTACCCACGAAAAAGAAAAAAATAGAAATGGCCGGATTAGTATTTGGCTTTTTAACTGCATTTCATCACAATGTACAGTCTTGGGAGACCTACAAGTTCCGGATTAAACAATGCATTGTAGCTAATGACATCACCGGGACGAGTGATCCTACGGGAACAAAACGACGAGCAATCTTGCTGAGCGCACTCGTAGATGGCAAGCAACGGTCAGGCGGAAAGCTATGTTAAGATAGTTAAAAAAGGTGTATTAAAACATGCTTGCGTGGAAACGGGGCAATATTAGTTTGATTACAGAAATTCTGTTTACACAACAACGGGGGTTTCTCCGGCTGAGCCAGTTTATGGTAGGAAACTCAGGACGCGACTTGACCTAATTAAACCCGACCCGCCATCGCCATCCATGGCTCTTGCTAATGTGGTTAAACATAAACAGTGTTTGCAAAATAAGGCGCATAAACTAAATACTCAAAGTTTTACCATTGGCGACACAGTTTGTTATAAAAATTATACAGACAGTAATGCCAAATACACTTGGTGCAAAGGGACAGTCATTAAAAAAATCGGCAGGATGTTATATTTGATTAGAGACTCAGTGACTTCCATTACTGTAAGGAAACATAAAAATCAGATTTTTTTGTAAAAAGGTGACGATTGCTATGAGTTTAAAGATGTGAATATAGACCTAGAGGAGCTAAGGTCTATATTCACATCTAAGCTAATGAACCGATTTTAATGAAATTTTGCACACTGTGTGCTATTTGGTTTAACTTGAGAGATAGGATAGTTTTTATCTTAATTTTTAGTTACAATTTATTTTTATTTAGCCCGGAAGCTAGTAATTTTTTTTAAATAATAATTTGTTAGATAGCAGGCATGCGACCCTGATGACCTTCACAAGCTTTTGCTTACACTCCCCAAAAAAAGTATTTTCGATGACTAAATTAGATTTTTTTGTACATTTTTATTGTTATAGGCTACCGCCCATCTTCAGAGACATAGTCAACCATAGAACCTCCGGGCACTGATGACAGAAGCGAGGATATGTCTGTTGCTGGAGGTAGTTACGAGCTGCAAAAGCACTTTATGTGCCAGGTTCACCCGTGGCTGTTTCACAGCCTGCAACACCTGACAATTCGGGGGAGGAAGAGGAGTTTCAGGAGGCCTTACCTAGCCCTCCCAGCACTGGGCTCACTGATGATTTGCCACCTCAACAACAGACAAATGAGCCTATGCCAACGCCACGGTCTAAACGCAATCGGCCTGAAATCAATTACAAATTGTTCTTTTAAAATAATGTTAGTAATATTTAGTAGTCTGACTGACCTGTTGGTCTAGTGGTTAGTGACCCTGACCGCTATGCTTATAGGTCGTGGGGTTCGAGTCCCACCTGAGTCTGGGTGTTCTTTGTGTCCGTTGTTTCTATGTTTGTAAAGTCCCCCGCGACACAGGAGTAATTCCTAATGCGGGAGTTGTCTTTTTATGGAAAAAAAAAGTATATATTATGTGTTAAGTTGGTAGCTTAGTTCTTTGTTTGTATTTCTAAGCTAAGGGGAGGAATGTTAAGTATGTACCTACGCGTGTGGCTACGCGCCGCTATGACAGCGAATAAACGTCAGTGGGTTTCACTTGAGAAATGGGATGTATACAGCCTTGCGGAAATATTCTTTACCAGATTAAGCAGGTTGGTTATTGGCTCTGTATGTTTGTCTTGATACTATTCCGGGGCAAGCCTGTGTGGACCGTTTCCCATTGTTGTCTTAGGACACCCATTGTATTGTTTATACCATCTGTAGCCCGCTTTAAATCAATTGGGTTCATTTGTAACACCCTGTTGAAGGATTCGGTTGTACCTACCTGAAAAATTTAACTAGTTAAATTTAAACTACATTATAAACAATTTTATCAGCAGTCTGGTTACCATAGTACAGGCTCTGCCTAGTTTGGGATCAGACGGCCGTGTGTGAGATGTGTGGATTTATTATATTATACTAGCGGCCCGTCCCGGCTTCGCACGGGTGGACATTTTTTTTAAACATTTTAGGATAAATAAAGATAATTTTACTTATAATTATGCTAATTAAAACATACATGACTCAATTCTATTCTGTAAGCACACCGACGAGTCCCTATTCTGGTATTCACCCGACCGCGTATAAAAGCGAGGTGGCATGTTTTTTATCACTGGATTATCGCTTCACGTACAACTCTTAAGTAAAAGTGACGTTCCGTGGAAACTCAATCCAGTGATTGGTACTCGTTTCGAGTGCATCAGTCATCATGCAGTTCTGCAATCGCTGATTTGCTAATCTGTCGGTTCTTCACAGCCAGCCAGTCTGTGACCACAGCCAGTGCAACCTGGTCGAAAGGCCAGGCAATTCAGAGGTATGTAATACCTTTTCGTGATCGTGTTAATTCCCGTAAACACATAATTATAATTTTCATTGAAATTAATTAAAATTTTATTTCTTTAAACGTTTAGAAAAGCACTCTTTCCTTAGGTTGATGCCAACCATCGAGAAAGTTTGTACATGGGATTTAGTTAATGTAAGGGCAAACGATATCTTTACTGGAAACTGTAACCTTTTAAAAGATATAGGCAAATCCATCGGTACCATCGGGATCCGCGGAATGTGAGCGATCTGACCGGCCGCGGGGCCCGTGATGATAGTTGTTACAATCACATTGTCTGTTAATTCCTTTATCAAACGTCTTGTACTATTACGTTCATTACACATACTGGGAGCACCTACTTTTAAATTTAGTTCGTGGGGTGGCAAGCTGGTATGATTGAGGGAATTTAAAAATTCTTGTGGGTGCACTGTATCTTCGATGTTGCACACGGTGTCAACAGATTTGTAACATTTAAAATCACAGGGTAGTTTTTCCATAATCATATTGTTTATCTCATTTACTGAGTCGTTTCTTGGTGACAAAATCGCTCTCGAACAGAGCCAATGGAAATTTGTTTCTGTAAGATTTTCGATGTCGAGATAGATTGTGTCTATAAGAATTTCTAGACTGTGAACAGTTTGAGCCTATTCATTATCCAACAATACTTGAGAACTGTTTGCAATTGGAGTGGGTAATTTTCCGTCTCCTAATTTAAGTATTATTTGTGAGAAATTGAGAAATTGCCACCGTGGTTATTACTTATTTTTAATTTCGTAATATCTTTTGAATGGAATGTCCGATTTCAATAATTCAAAAGGTAGTAGTAATCAACAGGTATTGAAACAGTCTTAAATTCGAAATCATTTATTTGGATAAGAATTAATACAAAGGCATGGATAACATGCTCTGATTTTGATCGGCATTCCTATGAACTTTTAAAATTTAAAAAAGTAGTTATAGTGACATAACTACAATAGTTGGACATATGATCTCGCGAAATTTTTTGTAGATATTAATATATTCTATAATATTGTAGACCATTTTTTTGTTCTATCATCAATAGTTTCCGCAGCGCATGCGATGAAAGACATTTTATGGCTAATTTTTTTACACCTTGAGTTGGTTTTATTAGGGATTTCTAAGGATCTCTAATTTTTTCTAGTAATAAATATAGCCTATTTTACTCAGTGATAATGTAGCTTTCTAACGGCAAAAGAATTTTTGAAATCGGTCCATTAGTTTTTACGTTTATTCGTTACATACAAAAATACAAATCTTTTCTCTTTATAATATTAGTATAGATATAGATTATTACTACTTTAAATAATATAAACCTTAATTTCAATTGCCTTTGTTGAAATACACAAAAGCTACCACTAAAATTAAATAATCAATTATGAAAGTAAACGCAAGTAAGACTGAATATGAAGAATGAAGAATTATTGTATGTATTATATAATGTAATGTTATGATTGAAAATGAATATCTAGAACAAGTGTCAGAGAGTTCGTATACTTAAGTAGTCTGTTATCTAGTCCAAACTCTAAATCTGGTGTTGTATACAACTTTTTTATAATCTCTTGTACCCTTCGTATCTAAAATTCTAAAGCCATTACCGAGCAGCTGTCGGTCACAATACCCACACCTGCATCGTGTTCAAACCGTCGGCTCACTCACCAATTCATTGGGCTTCCGAAAACTGATTAAATCATTGGTAGCTTTTCTTAAAATGTTGTGTCCTCGATACGAGAAATGGTTTTACGGAACTAAGTATAATAAGATTCGTATTATAATATAATATTCATATTATAACATAAGCCTTTACCACAAATTATTGCATGCATACTTTTAATTAAACGTAAAACTTTTTCTTTTATTAAAAATTTAGGCCTCTTCTTGCATGCATAATGGTAAATAACATATGGTTGAATTAGCTTATGATACGTGTATTCGCAAATGAACTAATGAATAAATTGATAAATATAAGTGATACAAAAACTAGCAAATAAACTTTAAAAAAGAAAGTATTTTATTTTTTACATTTTAGGAAAACTTACAGCTAGAAATACAGTTAATATCATATGGTATGAACATGGTCGGATAAATTTAAAAGTCGACATAGGTATATAATTATATGTATAACTTGTTTGTTTATACTTGATCGAAGAAAACATTGCACAGTTGTTTAACTTAATGACACTAGTTGAGAAAATGACAATATCAACAACATTATAAAATAATAACGTTGAACAGTTAACTCTAATTAATCTATCATATGCATTGTAAATTTAATGCATAATTAAATTAAATGAAAATATATCATAATGTGTAATGTAAATATGGATACTCAATTAAAAGTCTTGTTTAGTTTTATTCTTGACTAGCAGTTCCCGCGCACCCTAATCATGATTGACCAGAACAAACAGACAGACGACGGACAGACAGACAAAAATTTTAAAAGCTGATTTTTAGGCATAGGTATCGTGCAAATAACAACAAGTGATGCAGTCAAATGGTTTGTTTTTTTACTGACTTGAATTCTAACAAAAATTTTGTGTTGCGACCACAGAAATCTAAATAATATTTGGATTTCTTTGGTTGCGGCACTAAGGCCACGTTCCCATGACGGGCGTCGGGCGCGCGTTTTGCTACCGCGCGGTGACGCGCGTCAACAAGAACACGCATTTTGTTCAAGTCGTTCACATACCGCCGTGCGTTTTGATCCGACGACGCTTGCTTGACGCGGCGGCACCGCCCATAGCGGCGACGCCGACGCTCGCTTTTAGATCATTGGTTTTCTGTGCATTCGTTCACATGAGCGCGCGTTTTCAAAGCGGCAACAAGTGATTGTATTAAAAGGATTCAGCCATTTAAATAAAAGTCCGTATACCATTTTTCACAAAGCATGATTTCGGTGACACTTAATTTTATGCAGTTTATTAAAATAAAAATATAACATACAAGAAATGCCAAAGCACTACTACTTACTTTTATTTTTATTTCACTACAAAATTTCACATTTTAAATATTCAAAACTCACTAATAATATAAAACCAATCTATATGTACATATAAAACGCTTTTATTCAGCTTCCGTATGTTTCTTGCCGCAAATCTCGGAAAGTGTTTGATAAATTGTCTTCCAATCTTTATTTTTTTATTCCGAAGTTTCAATAGAAACATACATTTTACATACATTTTCGAATGATTGATAACGAAAAATACTGAGTGTTGCGGCGTCTCATAATATATATTCAAACAGAAGTTTAATATTATAATAATTTATATTTTCATAAGCAGTTTATTAAAGTACCTATTAAAATACGTATCAATACCAGTGTACGTTATGATTGCTGGTATTATATGTAAAGGCGTTTATTATATATTCAAATTAAAATTGTAATGTAGGTCACTTTTCATTATACGGATAGACTGCGTGAGGAGTGAACCATCTTTGACTTTCCCAAGTTACTTATCCTTACCTGAGTTTTATACACTGAGTATTTTAGATTGACTTCTAATTTGTCATAGTTACATTTGTGAAATTTTACTAAGCCTTAACTGAGTTTAGTTTCATGTAGCCTAAGTTATAAAGTGTCTTTCAGTAAGTCTGGATGTTAAAATGAATGAAACCAATATTGCCGTCTCTTCTTGTGTTGCTGTTTCTGACGTCGATATAAAATTACCAAACACAAGGCTGTTTATATGTCCATCTTCAACGAATACAGAATTCGAAATGAACTGCGACACTGCGCGGTCGACGCCCGTAAAACGCTCACCATGTGAACACTATACAGAAATAACGCCGCCCATCATCTGAACGCACTCTATGAGGCTAATTTCTTTAAGAACTACCCCAAAATGCGTGGACGCTCTTTCCGCAGTTGGTCTAATTGTGTGAAACACCGGGCAAGCTTCCTTTCCTGCCATCAGGCCATTCAGAGGATTCTTACTAAGCGTATTCCTCACACATTTGTACCACTTGTACATACGTTTAACAAATGTGCATAGGATTAAGAGGACCGACGACAAACTGAGCCAGATAGAATTGACGCTTATTTAATGAATTTTAAAGCTTCATTTAACATACATTTCTTTTAGCATTAACCGTAGGCGTAGGCAGCAACGTAGCACGGGAAGAACAAACGAGGCTAGGTATATTTCTTACTTTGAGGAAGACAGTTAGTAGATATAACTATAAATTTACAATTTAAAATACCCCCGAAAATCGAATACTCGAAAATCCCTTCAACGATTATAAAAGAGCTGAGGATCTTCGAACGGCTGAACAGATTTTCTTGAATTATATCTAAGAACACTCCCGACTAATTCACCTTTCAAACAAAAAAAAACAAAATCAAAATCGGTTCATCCGTTCGGGAGCTACGATGCCACAGATAGACACACACACATACACACAGACACGTCAAACTTATAATACCCCGTCGTTTTTGCGTAGGGGGTTAAAAATAAAACTACTAAAGTATTCTTTTACCAATGCATTTCAAGGTAAATTGAAATTATTGTCCAAGAAAAACAAATAATTTAAATCAATCGCATTGAAAAGCGAAGGACACGTGTTTATCCTCTTTCAACTTGCATCTGAAAACATTAAAACTCACTTCAAAAAGTGGACTAACGAAAGTCTACATTTTAATTTTTTAATAAGTTTCGATCTTTGCCAGATTTAGCCACTGCTAAACATGTACCAACCATACAAGTATATCAGCAATATCTAGACTAGTTTTGTAAAGGTTAAAGACAACTTTTGACAATAAAGGGCCACCCTAAGGTCCCCAAAAACACAAAATACAAGGTTAAGTACTCTTCTCTTACAACAATCACTCGAGGAGTAAAGGTAGTTCCATAATCTTAGTCCATTGTTTTTGGTCGGAGATACAGCTAAAACCTTATCTAAGCTCTAATAAAAGTACTTACCTCGGAGAGAGGAGTTGCGTGTAATATTAGACATCTATTACATAAATTTATAAGGTTGAAAAAAAAAATGGCAGTGTCTTTAAAGTAAAAATTTCTTTAGCCGCGTTGAGCGATTTTTGGTAGGCGCAAAACTTAACGCTATGCCTATGAGTGCCCATTTTTTTCTTTTATGTACAAACAACTTGGAAAACAAGCACATGGACCTCCTGATGATAAGCCATTACCGGTGACAATGGTCACTCACAACAGAATTTATATCACTTGCAATTTCACCTACTTTTGAATATCACCTACCTCCTTCATGTTTTCAACTCTCTGGTGACACAAAAGTCATAAAAAAACTGCTGTATATCTACTGCATGGTGCGATTATTCTCCGAAGATAGTTGTGTCTGTCAACTATATTTATAGGCCTAATAGGGAGCGATTCCATTGTCATCCAGCCTTCGTGGTAGAGCTTAATTAAAACTTTCTGTCAGGAGCACCATCATGAGTTTGTTTTTAGTATAGAAATGAGCAACTTTAGTTTTCTTTGTCTTTAAAAATAATAATCGGTAGTTAATAAAGTAATAACATTTGAAATGTCACGGAAACTTCTGGAAGGTAGAGTATTGCACAATATTTTATAATAGGTGGTCCGATATGCTAAACGGCCAACCGACCGGTCTGAGACTCGAACCGCTACTAACGTGGGGTAGAGACTGCTAACGATCGCGAGTGAAATATTTAATATTCTGGATGTCTTGAAGTTGATGTTCTAAACTTAGTTTTGTGATGTTCAACAGAATCTATTTAATAATGATCTGAAACTATAACTTAAAATTAATATTTATTTGGTATACTTACAGAACACCAAAACAAAAATAAATATATTTGGAAGAAAACGTTTCCTAATTTCTCAATTATTATTACTGACTTATAAGGAAATTAAAAATCAAACATTGTGAAAGAGGTGAAACATGATTCTGTGTTTTTTTAAAGCCATACTAAACCAGCCAGTCCGTCACCGGTAGGGCCTGGTCTTAAAAGACCCTAAACACTCAAAATGACACAGATGAGATTTCGAGTGTAATTGAACTTTTTGATCATTATCTGCGAATACTACTGAATTTTATACATTATAAATGCTTGCAGAAATAATGACAACGAAAAGCAATTAACCAAACAAGTGCAACATGTAAGCTCTGCAATTTACTGTAGAATGTAGTATACAAGAAACCCATGTCACCTTGTAGCATAGCAAAATATTATGCTATACTACGTCCAGTGGGTTACGTTAAGATACAAACCGTACTAACAGTGCTCTCATGACGTCTACTTCACCCCGTTTCTGTGCTTAGTCATACGATAAAGCCAGTTTTCTATATCCAATCTCATTTGCATTTTGTTTATCGTGCACATTGGTTCTATGTTCCATCGTTATTGGCCTAAATGTTGTTGTTTGTAAATAACACTGCAATGCGTAGATTGTTTTGGTAAACAATGCGTCAGAGAACAGGTACGTCGCCATCATTGAGAATATTTGCAAGTACGTAAATGATAATAATATATCAGCTGCTGTAAACAAGGAAAACGGAAAAAGGTTCTTGCAGATTTCTTCTTATTCTTGCTCGACTTTCATGTTGTACTGTATTTAAGAGTATTTATGTACTCGGTGTCGAGACTTTATAAGACGTGAGTTACAGTACATTGAGCATAGGCTGCTTATTTATAAGTTGTAATATCCACCACCCCTACCCGGTCTCATACCCCATATACTCCTCTGGGTAGGAGCACCAGCAACTTAGCTAAAACCTTTTAACTTGGTATAGACTAACCTCAAGGAGTGATTGACTAGATCCTATAGTTTTCCCTTGAAAATCCAGTATGAGGTTATGCAAAAAGGCACCCAAAATATTTATTAATTTCATGTATTATAGAAGATCTGAAAGGTTTTACGTATTAACAGTGTTACCTATTTTCCTTCACAAAAACCGCCCAACTCATACCCAAACCAAGTCAAAACAAGAACATTAGTCTATAACAGTTTTCCACAGAAAATGCTACTTTGTTAAATTTAATCATCAACGCTTGTTAGGCGACTCGCTACGTGGTTGCTCGCTATGTTCAGTAGCGGTGGAACCCGGAGACTTTCTATTGGATCTGAATGATGAAAGACACTAATAGTTTATGAATTTATAAAACAAAATCAGTCTTAGGGTCTGTAACGAATTAAGTATATTACATCCATACATGCAACTCTCCCCAGGCACTTAATTACACAGTATACATTACCATATTTATACTTCATACCAATACATATGTAAACCTTTTTGCAGCTTTTCTCGTCAAGCTAAAATGTTGAAGAATTTTGGATATTTTTACGGTTTTTGTCCAATGTTAATATTGAACACCACTGTGCGACGGAGGCTCGACTTTGACAACTCGAACCGTTGACGCGACAACGTGCCACAGAGAGTTCTGATGAAATAACAGGTGTTCACACTGACCACAAGAAAATTAGGTTCGTTGTAGAATATAATTTTATCAAAAACTTACATGTCTTTGCTAAGGTATCGGGTAAACCAAGTCTAGTTCAGTTTACGGTCAGGTGTAGATTGTAGCCCGTCTAGCTTTTTGACTACATCTTTACCTTGAATATCAAAAAATGTGCACGTTAGGGGGTTCTTTTAATGCTATTTGTATTGATCCCTAAGCTTTGAGATTTAATGCAGGAATAAAATAGAATTTAAAGTGAGGTGATAGTGGTGAATAGACTTTAAATATCTATTTGTTTATAGATGCTAGATAAAAGTATCAGAAGTTACAAATCTTTGAGTTTTAAACATTTCATACCAGAGGTTGGAAAGTCGAGGTCGCTTCGTAATGTTTAGTTAAGATTAACGATTGACAGAACTGACACCACTGTTATAGCTTTTCTTTATTCGGTCCATGAGCTTAACCTAATCGTCGGCCAACCTAATTGTAAAAAAAAACTACTTATAGCAAAGCAACCATTGAGACATCTTCCTCTTGGCATTATAAAACAAGATATAGAGGTAAAATCAATTTCTTGATTTATAAAAGTTAATGAGTGTTCACAGAGGCTGCAATTCGGTCTATAGAAAAATTAAGGCTAAATAAGAAAGCGGTAGGTATTTAGCCTATTAATATATCTGGCAGTAAAAAGGTTTATCCTACATTTATAGAGTGCAGGTAATTATTTTCAATAGATTCGTAGCATCCGTGTCGACTTCTGCTATTAAGTAAGTATCCTGAATTCGTTGTGAACACACCCTTGCTTCTATCTTGTTTTCTTATAAACTTTATAATAGGTTCGCATTTCTGACTTCAATATAAAGCAAGAGCTCGTTCTACTACGTTTTAGTTTAAATACATCACTCGATATAACGTCACTAGTTCAGTGCTAAGCTATTCTTAATTACGTAACTGTGTTATTTGTTAACAAAGCACCGAAATGGTATGTACCCTAACATTTTTTTTTTTTAGAGATTCAATGTAAACTATATTTTATTGTGTAAGTATAAGAGTGAATAGTCCTTTGAACAAACAACGAACAAGAACAATCATGGTAGTAAGACTCGACCTAAGGGCTGAAAGATTGGCTGACGAACTATTGAACTTAGCCCGAAAGGCTAGGTGCGCTTGCCAACATTGCGGAGTCTTAGATTCAACCTCCATATAATCTAAGGAGGAGGCTTTATTGAGGATATTGTTATCTATACTCTACTGAAGTGTTCAGCTTAGGTGCAGGAAGGCCACGTTCTCGCTGGAAACCAGGTTGTGTTTATGAGGGATCATAAGTCTACGGAGACCCGCCCTCTGCGTAGCCGGAGGCGTAAGAACTACTTCCCTCCGTAATTCACTAGGGGGAAATCGTAGGTGGATATTGGTTTCTTAGACAGCTTTTGAAACTCAGTTTTATTTTGCTGTGGCCTTCGGTATACTATTCCAGTCGGGTAACTTCATTTTTGTGATAGGATGCCAGTGTGCTAATATATATAATAATAATTTAGTTAAATTGATATTTAAATATTTTTCAGACTTCGTATACGGACAAGGGTAGAAAACCAGAGGCCGGACGTTTTCTTGCGTTCGATCACCTTACATTTTGGGTTTCGAACGCAAAACAGGTGAGCTTTATTCGTCTGTGCTATGCATAACTTAAAGAGAACCGAATGTTACGCTCGACGGTGTGTAAAATGTATTACTTTATTATTTTAGCCATTATCATTATTTCATATTTTCATAAAGTTTATTTAAGGCGTTTTGAAATAAGTGAGATAGATTTATGGATGTATTTGAACAATCTTATTAATTATCACTTATCTTACTTTTGAAACTTATTTCATTTAATTTTACCGGAAAATTTGTCAACCTTACAAACCAGAAGAGTCACTGTTCCAGAACAATTAGTTAAACCAGTAACAGTTTTTTTTAAGGGTTCCGGTTAAGGTCTCTATGACCTATTCTACTTACTTTATTTTAACATTCATTTCTTCATAAGCCCTCTTTATTTCATATCTTTTGACTTACATCTTAATTAAAAATACATAGGTCATGTATCCCACTAATATTATATATGTGAAAGTTTAGATGGATGGATGTTTGTTAGTTACTCTTTCAGGCAAAAACTACTGAACCGATTGCGATGAAACTTGGTATGTAGATAGCTGGAGACCTGGATTAACGCATAGGCTACTTTTATCCCGATATTCCCACGGGAGCGGGACTTACGCGGGTAAAACCGCGGGATGCTGCTAGTTTTTTATATGTTCTAAAAATTGATCTACGTAATTCTTAAAACTTATTAATACTAATAACGCCCTCTTACCTATATTTTTTTGTAATAATTAAACGTGTATGTTCTAGGCAGCAAGTTATTATGTGACGCGTTTCGGCTTCGAACCTGTGGCTTACAGTGGACTGGAGACTGGCTCGCGTAAAATCGCGTCTTTCGCCGTCCGATTGAATAAGGTAAACCGGTATTGAAACTTGATTATCTGGTCGAGCCTCCGTTTGACATTTAGTTACTTCATTACATTCCTGAGAGAGGAATAATTCACATTAGGTACAACAATGTCAAAATACCTAGTTTACGATGGACTTTAAATTACTACAAATTTAAAGTCCATCGTAAACCTCATCCGATTTTGTGACTCACCTTATCTGTTTACTTCCCTAAAAAACATAAAAATTGCTACTCCTACGAATGGCTCGCAATGGTGTGACCGCCTACTGTTTAAGGGGTGGCCAAGGTATGCCGGGGTCTCAGAGACTGCATTCTTAGGTTACATCCGAGTCCCTTCCAATAGACCCGCTTGTGATGGAAAACCGCGTGGATTTAGTCGGTATGATAACCACGTCACCGCTAGCCCCGATAGGTGATGACAAATGGGGATATAAAACACCTTACTGCACTGTCTTTAACTATTGATATTTCTCAGTTCAAATACTAAGCATTCTTTATAAAGACAAGTCCTGAATTAGGAATATTCCTGTTTCGCGGGGGTCTTCAAACATTCAAACAACGGACACAAAGAACACCTAGCCCCGGGACAACTATTTGTGGATCATACAAATTTTTGTCCCGTATGGGATTTGAACCCACAACCACCACTTAAACCATTCAACTTTCTTTCCTTCTCCGTCAGATCGTCTTCGTGCTCCGTGCGCAGTATGAGCCTGAAGATACAGATTTCGTGAACGAGGTGGCTTACCACGGCGACTTTGTTAAAGATGTCGCCTTCCAAGTAGAGAATCTTGATTACATCTTGGAATACGCAAAGAAGCAGGGCGCTGAAGTTGTTCGGGATCTTTGGGAGGAGAAAGATGAATTTGGAGTTGTGAGGATGGCGACATTGAAGACGGTAAGGCTTTATTAACAAGTATACGACGCTTTACGTTAAGCTAATCGTTTTTAAGTATAGTAGTAGAAAAAATTGTTTTGACTGTTTTCTGGTTAGGATAACCTGTGTAATTTTACTTAATTTTATTAAATTTTGCTGCTCTGTCTAAAAAAATATGTCATAATTGAATTTAGTTAAATAAAATTCATTATTGTTTATTAAAGGTATGTCTATAACTTACGTTTGTACTGTAAATGAATGAAATCCAATCAATTTCCAGATACATTACACCTATAAAAGTTAATTTGAAAATGCATTTAAAATCTTTTTCATATTATTCCATATTGTTTTCTTATAACTTCTTCTTTTAAGCTGGTTTTAAATATGGAGGAGATTCACAGTTGACATAATATATTTGTTTTCTTTTTACCTTTACCAGCCGGTAAAGTAATTGATTAGGGGAACCAGTTTTATTGATTCTTTATATATCTTTAGTCTGAGAATAATATACTCGTAGGCAGATAAAATACTTGTACTTAATATAAACGTAGTATATACTGGATACGTAGTGTATACCTCGAAGGTTTATAGTACCATTTCGTTCTGAAAAATTGGTATCAGTAACGATGCGAGATGGATCGAATTATTCAGTCGAACAACGTTTCTATGAAGGGCAGGGATAGAATAAGGAAAAAAAAACCGTCTGCTCGTTTGCTGCGGTTTTTTTATATTATAAGGCAATATAAAAAAAAAAGAGAGGTGTCAAGGGACACCCGGATGGAACGAAGTTCCTTTCGATTAATTAGTAAAGGAATTATAATAAAATTTTATTTCTTTTACTATAGCAAAAAGTGTCGTTACAACTTTTGGTCTTAATTTTAGCGGTCTAGCCCCCTTTCGCAACGCGCCATAAGGAACTTCGTTCCAACTACGGTCATCTATACGGCAAAATGCTTAACCAGTGTCGCCTTTAATCAAGAAATCTGCTATATCCTACATTTTTTTAAGAATACAACTATTTCGACGACAGACGTTCTTTTTTATATGTCCTTGGTACCGAAGCCATTTTTAGTAATAATTGTCCACTTCTTTTTCGACAGTACGGAGACAACACTCATACGTTAGTGGACAGATCTAATTACCGAGGAGCGTTCTTGCCCGGGTATCAGGCCTTGGATCAAGATGTCATTAACAAGTTCTTGTAAGTTTACACTATTCTTGTTTGACCTACTTGGAGAATATAACTTACTGGGTAATACTTTCTTGTAACTGAGCCCAAAGTGAAGACTACAATATGATCCACACGGGACATAATGATCTACGATAAAGGTTACGGTAAAATACAGATAGGTTCAGTAATACCCGGTTCCTATAATCAAGAAACGATTCATTTTGCTTACGGACGGTAAAATTTCGTTGAAATTTCAATGAAATTTTTACCGTTCGTAAGCAAAACGAATCGTTTCTTGATTATAGGCACCGGGCATAAGAGAACAAGGGTTAGAGCGTGTTACAGAAAAGTGTGGTCATAATTTAGGGTCGTATAGTAGATCCCATAAATAACGTGAAGCGCTAATAAGTACTACTAATAATAAAATTTAGGAACTTTCGTGATTTTTAATACAGAAATCATATTATGAAACTGACAAATTGAACGTGAAAATTGACGAATAATGCTAATATTTCGTTAGAGAGAGGGCTGACAAGAATAAAGTTATGGGTATTAATACCAAGGATGTTGATGCCATGATCTATATTTTTATGAAAATGTCTGCATAAAAGTGTAAAAATACAAATTCATTGAAATTAACATAAAAACTCACTAAAAAAAAGTAATAAATATTTTTTAATTTTTTTTTTCAAGCTAAATAAATTAAAAAGAAAGAAAAAAGTTTGACCACACCTTTGTGTAACACTCTGTACACGCTTTTAATTACGATAAAATAATCTATTATCCTGTAGGATGTAGGGATATGTATGTATGGATGTTTGTTATATCCAGGTCTCCAGCTATTTACATACCAAGTTTCATCGCAATCGGTTCTGTAGTTTTTGCGTGAAAGAGTAACAAACATCCATACATCCACACATCCATACATCCTCACAAAGTTAGTAGGATTTTATAAAATTAGTAGGATTATAACATTAGCAGGATATGTATTGTGTCTTACGACGAGACTTTCGATATCAAATTCAGTGAAATATTAACGTAACATATCTTGTTCCAAATGTCATAGGTTGTCAAATTATGCTATGAGAATAATTAAGCTCCAGTTGATTTATAATGCAGTTATTATTACATTTACTTTGTAATGTTACAGACCAAAAGTAAAAATAAACTTCATCGATCATGTGGTGGGTAACCAGCCCGACAAAGGAATGGAAGCGTCTGCATCTTGGTACGAGAAATGCCTGCAGTTCCACAGGTAAGAATTAAAAAAAAAATACAACAATCTAGTCTAAAATAATAATTTAGGAAAATAATATCAAAATAAACTTAGAAGTTTCAAAAATAAATACAAAAAGAATTCTCTCCGGCGGGGAATCGAACCCCGGTCTCCCGCGTGACAGGCGGGGATACTTACCACTATACTACCGAAGACTTAACAATAACTTTAAAATATACGTTTAGTATCCACAAAGAATTTTTTTACGTTAAGCAAGTTTTTCTTAATGCGATACTCCCAGTATATTTTTTTTCTGTGTTACAAGCACACAGAAATAAATATTGTCGTTCCTTTATACATTCTCTTCGTTTGTAACCATTATGGCCTGAAGCGAGAGAATTCGAATGCAAAGATCGCATATGCACGTAAACTGTAAATCATACTACTCATACTAGCATACATATAATAATATGTAGTACTTACGTTATAATAAACGGATAACAGTACGTACAGTATGCAGGGCCGTCCTTATGTTTGTGCAAATGGCCGGGATCTTCACACAAAGTGTGTAAAAAAACATAGGTACTGAAAACATACATAGTAAATATATTTGTCGTTCATATCTCTATTTTTTTTAATAGACTAATAATGATGTAGTATGTAGTGAGTTATTCATTTCTCTAATTTGATTCTTTTCTGTTTTTACATGCTGTCGCTATCTATTTTGGTAACGGAATCTCTCAACGTAGCTGCGTAGTTTTCACAAACCGTCCGATTAACTTGAAAATTTTGCACACGAAGTCTATCAAGGACCGGTAACAACACAAGACTTTTGGTACCTGCATCAAATGTTACAAATAGTTCATTGGCAGCTGTATATAAAAGTAGAGTTATTATAAAAATGTAGTACAAAGCACCCCTTTATACAATCCAAAATTATTTTCCGTGGTTTTTTGTTTACATACAAACATCTGTGGCATTCGTTACGCGTAGTTGGAAAGAGCCCTAAAAAGTCCGACAACCTGTCTAACTACAGAACTTCGATATCGAGTACTTGGGTTGTAGAGGACTAATGGCAGTCGTTTCACGTAAAATATCAAAGTTCGGCCGTATCGTAGTTAGACTGAAAGCCCGACTCAACTTAGTTGGAAAAAGGCGCGGAGGATGATGTTTTTTAGTTTTTGAGTACGTAATATTTTTTTATCTAACTATAATTTTTGTTTTAGATTCTGGTCAGTAGATGACGATCAGGTATGTACAGAATACTCCGCCCTCCGTTCCGTGGTTATGGCAAATTGGGAGGAGACAGTCAAGATGCCCATCAACGAGCCTGCCGCTGGCAAACGTAAGAGTCAGATTCAAGAGTACGTGGAGTATCATGGAGGGGCTGGTGTTCAGCACATCGCTCTCAATACTGAGGATATTATTACCGCTGTGAGTTTTATTTGTTTCCTTCTCTTTCGGTTTGTTGTTAATTTAATGACAAAAATCATAGTCCGGTGGTTACAACGGCTTCTAAGACTACTTGCCTACCTTCTGAGTGAATCCTAATTTTATATACTTATTAGCTACTTAGCAGGCTAACCATGAGTCGATGTATCGTGGGCCTGAGTCGAGTGTAAGTACTTGAAGACAAATCCAATCAAAACCATTTATTTCGATTACTTAAACCAATAATAGGTATTTTTGAATTGTTAGGAGTAGGAGTCAGTCAGACTCCTCAGTGTCAGAGTCAGTCGTGAAGCTGGTTGCCTGTTCCAATACGTAGATCCTATGGAGAAGAACAGGCAAGAAACTCGAAGGATACTTTTTTTCAAAATGTTTTTTTATAAATTTCTGGTTAATTTCTGGACACTAGTACCTAATTACACTAGATAGACCAGATACAGTGGTACAAGTAGATCCACCATTCAAGGCTCTGCTATGTATTAAGTAATCTATCTTTAACTAAGTTACCTGTCGTAGTACTACTTATAATGTAGGAAGTCTGTGGCTGTGTTGTGTATCCATCACTGTTCTACGTGCATTTATACCTACTTATGTATTATAATAGCAAGATAAGAAGTAGTTCAGTCCAGTGTTCTGTAATTCTTTTGCAACTGATTCAGGCATTGCTATTACGATTCAGCCAGGCGTAAACTTATATTTCTAAAGTCTACTCTGTTATAAACTTGATTCTTATGATATAACTCATTAACAACAATATTTTTGTCGGGTAATCGTAATAACTAACAGCCTTGAAATAACACTGACATCCTCTTCAAAGCCGGTTTTCTAAACCAGCTTACAAATTAAAAAAGAAACATATCGTTTTTTTAACAACGTTAGTGTCTCGATAATGTACAACATTATTTTACATAATATTATGGTGTTCATTTGGTTAAGAACAAGTGACAAGTATGTAGTAGGTAATGTACCTACGTACGTGTGGCGTACAGTTAGCACAAAACCATGGAGGTTCTGTGCGAACTATACAATATTTATAATGATTAAATCACTCAGTAATCGACTTGCATTTCAGAAAGTGTAAATCCAAATTAAAAAAAAAACAACCAAAAAAGAAAAAATACTCAATTCTTTTTACAGATCGAAAACCTCCGCGCCCGAGGTGTAGAATTCCTTTCAATACCATCGAAATACTACCAGCTAATTAGGGAACGGCTTCAGCATAGCAAAGTGAAGGTAGCCGAGAGCATCGACGCTTTGGAAAGGTTGAACATACTCATTGACTACGACGATGATGGATACTTACTGCAAATCTTCACAAAGAATACGCAGGACAGACCCACGCTGTTCTTGGAGGTCATACAGAGGAGGAATCATAATGTAAGTAGAAATTGAGTAAAACATTCTGGTAAAACCGCTCTGCACGTTTTGGATTTGGTTACTAAAAAACATTATACCACGAAGTTGTTAAACAACTCCATGTAAATGAAATACAACACAAGCCTGTTTATCACTTTTATCAGCCATCTTCTCTAGAATGGAGGTACCTACTACCTACCTACTCTTCTCGGACTCGTTTTCGAGCGGAAGTTTTGTTGTATCTACTAAATTAGAATTTATCAGAATTTAAGTGTATATTTGTTACTTTTTTACAAGTTTTCAAAATGCATGTTTTTTCTAAAAATAATTTGGAATTATTATTTTTTAGAAAAGTACTGGATCGTTTTAGCCACAGAGCTGAGAATAAGTAGTCTGTTATGATGATTTATCAGCCAATAACTTCGGAATGGTATAACTAAAATGGTAGTGGGTTCTCCAACTGTATGATACACGTTTCGCCAATCCTATGTGGGTCTCAAGACACTGGCGAAACGTGTGTCATCTCTGCCTACCCGTCTAATTTATAGCCCAATCTTCCAAAACTTACCTTATTTTCTAACAAATAGGTAGGTACTTTTTCAAAACTTTGATGTCGTGTTTTGAGTCTATTGTGTGATTAAAAAAATTATACCTATTCTTGCATATTTTAAAATTTTCAGGGTTTTGGCGCTGGTAACTTCAAGACCCTCTTCGAGTCTATAGAACTGGAGCAAGAAAAACGTGGCAATTTATAAAGTGATCGCTACTTAAGTAAGCTAAGTTGTTTTAAGGTTCACGGGTCAGGTAGACGGAGCGCAATATAAATTACTAACTGCTGGTTTCACCCGCGTAAGTCCCGATCCCATGGGAATATCGGGATAAAAAGTAGCCTATATGTTAATCCAGGTCTCCAGCTACCAAGCATACCAAGTTTCATCGCAATCGGTTCAGTAGTTTTTGCGTGAAAGAGTAACAAACATCCATCCATACCCACAAACTTTCACATTTATAATATTAGTAGGATAATTTGTCATAAAGGTGCTCCCTTACCGGGAGCATTCGCCTGTAATGTAACATTTATGATTAGAGTTGATTTCACAATTTCAGATGAAGCGGTCGTTGCGCTGAGCGTGGCAATATTAATTTGAAACTGTTATTTACGTAAAAAAACAGAAGAAACGATATTAATGTCATGAATTATTGCAAAACCAACGAAACATGGGCGGTTTTACAAGTTTTATCAAAATATTACAGATTGTATCATTACAGGTTGCGCACTGTAATGCTTGGTTCTCTTCCCTTACTGATGTAATGCTCGAATCTGTAACATTACAGATAGCGCACTGCCATGCTCGATTCTTCTTTCCTATTCATGTAATTGTACATTACAGGCAAATGCTCCCGGTGAGGGAGCACCTTAATATTTATGTTTTTGACAATGAAAGACGTTTCAGAGTAACGTACCTACACATATTGCTTTTTGAACTGAAATATATTATATTGTAACTGAGAGCATAAGTAAGAATGGAGACTGCTTAGCTGTTGAACTTTTAAGCTCTGTCTAGATGTGAACCGTTTCATTGTAGGTCTTTGACTGAAATATCATAGCTTAGAAATAATGTTTGTAAATATGCAATCTGCAGAACCCGCTACATGTGAGTGAGTTTTAATGTTCAACTTATTTAGGATTCCCTGTGTCACATCAAATAATCTTTATTCCAATAATAAGTCCTCTTTTTTTGTAGATAAACATTGTCAATTATCTTATAAGTAATATTTATGTAAGTACCTACTGTAGGTACACTAGGTACTATCATCTTCTTTCCACATACCATACTTGAATAATAAAACAAATATAAAAAGAGTATCATTTTATTGAAATACCATTGATTAACATTATACACCTCGTCATAACATCAAATAGATTTTGATACGAGCGACTGCGTATTTACAAAACATTTATTTGTGAAAAATAATCATAAAACATAAATCGGAAATGTCGCGGTTCTACGCAACTTAGTAAATCTTTATATTCACAAATTTGTAGACAGCACCAAAATATTAAAGCTGGAGAGACAGAATACACGAAAATGGTAGAAAAACCTTCAAAAGATGAAAGAAAATATGAATTACAATTATAGATATAGGTATATATTGTAAAGGTAATTGAACGATTTTTATGACATAAATGATAATATATACATAATGCTATATGAAATGAATCATTACAAAGCAATTGAGATGATAATTAAAGTATAATAAATATCATTTTCGTGTAACGTATCGCCATCTAAATCGGTCTAAACCACGAAACCCGATGGACATAACAAACACCAATAAAATGTATGCAAAATTAAACTTTACTGCATAGACTCCTCCCACTCCGTATAATGACAGATGTCAGCCAGTTACCCGACCCTAAGACGGTCACTAACGTAACTGTTGATGTTGGCGCCCGTCGAAGCGATATTTCGAATCCAGTGTATGGGAGTCTTTAATAAATTGTCCAAAATAAATTACGTCACAGACACTGTGTCAAGACCGTCAATGCCTTTTTTACAATATCGTTCATTCGTTTTTTTAAACTATTTATGGAACGAATGTAAATGCATCTAAACAATTAATTGCCCAACCGACTGACCATACTCTAACACTATAGAATATTTCGAGATTAACTAGAATTAGAGTGAATGATCTGATAAATGTATGATTTTTTAAATGTCAATTATAGTAAGTGCTACATGTTAATATTTAAGAGACTACGCCCACTACACAGCTAGAGAAGCGAATATTCCTATACGTACGCCAATACGTAAATAATTGGTTTGTACACCAAGGCCCAAATTAAAAAAAAAAAGTTAAACAGATTATTGTCCAATTACAATAATGGGCGAACGATGTCAATTACGATATTGTTTAAAATAAAAATAACTTTTCTTCCTATTGGACATTTCTATAGTAAAGTACATGTCGCCTCCCGGCAAAAAAAAAAGTGTCATAATACAAAAACAGCTATTTCGAGAATACACAACTTTTATGCCGGTGAATTGAACAAAACAGCTCAGTGAAAAAGGGAACATTGTACCCTTTTTCACTGAGCTAATAACGATGTTTTTACAGCTGACCAAATGCAACATTTGCTATTCAATGCTATAAAAATGTTAAAACGTACCTAACATGTGACTACTTTATGATATGACACTTTTTTTGCCGGGAGGCGATGTATTATAATTGGAGATAAGTCGTGTAAACCATTCAGTGCTTCAAGCTATAACTAAAATCAACAACTCATACTGAAATAATTAAGGTTGGTTTTAATTTTATTTACGAGCATAGTGCATAATCAGTCAATCGAACGAAATTCAAAGCTTTTATTTTGTTACTCAGATCTCTAAAACGAATATTTGGTATTATCAACTTTTGTAATGAAACAGCAATATTAATGTTATTATCACTATGAACGGCAACCGTTCGAAATAATATTAATTTAGTGTTACAACATCATTGGATAAGTGACAATATCCATGAAATACTTAGGAATTTAACCTAAAGTACCCTAACTGTGTTTACAGCCTGATATTTTGTCAAACAACATGGGTGTATTTGTATGGGAGGGCATTTAACTTCTTTCAATATGGTATAAATATAATAAATTAACACTTCTAAGTTGCTACGAACGTGACGTAAGTATACCAGAATATAATTATTCTCTATTAAAATTCTGCCGCCAAGTTTAGGCTCGCGGAGAATATAGCGCAGGTGACGAGGATGATCACGTATTTCTTAATATAAACCCTTTAGATTGAAAGAGTAATTTGTCAGAAAAAGTACATTCGATTTCGAACAGTAAGTAGTTTTGTTTGAACTGATGATGAACAGATTTCAAAATCTTCATTTTCAGTACAAACCAAAGCACACCGTAAATAGGTGAATAAATACCAGCTTCCTCCAATAATACGTACGGTATCAACTCTAACTGATTAGGCATCATACTTCAAAGATGAGTAGACTTTTTAAATAGAACCATAGAGAGACTTCTAGGAATCGGATTCCTAATACATACAAATATTTAAAACTTTACAATAAGTAAATGCTAAGTGGAAATAAAAATCTTCGATTTACGGAATAAAATACGTGATTCACCAAGTCCCATGTTGATTATTACTCAGGAAAATTTCAGACCTAGTGTCACATGTTACGGGTTTTACATCGCCAATACAACTCTGAAAATTGCATTAACGATATTCTCGAGTGTCGGCTCTGATCAGACAGTTCTCCATTAATATGGACGCCATTTTGTGCAATCAACAGAACTACATAGAAATTGCCAACTGACGACACGAAATATCAGAATTGCACGATGACCATGCGTTAAAATAAACGCTTTTACAGTCAATGTTGACGGTGTGTAGACTCTTAAGAAAGAATTACCTTATAAGGTAACTAAGACGATTATCAAAAAAAATTGTCCTAGAGATCTTGAAAACACATACCAGGTGTTAGAAAAGTACGGGAACAGCAGAATAATTCGCTAGGGATGCATGTTTCGGAAATACGTTAAACACTATTCGCCCTGGTTATCCATTGGTGACCTTGAAATTGACCTTGATCACAACCTTGAAGGTTATCTCAAGGTCAAGGGCAATTTTCACATTTGATATATTTTTGCGCCTTAATTGAACAGTGGAAAAAATTACAATTGGATATGACCTTTAGTACATAAGTTTTAACCTCTAAAGGTCGCCAATTTTTGGTACTTAATCAATTAAGATAATCTTATTGATTGACAATTATTAATGAACAATAAAAGTTACCAGTCAGTATTGAATTTTTTAAATTTGATCTTAAAACACTGACATTTAGAGGTGAAAATATTGGTTTTACGGTTACATCTTATTGTGATGCTTTTATTTTTTAAATAAAATCAGGATCCTATTTAAAAAATATGACCGTGACTTTAAAAGGACCTTGAAATTTAGACCAGAGTTAACCCATTCATAATCTAAGGTCTCCAATGAATAGCCAGGAAAAAACCCTGAATATTGTAGCTTTATGTCTCTTGGCTGAAGAGAATAATCAATTTCCTATGGTTTTGTGAGTTTGAATTTCAAGGTCACCAATGGACAGCCAGGGAAAATTCTATTCCCTAGCGAATTATTCTGCTGTTTGGGTACTTTTCTAAAACCCGGTATAGTAGATGGAAACATTTGTTTGTATTGGGATAGCTTGACCATTCAACGAAGTTGCACCAATCATCCATCCATTGAAAATATGTTGATAACCAAAACAGATTGGATCACGTATGCGGACACCATATTGCCTGCCTGACTGATTGATCTATATGTGTGCAATTGTAGCGAATATTGCCTAACATTATCAGTCTTACTCGTTTGCTTCTTGCTTCTTCATATTTACGTTCAGGTATTTATAGAGGAGTAAAAAAAAAGAACTTCACTTTCATTCAATATCTTTTGGGGTTAATTTGTTTGTATGAAGGTTTTTACGCATGTGTTATCCGTACAAATACACCCACTGACCCCCGCTGCCATACAATATTATATCTATCCGTCCTCCTTGTCCGGCTCAACATCAGCTTGCTCCACGATTTCGAAATCTCTGTCTGTTGACGAGCGCTGACTGTTCTCAGATTCTGACTCTGATTGTTTGTCTGCGGGAGGCGTTGATGTGTCTTGTTCGGACCTAGAAAGTTAATTTTAAGATAAGTAACTTAAATCTAATGAGCTAAAGAGATACAACTATTCTGAAACACAGTCTAGCGTTCGATTCCAACTGTAGATTTGATTCATGCCCATTTGAATTTATATGTATGTATATGAGTATTTGTGTTCGTCTGGGTGTTTCTATGTATACTGTCTTTGAAAATGGAATACTTACTTAAATCACTGAACGGGCATGACTCTTGCATGCAGGTATAAAAAGAATTTTCGAAAAAAGAAACTTTGTTTACAAGTTATAACAAATCAAACGGTCATAACCCTCAGTTTCTCATAAAAGCAAGTGGTATGTGTAAAGTTAAAGATTTGAAATCAAACATATTTTTTTTTATTACCTTGTAAACCGATAGCTTTTTTTCAAAAATTCTTGTAACTGCATGCTAGGCTAGAGTCCATACCCTTTCAGTGATTTAAGTATGTGTTCCATTATCAGATACAACCTGTATACGATGTCTATATTTACAAAAAAAAAGGGTCTAAGTATATAGGTAGGATCTAAGTATGTTTATCCACATTCTAGAATTCATAGTAGGTATAAGCTTTACAGTTTCAATCTAGATATATATGTTTTGTAATACAAAACAAAGTGTAAGACATAGAATCAAAGGCAGCTATGTGCCACACATTCTATAAAGTGAACAGATGATTTGATTTTTTTCTACAGCTTTTTATTAAAAACTAGTAAACAACAGCAGCCAAAGTTAAAATTTAGAACATTATGAACACTCCTAACTCAGATTAATTAAATGTTTTTTTTACTTGCTGAAAATTTGATCTGAAGACACTTGCTGCCTTTGATTTTATAAAGGAAATTCCTTATGTCATGTTATGGGTGACGTGTTGTTATGACATACATGTGAGATAGAAAGTACAAACCGATTGGAGCCGCCCTATTAGTAGGTAAATGGTATTTCTGCTGATAGATCCTCTTCCACTACCCACAGTTGACAGTTTCAATGCGGTTATGTCGACTGCAATTTTGCAGGCTTGCATTTCAAATGGCGCTCGTCTATTTAGAGCTTAAGGCTTACACCCTTAGTGCTTCCAAGAAAATGTGTCGGGGGGTAAAAGGGGAGCGTCATCTGTCTTGTCGCTTGATTCAAGCTCCTGAATACGTATACTATTCTATCGTAATAAATACGGTTTAAAATGATCTATTAACATTTATTTATTTATTTTATCTGCTGGTAAATTTAGAAGCGCGTTATTGGAAAAAGTTATGGTAAATAGTCTTTTTTTTCATTCAAGATTCAAATATAAATATTTGTACTGTATTATATTTTCTGTATATATGTATGTATAGTTTTATTATTCAAAATGAAACTTTTGTTGAAAATTGTATTGTATTTACTCATGTTCAATTAGTTCCAAATTCATATATTATAGTTGTACTAGCAAACCGCCCTGGCTTCGCAAGGGTATAAATTATACACCTAAACCTTCCTCATGAATTATTCTGTCTATTAGTGAAAACCGTATGAAAATCCGTTCAGCAGCTTTCAGTTTATCGCGAACAGACAGACGCGGCAGTGGACTTTGTTTACATATTATATATGTAGTGATAATATGTGGATCACGCAGTGGGTTATACATATATGTAATATATAATAATAATAATAACTTCACACATTTCACACACGGCCGTCTGATCCCAAACTAGGCAAAGCCTGTACTATGGTAATCAGATTGGTGATAAACATACTTATTAGTTATATATATTTCTAAATATTATAGATAAATTACACCCAGATACAAAACAAATGATCATGCTCATCACACAATTGTTTGTCCTGGGTGTGAATCGAACCCACAACCTCTGGCTTAGCAGTCAGGATCACCAATCACCAGACCAACAGGCCGGTCTAAAATTGTATGATCTTAATTAAGAAATGTATAACTGTTTTTCCTAAATAAATAACCAAGGGTAACATTGCATGAACTTACTTTGTGTCAACGAGTGGCTCTTCCTGCGCGTCGACTCGTTCGACGCTCGGTTCAACATCTGGCTTCTCTTGCAGCAAAGGTACTTTCTCACTCTCATCGTCAGAATTTTTGTCTTTCTTGCGTTTCTTCTTGTTTTTCGACGCCTTGTCACTGTCGGAACCCGGTCCGCGGTACTCGTACTGAAAATAATTTGTTTATTTTTAATGAAACAGGTCATATCGTAACAATTTCAATGTAACTCGAGAAATAGTTCGCGTAGTAAAAAACTAATTTAATGAAATGGGTTTTAAATAATGATATAGGTTAAACTAGAGAGCGTATGTCGTCAACACTGACTTTGTAGAGCGGCCAGAAGGA
This sequence comes from Euplagia quadripunctaria, assembly GCA_963859945.1. Taxonomy (NCBI): domain Eukaryota; kingdom Metazoa; phylum Arthropoda; class Insecta; order Lepidoptera; family Erebidae; genus Euplagia; species Euplagia quadripunctaria. The sequence continues at coordinate 5,432,698 of OY982570.1, read as the reverse complement.
GGCGAAGAAGCCGACGTCCTCGGTGAGGTTGGGCAGCAGCCACACGTGGTGGCGCGCCAGCGTCAGCAGCCACACCGCGCAGAACACCACCAGCCGCAGCACCGCCAGCGCGATGATCAGCACCAGGAACCCGGCCGCCGCGATACTCAGGTAGTACACGCCTTTTCTGTACCGAACGAATTACACTATATTTACATTCTTCTTCGACTGACCATATACCCTTTTGAGCATTCGATATAGATGTACTACCAACAGAACGGTCAGAACTATCTGCCCCGCCGAGAATACAGATATAATAATTCAAGCAATAAAGGTCTGTACGGAAAAACCGAGCGTGCCAACTATGACGTCACGTCGACTAGCCGTTTGTGGCAATGTCACCCTCGTTTATGGTCACTACTACGCTTTTAATGCCGTAGTGTGATGTTAAAAACCTGTAACCTCACTCGAGAACTATGACCAGGTCAAACAACTAAAAATAAACTCTTCAGTAAAGCTGAAGAGTTTATTATACATAGGTTAGAATACGATGACTTCATTGATTTGATGATACACAGAAAAAAACATAACCCTTAATGATCTGCACCATCAAAAGATATTCATTAGTCACATAAATAATATAATTATTCCATATGATGCCGGAATCTACGACTCTCGGCACAGTGGCAGTTCATCCAGAGCCCTTGCCATAGCTATTATGTCCTTACCTGACAGTAGCAGGCCAGAGCGGGAACATGCAGACAATAATGGTTCCGCACACAACGAGCGCGCCGGCCAGCCAGTAGTACCAGGGCTTGGGGTCGTAGATCCACACGTACGCGTCCGGCGTGTCCAGGAACAACTGCTCCATGTGCATCTCCAGACGAATTTTGCGTTTCTTCTTTTCTTTCTCTTTCACTTCTTTTGTGTCCTGGAAAAATAGTTAAATAATGTTTACACCTTTCTATCAAAAGGATATTACAAACCTACATTCCACCAGCTATATTTCTATCCGGTACATTATTATAGCCCATACAGACACTCACGGCGAGAAACCCCGAAAACACCCGAGAAGCGTGAATGTGAGAGGTTTCTCGACGTCTCTTTCAGGCGTTCGCCTGTTCTCCGATCGGTGTCGGTATTTAATCCCGCTTCAAAGGATTTCTCGGGCGAGAAAAGTGAACACTATCACATTCTTGTTTGGTTCCAGTAGGAAATAGGAAGTAGCATCAGGTGTTTTTCACATGTTTTTATGAACAACAGCAATGCCCAAAAGCTTGTTATATTTCGGTGAATTTGTGTCATCCACCATCGTCTGGGTCTTCTTTTTTTCTTTGCTTTCTATCTGATTTCTATATTAATGAGGTTATAGACTATTGCACAAAGTACTAAGGCCGCTGCACAGTCGTCCATATCGGATGGGAACGAGAACGTAAGTGAGAAACATCGTGAGTGAGGATAGTTCCGAGTTCTCGCGAGAAGTCACGGCAAGATATCTCGCCGTGACTTCTCGCTGTAAGTCTGTATGGGCTATTAGACTCGACAGTGCTACTGTGGAATTCCTGACAGATAAACCCAATAACGATTTCCCCAATCTGGATAACCAGAAGTAAGTATCGCATGCAAACATAAGCAAAATCAATTATTTCCATTAAACCAATTTTAGGTTTTTGAATAGAGGAGTAAGAGCCAGAGTGGCGTGCCCAGGGTTAAAATAGAGGAAGCTCTTATATTACATTTGAGTATTTTAGTAGGGTAAGCCTGGCTTTTGAGCTTATATGAAAGGAACGACACTGCCTATTCCAATACATAGATGATATTCAAAAGAACAAGCAACAAACTTGAAGAACTTTTAAGCGTAATCTTATGCCACGTAACGAGAAGTATATAAGTCAGATATTTAAATACTGGAATAATATTTGTATTAGGTGACAAGTAATAAAAAAGGCTGAAATAGAAAAAAAAATGTGTACATTTCCCTGTGTATACATAATTCGATTGTTGGAATAATGCATCAAACATTTCTTTACAAGCATTTCTTTACCAATGAGTTGAGGATGTTTCTTGCAGTTTGATTGTAACAGTTACAAGTAAACAGTGGTGTATTTTGAAATTTGGCGCCCGGGCACATGGAAATTGCCGCGCCGTAAATTACGAAAACGAACGATAAAATTACCTTTCCTTCACAAGCACTAGCTTGACTCTTCTCTCCATCCTTCTCGTCTCCACTTTTACTTGATTTCTCTATTTCTTTTTTCTTCTTCCCTTTCAATTCTTGTTCGGACACAGGAACCTAAAAAAAGTTATAAGTGAATTTAAAATGGTTGTACATCAATAGAAGTTAATCGTCTATACTAATAGCTGAAAAACGGTATCATTTGTGTTTCTGTCTGTGGTATTCTTCAAAAAACAACGATTCTATGGGTAGACATACGACAGTCCAAGACTTATTTATACGCCACTAGATGGCGCTACTAGCACAATTTGTGAGTCTAAAAGCACGTGGAACAAAGGGTTCTAAATGAACGAATGAATGAACCATATCAATGACACGCGTTAAGATTATTACAATGTAATTAAACACATGGATTGCACTACTACAACTGCTATCAGTTTCTCTACCGGTAACCTCATTAAAACCGGCTTTGGGTGATAGTAAAGTTCACTGTATCATTCCGTAAAAGATAATACTCATTGCGTAAGTTATTAAAATATGTTTAATTGCAAATTTACACGAAAAATTAAGTTATCGTTAAAATATTTTTCATGGCATTTAGCTATGAATGTTAATAGTTACTAACATACTGCTATTAGTTAAGAAAAGTAAAGCGATATGCTGCTGCTTTTCTCTGTCGGTAAGTACGTATACCCATAGGAGGCATAGGCACTAGTGATGAATGTATTTATCGGCGGCGGCAATCACTTCTCATAGGTCAGACAGTGTGCTTATTTCCGCAAGTATTAATAAAAGCTGTTCGCGACCCTCTTCTATTTTAAGTGCAGTAAGTTGTGACTTACTGCACTTAACTCTGTGTGGTTTTAGTCGGTTCGATTGCGCACTCTGCCTCCCCGAAAACCCCAGTGAGATGACGACCCGTGGGGGTTTCCGCACGCACAAAACAAAAAGGCAGTGTATCCATTGAGGCTTACCGTTACCTGCAAACGTATTCTATCACCTAAACAACACTAACATACAATCAAAACATTCCCACAGAATATATTGACCTTTTTAGCTCTGTGGAACAATTTGTGTAGCAGCATCTTATGTAGGTAGTCTGTGACTTCATGCCTTGTTGTGAAAATTGGATTCTTGCCTGTCGCCCATTTTGAGGTGAGCAAGGCGTCCACTGCTTTTGCACCTGCAATTGTATACAGACAAGACTTCAATATACATATAAGTAGGTTTTATATCTAGGATAGGTGTTGTGCAAAAATGCATATGGTGCGATAAGGTTCTCTTTTTTAAATTAGAATAGTCGCATATTACGGGTTTAGACGGATTTTGTCGTATGAATGATCAAGTCGTGAAATTATTTTGAGCCATACGTTTCCCTCAAGGGACTTTACTTGTAATAAGAGGTTCAGTTGAAAATATTATTATTAAAAAATGATTTAATTGTATGACTAAATGTTTGGAAATTTGCACACCTGCTGAGATAGAATATGGCGGAAATTTTGAACTGTAACACCTTTTACCCATGTTTTATGCAAATAAATGATTTATGATTATGATTAAAGTAACTTAAATAAATCGGACGTCTGGAAGTCAATGAAAATTAAATTACAAGATAAAGTTTTTCCCCAATACTGTTTGCTATAGGCTTCATACAAATAAGTATAGCCCAGACAAACAGTAGATAAATAAAAAGATTTGTCAAATCTTAATTTCGACATCGTTAATATTTCAAGGGACATATATGTTCATGTAGCTAGGCGATTAACTATGCTTCTAAAGTTTCCTACTGAAATATATTCAAAATCATTTTAGTCCGTTCGACATTGAAATCATTCACAAACAATGTTTTAAAGCTAAAAGTAAAATCTTTCTATTAATAGCATTAGAGTCCAACATTTTTAGCAGTCTCTTTACATGGTAATTAAATAATAAAAATCACATTTTTTTACATTTGCCTAAGTTGCTTATTTGTTGGACTGGAACCATAATTAAAAATTGTTAAAGAATCGCTGCCTACGAAATGAGAAATACAACGTTCGATCACACACTGTCCGAGTTAATGTTAGTCATTATGAAAATTATGGTGTAATTGTTAACATAAGGAATATGTACAGTTGAACAGTTATGTCGAATAAAAACAATAAGAAAATTGCTATTGAACACACTCTTAGCACAAGAACAGTTTTGTGCTAAGAGTAAAGTTAACAATAAAATATTTAACTTACACAGGTGACTTTAATACTTCATTGTTAAGCTAATTAACAAGGTTAAAAGCTATTAAAATTTATGAGTATTTTTGCAAATTTTTCTAGGATAAAGGCTAAATGGAACAGCGGTTGAGTCAATCCAGGTGCTACATCAAATAAGATTTATAGAAAACATTCAGGATTCGCTACAGTCACACCGGTGCATGTATTAAACATATTTTTTTCAACAAGCGAAATATTTATAAACATTTGCTGGACAAACGATAACCTTATTACAAATGTAGGTCATGTAGATGTTAGCTGTGATTTAAAGTTAACGATCTACTACATATAATATGTGTAGTGTCCCCTACGAATAAGTAGGTACTGAGATCAACACTCTACAGTCACTATATGCATTGACAAACTTTTTAGACTGACAACAAAAATACTGAATGAAATCGTTCGTAAGTTGAATGACTAACCAGACGTATATTTTAGATCACATTATAAACTATGCTGAGGAATTCAGGACACTTCGGTGTTGGAGGCGTGTTCTTGTGACAGGCCATTTGTTTTCAGGTCGATAACTTGTCTCAGATACGATACACTACGCTTAAGTTACTTAGTCGCTTAAGGAATATTTCGTAAAGTGAGATAAATTTATGATTGTTAATGTTACCCGTTCAAGGATGCATTGATTGTGTTTACACCTTGCGGATAGGGACCACTAAGGTTTCCTACATTCTTATTTTGATAGCATATGTGGGTCGAAGCATATGCTTCCCAATTTTTTTTTTTTAAACGCAATATCCCCAATAAGGGAATGTTCTTGTCACTCGGGCTGTTTAAACACCATCAATGGGTCCATAACACCTACATTCACTGAGAATAATTGCTTGTGAATCACTTAACTTGAAGGATAGAATCTAGAACGCTCGACGCGGTGGCAGTATGCGACCACTGAAAACACTCCAACATAGGTGCAACATTCAGTTATTTAGGTAAAAAATACCAAAATAGATCAGTTTGTCATTACACGTTTCTGTACTATACTGCTCTTTACAAGGAAGAACATACACACATTAATATATTTATTCAGTGTTGAATAATAAGAGACTATACACTCAATAATAAAATACTGTTTATTGAAATGTACAAAAATACTTTGCCCATTTCGATTCTTCTTTATATTTTGGTGGCTAACGGAAGCTCTCGGGTGATCGAATACTGACTGATACACATAAAGGAAATGCAGTTTTGGCATCAAGCCATCGAAATGTGAAACTTTAAAAATTTAAATATACACACTCTTATTTTTGGACAATCATTCCCGAATTCGTTTCTGTGTTATTCCATATTTGCCTACTTGTTTTTCTTGAGAGCTGAAAATGCACTTTGATACCACTTATAACGCCAGTGTCAGTAGGTAGAAGCGACTTACGGGCTTAAAAACGTATATTTACACCAAAACGACATAAACTGACATCGATTAATCTTTACTACGAATTTTGGGTTACAACACAACAAAAAAAAATGTTCTTGAATACTGCTTATAAGAGCAACGACAGGTTTTTCAATATGGATTGTTTGTTAGTTATAATTTGCACTTAATTGATTGAATTTGCACAAATCCTTGGATTTACGCAATTAAGTGCAAGTATTTTTTTGAAGTGTCTCTGCAATAAGGAACTTCATTAAAATGGATGTTTGTATTAGAAATGTCTCGTTTTAAGAATCTTCGATACACTACTACGGAGTTTTGGTTAAAAGCAGTCTTCTACCGACCGGTGGTGTTTCCACTGTCGGTTAGGTCCCAACTCAAGCGCAAATCTACCGTGCCCTACTTCCTACAAAACTGACTGATACACGACGTAGAAAGAATTTTGGAAAAAACATTTCTTGAAAGGAAATTTAAATTTTATAAATTTATCCCACTAATATTATAAATGTGAAAGTTTGTATGGATGGATGGATGGATGTGGTGAAGCGATTGCGATGAAACTTGGTATGTAAATAGCTGAAGATCTGGATTAACATATACGCTACTTTTTATCCCGATATTCCCACGGGATCCGGACTGACGCGGGTGAAACCGCGGGGCGCTGCTAGTTTATATTATATGTTATTTACTTAAAGTCACGTGTTCTATCGACAGATGACTGTCGACCAACGTTGGCAAATAAAATTTTATATCGAACGAAAGATCTTACCAGTGAAGTATTCCACATGATGATTCAAGAACTTAGTCTTCTTGGTGGGCACGTTCGCTTTCAACCATTTCGCAACGGAGTACTCCTCGCTTGTAGGCTTTTCCGACTCGGGAGGCTCCCCAAACTCCTGAAAACCGAGTACATTATAGACTAATATTGAGAGCGAATATTTTTCCCCGTCCATTTTGGATTGCTAATGTAACGCCATATTTTTAATTTCGTATAACGTTGTTGTAACTCATTATTTCGCAGTGTTTGCATTTCGCACCTAATGAATTTTTCGCATAATTGTTGTGATCTACTTTTCTTCAGGAAAAGGGTCTTGACAAGCAGACAGGTGGACAGACATGTATAACAAAAAAAAAAACTAAAAATCAATTGCCTCATGTATGACGGAGCATCGCACAAAAACGGCTCGAGCGATAGTTTCACAATCGGAGCTGGTAGGAGGGGCTGGTATCGGGTTCTATTTTTGGAGATGTCCAAGATGGTTTAGATTCACAATTTGACCCGGTAGGAGGTGCAATAAATTTCTGTTTCCACGAGTTTCATTTTTTTTCCACGTGTTGGTGTCTCGTATATCTGTTTTAGTGTCAAGCTCATTTATGCCACCATATATGTCAAGGAGAAAAAGACACGTTTTAAATTGTGTATATTAGTTTGTTCGAATTGAAATATACACGGTGATTTTATAGTCGTTTTGAAAAAAAAAACCTATATATTAATAACATAATCGATAAAAAATATTAGTTATATATCAAGGCGAAAAAGACACGTTTTAATGTGTTTATTAGTTTTTTCGAACTGAAATATGGACGGTGATTTCATAGTCGTTTTGAAAAAAAGCCTCTATATCAATAACATTATCGATAAAAAATATTAGTTTCATAAAATAAAAGGGATTCTTAATAAACCAAGTCTTTTGCGAATAATAAATGAGTACTCGTGGGAACTCCACTCATTTCTCGTGCAACAGTCACAACGTATTACTACGATTGATGACATTCAATCTTTTACACATTAAAGCTGCAAAATATCGAGGCACTCGAAATTAACCAATGAACCATCAGCGCAGTAGCCAACAGCGTCAGCTGTTGCCTACGACGCCTGCACACATGCGCCTCTGCTCTTCAGTAGTTAGTTTGTATTGTTTACGTGTCGTTCTACGTGCGTTTCTACACGCACGTGAAAATAAGTCGTCAGTAGGATTATGCCGATGCGGAGTAATTAGCAACTGGTGCAACTGTATGCTCTTGTCAATTTTAATTTGGAAGAGGCCAGGCGATTGCACTCTAAGCCGGAACTCCTTCAGTTCTTTCCACCACAACAACCATACAAACCGGCATCAGTGTGCAGATTCATGCGCGCAAGGTCGAGGACACCTGAGCGACTCATAGAAAATCGAAGAGTAGTTCAAGAGAGATTCGCAGCGAAGCACAATAATGTAATGTTACCTGTTGTTGTGATGTGAAAATATCAAATAGTCATTCTATATCTGCGTGTCCTACGTTGTCGCGTTAATTAGTTTACGACGCGACGCGACGAAGTACGTATTTGATTTTTTGCGCGACGAGACGCTTCGCATTAGAGTGACGACTTGCAAATATGCATTTGCAATGGCGTTTTAAAGCGCGTTGATACTGAAGTGGGTACGGGATTGGAAAGAAACGACTTCGCTAATGTCCTCTTTTTACACATACACCTGAACTGAGAAACGAGTCCCTCGTTACGTGCAGCAGTCCTGACTTGGTACTCTTTTCCTCTTTCCTTTTTCTTCTTTCTTAAATTTTTACTGACTGCCCGACTACACGGCTAGCGGCTCTTTAAATACCACTATCGAGCCTACTAGACTTGTAAGGTTGATAGTCCTTTCGATCTGTTTTTCGTTCTTCATTTCGATTCATCTCGATCGATTTCGATCATTCACAATCGAGTTCGGTCATCGGCGTCAGTCGTTCGGCGCAGGTCAAGTATTATTTGAAACTATAGATCACCTGGTAACCGAATTTCGTACATAATTCATTAAGTTTTTTGGAACGAACTTTTTTTTGCACGTTACACTTCAGACGCTCGGCGGCTCGGAGCTAGGTGGAAAAAAGTGTGAGCGCAACGAAGAATGCTGACCGCGAGTTGATTTTTTTATTTACGCATTTGTGGATTCTGCGCGATACTAATGTAATTTTATGTTGGTTGTATACTAATTATCTATATATTAGTTGGGGCAACTATCACAGATGGCGTTGGCAGATTAACGTGGGATCACACATTCCTAGTATTCTTGTTAATCTCTCCAGCTAAGCAAAACGCTTGTGTTTGGAGTGTTTTCACGTCGGTAGTGCACTGGGTGGGCTTAAAACCCGCAACCACTTGATCGCAAGTCCGACGCCTTAGCCATTACATTACGGCTGCTTTTAATTTTGAGTTTCTCCAAAATTTTCTATATTTTGATACAATTTATTCAATCCATTAAATATATGTATGGCGAAAGGAACTTTGTTCCAACCGGGTGTCCCAAAGAGACCGCACGCGTTTTTAGGGTTCCATCCCTTGCTAGTAGCTTGGCCGCCGTAGAGTCTTAACGGGGCGTTAAGACTCTACGGAACGGGCTTACTTGTGGTCGAAAATACAGACTTGTTTATAACCTTGAATAAACAAAATAAAACAATAAACAAGGAACGATTTTGAGGATTTTGGGAAATGTGAAAAAAGCGTGAAAAAAATTTTTACATGTGGGAGAGCCATGCTTTCGGCACGTATGGGCCGGCTCGACTCCGCTCGTTACCACGGCGTCACACAAAACCGGCCGTGAAGCAATGCTTGCATTGCATTTCGCCGCGTGAGTGAGGTTACCGGAGGCCCTAACCCTTCCCTCTCCCTTATTCCCGTCTTTCCCCCCCTCCCCCTAATCTCCTACTCCCACCTTAAAGGGCGGCAACGCACTTGTGACTCTCGAGTTGCAGGTGCCCATGGGCGGCGGTAGTCATTTACCATCAGGTGACCCGTCTGCTCGTTTGCCCCCTATACAATAAAAAAAAAAAGCGTGACTAAACTCCAAACCTTGTCCATAGATGACGGTTAAGAAACCTGATTTAATGATATAGTGATTGTAGAAAGATTCAAGACATGGATATTTGTTTATCAATACTATTTATCTGTAATGGCAGTCATTTACAAGACCTATCGCCCGCAAAGGATTCCATGTTCTAAATGCGTGGCCTATTTTAAATATCGGTATATGTATATTATCTGGCTGAGTTTTACTACTGGTTTTACATAGTGTGTACCACTTACACATACAAAACCCAACAAGTAATTTCCAAGTTTACGGACACGAAATAAAGTACGTATTTTACTCTGTACTACGTAATTTACTCTGTACTACGGTTGAAAATACAACCTACCTACGTAATTTACTCTGTACTACGGTTGAAAATACAACCTACGTAATTTACTCTGTACTACGGTTGAAAATACAACCTACGTAATTTACTCTGTACTACGGTTGAAAATACAACCTACGTAATTTACTCTATACTACGGTTGAAAATACAAGTGACTGAAACAACGGTGCACACATCTACAGTAAAAAAAGTCAATACTATTTTTTTTTCAACTAATAATAAAAAGAGATGTTACTAATTTTCTATGAGTAATAGGTAAAAGTAAGCTAACCTTAGTAATATATATTATTTATTTTTATCTATTCAGCTTTTACTTTGGTCAATTTCTTTGTTCTTGATCTAACTGCTAACTGTACGTACTTTTACCGTCTTGCTTTGGGCGTAAGCAGCTTAATGCATACTCTATTTATAGAAAAACGTAAATGCCGTAACTCAGAAATAATTTACAAAAAAAAAAAATTTGTAAAAATTACAATTTTGTAAAAAAGTATTTGTTAACCGACTTCAAAATGGGGGTTCATTCGTAATTTGAAGCGATGTGTAAGAACGTACTCAGAATTAAAAAAAAAACTTTAGGTCGTTTTTCTTATTTTTTAATCAATGCATGCGCAATTTGTACTAATATTATAAATGCGAAAGAACCTTTGTCTGACTTTGGAGTAAGACATGGGCTACTTATTGTCGCGAAAATAAAACATGAAGGTGAACATGATGAAATAGGGGATGCTAGTTTCTATGGGAGACCTTCTATGCAGACGAAGTCACGGTCTCCAGCTAGTCTTTCGTTTAATGGGACTACTTTTTTCTTCGTGGTGTACCATTAATCATAATACATATAGACTTTTCGAAAGACACACACCTACAATAACTTATACAAAAACAAATAAATGGATTTTTTTTTATAGAATTCGGGAACAGGTTTCTTTATGACGTAGCCAAACACAACAAAGACTTATTGAGGTAGGTGCAGGTATAAAGACCGTTTGATGTGGTGGTCTTTTGTAATTGTAATTGTGTAGAAAATCAGCTTGTATGGCAATGAACACATTTGATTCCTTTATAAAGAACATTGATAGTAGCTTACAAAGAGTATACAAACAACCTTTTACAGCTTATTTTAACAGCAATCTTACCATATGTTCTATTTCTTTAAAGTTATCAAAAAGTTTCATTTTTACACACAAATTTTCAATTAAAATTTTAGTATCCTTGTTAGCTGGATTGGACAGGGAAAATAATAACATTTTATAAAGAGTGTTCTTGCAAGGGGGGCTCGTGGCAAGTGGTAACCGAGTAGGCACATTACAAGGTTAAATAATAATAGCCAGGTCAGTCTTTGGATGGGTGACATTTCTTACCACATTGAGACCCCTCCGTGCCTCGGAGAGCACGTTAAGCAGTCGGTCCCGATTGCCATACAAACATCTGTGGCATTCATTACAGGTAGTTGGATCCCTAAAATCCGACAACTTGGTCTAACTACAGAACTTCGGTATCTAGCGCGATAGATAGATATACTGGGGTTGTAGAGGTCTGATGGCAGTCGCTTTACGTAAAGTATCGAAGTTCGGCTGTGTCGTATTTAGACTGAAAGCCGACCCCAACTTAGTTGAGAAAAGGCGCGGAGGATGATGAAAGAGTGATCTTGCATATGTAATACATAAAACTAAATATCATCAATGCCCAGTCCCCAATAAGTACTTATGTACATAAAGACACCAATAGACCAAAAGATACACTTCCATACACACACTTAAATCATTCTAACATGTGTGCAAACAATCATACATGACATATGAACATAGTAATAGTCTATACAATATAGGCTTGACATAATACGTACATACCTACATAGATTGGTGCGAAAAGTAACATTGAGCATTCTCATCATTAGCATGTTATGTAAAATGCGGCCATGAGATTGGCCTTGCCCATGAACTTCTGAACATGAACGAATAAAGGAAAACTAGATTATTTATATGTAAGCGAAGATCAGATGTAATGCAACCTACATTCAATATTCGACTGCTTCCTTGATAATAGGGTCGTTGACCTTAATGTGCCGTCTTTGAATGACGTATGGTTGTCGGAATGAAAAAGAAAGAAATTTAAAGTGGCGTGGCGGTTTGAATGACGTGTATCATTCACAATGATTTCATGTGTGGTGAAAACTTTAAATCTATAAAAAAAAATTGACGGATGTCACTAATTTGACGGTAACAATACATTATTTGATTTTGATAATTCCTAACGTACATTATAAGGGTACAATCACTAGCGTACCTATGTGATTTAAATTTATAAAAAAAGAAATTCAGGGATGTCACTGATTTGGCGGCAACAATACATTATTTGATTTTGATAATTCCTAACGTACATTATTGGTACATGTGGAAAAAATATATAAAATATGTATACATATAGCTTATAAGCTACAGATCTGTTATAAAATGGGGAGCAGTTAAAATTTTTTTACAAGAAACCGAACAACTTACTTTGTTTGTCTTTACTAAAACATAGCATATTAATATTTGTGTAAATTATAGTTTACCTATTCAATAAAAATGATTAAGTTCGTAATCAATAAGTTCGTAAACATGTTTGTTTTAAAAACATGTGCGCAAACGCCTCCATTTTATCAAACTCCATTACAATATTAATAGAATTTTGAATGACATACCTATCACCTATAAACGAACAAAAGCTTACCATTTTGAGGAGCACCGTAAATGCCGTTATCTCAATTATTATTTTAAATCAATGACTACATATAATCACACTAGATTTCAGGATATGACGTACAAATCACTCAAAGCACTTTATATAGAAAATATAGATATATTTACTTACGAAATCCCTCATTTTAACACAACACTACCGCTAGCAAACACTCTGTACACTTTAGTGATAGTTCCGACTATGGCCAGGTGAAAGTGGGGCGCACAGCTATGGAACAAATTAATACAAAACATAGTTTCTTGATAACGAAAATATCACGACAACTTATAATGGAATAATTCTAAATAAATCCTGCTAAAATACTTAGTTTACTGCCTTCTATAAAAGTGTGAGTCGTTTTAAAAAACTTGACCACCTATTTATTTATTGTACAATCGTAGAGAACTTTTCATCATGGTTTGCTTGTATTGGTCTTCTAAGCTAACACATTTGCAAACCATGATTCAAACCTAGTTAAATTGACGGAGTAATACTTTAACGAAATCTATACATATATCGCCTCCCGGCAAAAAAAGTGTCATAATACAAAAACAGCTATTTCGAGAAAACACGACTTTTATGCCTGTGAATTGAACAAAACAGCTCAGTGGAAAAGAGAACTTGATTCCCTTTTTCACTGAGCTAATAACGATGTTTTTACAGCTGACCAAATGCAACATTTGCTATTCAATGCTATAAAAAGTCAAAACGTACCTAACATATAATATGACCCTTTTTTTTGATATGACACTTTTTTTGCCGCGAGGCGGTATATATAATAGTTAGTATACATAATAACTAAAAAACAAGGTATATTCCTTATTATGAAATTTTAAAATATTGCTTTTCCAGCAGCGAGAGAATTAAAATCTCGTTGGGCACATTTCTACTAAAAACAGATATTGACTAGCGAAACGTGAATAATAATAATTGTCAGATAGCATAACTGCCTAACAGTTTTACATGGAGTTTGTAAAACAAGCTTTAGATAAAATGTCACACGTAACGGGTCTGTGGTGGCTACAGCAAGCCAGCTAGAGGTGGCATTGCTGGGTTAATAAATAATCTATGTGTGTATATGGTTAATTAATATATTTTAATTCTCGACCAGTAAAACCTCGGCAATTCAGACCATTACTACAGAAGATGATAAACATTTTTTAAAGTTACGCTTCAATATCTCTAGAAACGAGATACATACACACATCCTTTTTTTCACAAAAAAAAAAACTTTTTTCAAAGGAGACAGGCTCGAAATAGAATATGATAATGTGAAACAGAATTTGATATCCTTATCTGAATCTTAAATCAATATACAAAGAGCCGTGTCGTTCGGACACGCTATTGTAAAATAGTCGCTCAATCATAACAGTCATAGTTGATATTCATTGCATGCAACTAGTTCAAGTTGTAATAATATGTATGCTCCACTACTACTTGCAGTTAAAAAGTGGTACTTATACGCCGCAGAGCTTACTGGGAATATACATATTATTTATGTTTGAAGTTGACGTAGTGAAGGCCTATTATATACTAGAAAGACCAAAACTGGTCGGACCTACAAAAATTAATAAACGACTTACCTAAAAACCAGCCCGAGACGTTCAACATTTGTAGAAGTAAAACGATGGGTACGTACGAGAACGACAAGCATTGATGATGGTCATCCAATCGTTATCCCACTAATATTATAAATGTGAAAGTTTGGATGGATGGATGGATGTTTGTTACTCTTTCACGCAAAAACCACTGAACCGATTGCGATGAAACTAGGTATGTAGATAGCTGGAGACTTTGATTAACGCATAGGCTACGTTTTATCCGGATATTCCCACGGGGTCGGGACTTACGCGGGTGAAACCGCGGGGCGCTGCTAGTAGGCCATAAGTCACTATCAATCAAATCAACTTTGCTAGTGAAATAAACCTTTAGTATGTTATTTGTTACTTCTTGACCGTTTGAGTCTAACATACAATTATAGAATCGATTCCAACGACATTATCCAAGGACTTCTCAATCGTGTGACTATTTGAAAATCGAAAGTGGAGGCAATTTTAAGATTGGCAACAATGCTGGTTGTTGCCAATCTTAAAATTGCCAACCAAAGCCACTGTAGTTCATAAATGTATGTCAGGGATATAACTTGGACATTATCGACCCTTCAAAATAAAAAGGATGAGAGTGGGAAGATAGGATTACCTCTGAAACTAAGGGGGAACGCAATAAACGCAAGGGACTCGCACCAAGAAATGTTAACTGCAATCAGCTGCAACGAATCTCTAAATATTCTTCTTGACTAGAGAGTACACCCCGTCAATACCAGTGAGAATACCACTAACACTACTATACTCACTTGATTAACTAAAATAACATTAGCAGAAGCTGAAGTAAACCTAGCTTCTGGACCAGTTAAATCAGTTTGTAACCCAAAAAGTACTTCTTTACAAGCGACGTCAAAGAAACAGTATTGGCGAAAATTGCCATAGCAGTCATAAATAATGTAAAAAAAAAAAAGAAATTTCTCAAACACCTTCCATACAAATCTTTCATCCAGATCAAAGTGTAACTAATTCTGCATCGACAGTTTATATTTAGTGACGCAGAGATAATCTGTTGAACGAAAGTGTAACTTATGTTTACATAACATTTCACTGTTCATAAGCTAAATTATTACTGCCATTATCGATAGAAAGCAAGAGCGTGTTCCAACTTTCAAGACCTTAGGTATTTCGCTTACTACCCTCCCTTACATAGTGGATCATGATCATTCTCCTCAGGATCACCTGCTAAAGGCCAGTTAACCCAGTTTTTTTCAACTGTAACATTATTTTCTATATGTGAAACACTTGTTGTTTAATCATGCCTAATATTTTGGAGGTATCCAGTTGACGTAAACCGACTGAAATTACAATTCTGGGCTCGTTTTTAAAATTCCTGCTTAAATCAACAACACCTCCTCTCTACAAGAGTCTGGGTATGTTAGTGTCAATCGCTCGAGAAATTTCAGTAGCACTGGCAGTATGGTCATCTCCAAGAATATAATATTTAAAAGGCTGGTAATGAGGGGCAAATGTGATCTGAATTCTGAACTTAAAATAAAGTTTTGACTCTTCTTAACCTTTTGAACGCTACGGTCGGCTATAGCCGATAAACGAAGATGTGCTCACGGCGCCACCGTCGGCAATGACCGACAAAAAACACGACATTTTTGCAGTACAAAGTAAACATATAAAAATAACTTTTGTTAATTCCATTTATTATAGTAGGTTCCGATAATTAAAAACATTTTCTCGAAATGCACTACTTGACGTGTTCAACACAGTCGGCAATAACCGACAGCTAGTGATGAGTAAGAAATTAAAATAAATATTGTAGATTAATTATTATTTTAACTCATACTCAGAAATAAGGACACTACTGATGACTAAAAAATTCAGATCAAACTCTATAAATAGAGACTGGAAAGAATTCAATTGTTTTTTTTCTTTGTGATTGCGACTATTGTCTACATATAGTTAGGTAATCACTACTGATGTTTTTATAACAAATATATTCATATCAGATGTGTAACTCGGGATTTTATCGTGAAAATATTTAAAAGGTGCAATACCTCTTGGTTAAACGACGTTTCACTTGTCACATTGTCGACTCGCTACCACGATTGGTGCAATAAGATCGAAACGTTGGGTAACCAAGAGGTATTGTACCTTTCAAATATTATTGCGATTAAGTCCCGAGTTACACATCTGATATGTATCGTGAACGTTTAAAAAAAAATATATTAATATAAGTTTTTCTTGTATTAATAGCTTAAGCATAACTTTGAATTTTTATATTGGGCCGAAAACCAACATTACAGCCAAATGTTTTAAAATATTTGGTGTACAGTTTGGTATCTTTAAAAATAACAAGGACTAATTTAAAAGTTAGTGAGCTACCAACTGTAACCACTGCCTATTTACTAAGTCTAACTATTATCAGAAAATGGTAACAAAATTACACAACAAGAGAGTTCAGATTAAACAAATACCTTCATTTCATTCAATGTTTTTGTCATATATTGTGTTTTTTTTTTTCAAAGTATTATTCAGTGCCAATTATACAGAAAACACTAGAATTTTTTAAACCAGTAGCCATATCAGTAAGCGTTCAACTAATTTGCATTCTGTGTAGATAAATGTGCTTGTGTAAACAGAACTAAAGAGTAAATATCAAAACCATTAAAAACAGATCTACACTACTACAACTTATATATAAGAAGAATAAAAATGCAAACTATCAGTGTAAATGTGCAAATAATGTTATAAAAATGTTCAAACCTTTTTTCGCTGTAAACAAAAAATATAATTAATAAGCTAAGGCATGCAATGGTACCAATCAATTGGTCTTGCTGAATTACGACCAGTAAACTTAATTAACTACATAATATTTAGATTCGTCGTAACCAAATTTGACGCAGGCCTAAAAAAAATAACATGCTTAACAGAGATGCATAACATGTAATAAGTGAGATCTATGAAAATGTTTATTAGGAATTAAAATAAGTGTGTTAAAGGATTTGTAAAACCACTGACACTGAGTCTAACAATGACGCTGAAAACGACGAACTACGCATAAAACAGGTTGGTTTTCAGCCAGCCACTAAACTAAACATAAAATCGAAATGGATGCGTCATTCAATAAATACCACGACTAACACTAAAATTCTGACGTAAATCAGCCATTTTATGAAAATAAACCTCTCTAAACCTGACACAGAATTTAATAAAGATTGGTAGTTACACGAAAAATCTTACAGTAAATTGAAAATTCACACGCCGCATCAGCAATATGGAAACGTAGATAAAAACAATGAAAATATCTAAGTACAAAGAAATAAGTGTAAAGATAATTAAGCTTACCTCTTTGCGCTTTTTAGTTTTCCTTTTGTCTGCCATTGCAAGTAATTAAACTTAATCGACGGTGTCTAATTTTCTGGAAATATTATCGCTTTTCTTGTTTCTGAGTTTCTCTGACGCTGACACTTTTTGTTGACAGCTCACCATAATAAGTGAACATGTGAATGAGTGAAATGAGTGTACGACATGAAATCAGATGTCTGCATTTCTACAATGACCTGTTTACACGGCAGTAACTTTTTTTTTGTTATGGCAAGGATTCAAAAGCATTATGATCAACTTACTTCAACTTTTGGTTTGTGGATTGTGGCTTTGTGGAGTTACCACAATTTCTTCAATTCAATTCAATTTTTGTAAACGGCAAATGGTGCCGATGTCGACAATTCTGCCAGTATCTTGTGTGATGGAAATTCGTGTGTTTGTTTGACATTAAAACATAAACATCCAGTTAAAGCACTTGTCCAAATGTGGTCTTGTTGTTGTTATTAGTACACTGAAACAAATGGACAAGTACAAATAAATAAATGAATAATTTAAATTAATAGTATTGGTTAAAATTGAATAAAAGGTTAATAAGTTCTGTTAATATTTTTAAGCCACACTAACATTTAAAGGAACACGGGTTATAGCTTAATGGCATTGCAGCGTATAAAAGTCATCAGCGCTTGAAGGAGTTTTGAAGATGAATATGTTAGGAGAGAAGAGAAGTTAATAGGGATGGGGATTTTCAGTTCACTTAGATACCCATAAAGGTCCAGGGATGGGTTTTTTTTTGACCATTAAAGAAAATGTGGTCTAAACTACCTTCGTCCAGTCCACACTCGCATAAAGATGTATCTCGAATCCGAATTTTATGTAGGAAAACAGGAGAGCAGCAGTGACCTATACGTAGTCTACTAATAGTTGAAATGACAGGTTTGGACACCTTTTGTACTTATAAAACCAAGGCTTTGGCGTTATCCAAGGCTGTATGGCATAATAATGACTTCCTTTCTTTTTAGAGGAGCTGTTCCACTCTAACTGCCAGGATGCAACTATTTTTTTCTGGGGGATCCTCAGAAGATCATAGCTTTGATGGACGAAATGTTTGAGGTCGACGGTTTGAAAAGTGACAGCATTTTTTGCTAATGCGTCAGCACAATCATTGCCCATAATGCCACTATGGCTTGGGACCCATACCAGTTGCACTATACTTCCGTTCGTGGTGCAGTTGTATAAAGATTTTTAAATTTGTAGGATTAGAGCGTTGTGTGATCTGCTTTGGTAGGGACTCTGTAATAACGCTCTGAGGCAGCTGAGGGAGTCAGTGAACACCACAGCCCTGTCAATGTTATATAATTCAATATAACGATTCAATATAATAAAAGCATGCTTCCAAAATGGCAACACACTCGCCAGTAAATACAGAAGACTCCTTTAGACACCTAAATTTCAAAACTATCCTAGAGTCTTGATAGTAGACAGCAGCTCCCGTGAAACTTTCATCAGATAGTTTGGATGCATCAGTAAAAAATTTGTTATATCCCTGCCACTGTTCCTCTACCAGAGTACTGAAGGCCGAGTTAGCAGAGCTAGACCCTTTGGGGATTCCGATATCTAGAATTACATCTGGTCTAAAAATTAATATATTGTAATCAAAGCAGAAGAGGGGAAGTCTTTCGAATTTCATAGCAGAGCTTATAAAAGTTTGGTAGCCACGAAACTACCACAATTTCTTAATAGTGTTCTGTGTTAATGATGGTAGCTGTCAATGTCAAAAACAGGTGACATTTGTTATATTCTAGGAAACTATTCGTACGTAATCGATAATTTTATTCTTGTTTAGTTTCATAAGACTGCGGCAGTCAATGCGTGTGTAATTTGTGTAGTGTGCTATAAGGCAGTGCTTAAAGAGTTGTTTAACCTACATGAACTTACGTGCGGTCACCTTCTGTAATCTGAAAGCTAATTTCATGTATCGCGTTTTTAACTTCAGTAATTCAGTATTTAAACATTAGTTTATTATTAATACTGTTGGACGCAATAGTTTTGGGAACCATTCCTTTTGGACGTGATCACTGAGTGGTTGAAATAAGTGGAATAAAGTCATCAAAATGTCCCAAACCAATTTAAATGGACACCATGAACAAGAAGGTAATAAATATTTGTTTTCTTTTTTTTAGCCAAATACCAATCACAAAACAACCAATCTGCTATTAGCATTAGTACCTGGGAGACCGAGATTCTCTCAGTAGCTTTTTGTAAAATCGTAATTATTTTTTGTTTTCCATAAATTGCGTTTTTACAGGAAATACAACTATGCAGTTTAACTTAAAATGCAAAATTATATCTATATAAAATTTCATCAAAATGGTTAGAGCCGTTTCTGAGATACCTGAAATATAAATACATACATAAATAAGAAGAAAGAAAGAAATAATAAGATTTATTACATGACCTATTGATCTGATAAATATTTTTAGAGAACATAAATTGTTTTTATTTTATTCCTTATAATAAATTTAAGCATTTGATCTCATTTCTTTTAAATTCACTACAAATTCATGATAATATCAACAATACAATAATTCGAAAAAAAAAATCTGTAAGAAATTCTGTATTAATGCTTGGTTTCTATTATATTTTTAAATTATTTTACTTTAAAAAAAAAAATTTAGAAAGTTGCTTGTGGTCTACTCTATATATCAATATTCATGAATAAAGTTCTTCCGATGTGTGACTATTGCTTCATTTTAATCTGTGCTTTCAAAACTATTGTCATTGTTAAGATAGTACTTGGGAGACCGAGCTTTGCTCCGTAGCTTTTTGTAAAATCGTATATTTTTTTTGTAAACTTGCATTTTTATAGGAAATACAACTATGCAGTTGAACTTAAAATGTAAAACTGTATCTGTATACAAAAGATAGATTCAGATTCAGATTATATATATACATATGAACGGGTCTGAGGCGAATTGACTCAAGCGCTATTTTGATAAGTTTACAGGAGAGCAATTTCAAGTAAAATATTTTGGAAAAAAAATCACTCTGCAAAGTATTGCTTTCATTGCCTTATAACTGGAAGTCAATGAAACTATGTCTAAAGGTAAATTTGGGTAAATTTCATTAGTTTAAAGGTATTGTGTAGCAATTTAGATGTTGGTTAAGTCAAAACGTCCTATTTTCTGTTCAAGGTAAAGCGATTCAAGTATAAGGAAATTCAGTAACAGATCAAGGAAAACAGATTTTTACACCATATTATAATAAATCACATTGTTCCAGGTAAAAAGACTTAAATTACAAGAAATTCCGTGATAGATCTAGGATAAATAATTTACGTACTAGATTATTAAAAATTTGATTACGGTTAAATGATTTAACAGTAAAAATCGCCTATCTTAGAAAGAGGAAAAACTACTTATGATACAACTTTAGTAATGAAATTACTTCAGTTCATAGATAAAAGTAACCTTTGGGCTACTGGTTTACATCAGATTTTAATTAAAAAAAAAAATATGGGAAATCAAAAAAAAAAATGTTTATTAATTTTTATTTTTTATGTTATTACAAACTAAAACCGTAAATTTAAAAACAATTATATTTATTAAACTAATACTAAATGTTAACTGTGGCGTTTATATTCTTTTGCTCTTATTCAAAATAGACTAAATTAATAATAATATAATAAAGTACTTTTATTGAAATTACCTTTATTTTATTGACGAATATGTAGAAGTATGAAGAGAGGAGCCAAAACCACAAAGCCAATTTCAATGAAAATGCCACAAAAGAAGAATCATTAAAAAAATTAAGTCTCAATATAATAAAACACTAGCAACAACCCGCCCCGGCCTCGCACGGGTACAAATTATACACCAAAACCTTCCTCATGAATCACTCTGTCTATTAGTGAAAAGCGCACGAAAATCCGTTCAGTAGTTATTCAGTTTATCGCGAACAGACAGACAGACATAGCGGTGGGGGACTTTGTTTTATAATATGTTGTGATTACAAAATAAAAGTAGGGTGAGAAGAATCATTACAGTAAAAAATATCAATTATAAATAATTACAAAATAAACGTAAGAGGAAACTTCTTACGTTTATTTTGTAATCACCTATAGATGATTACGAAATAAATGTTTAATAAACATTTAATAAACATTTAATAATTATTTTTTTAGAATTAGCTCAAGGTAAAACGACTGATTACAACGAAGTATGTAACTCAATATTGTCCAATGTGGCGTTTGAATCGATTAGCCTCAGACCCCTCGATGTATACAAGAATTTGCTCGTTTAAAGGTATTAGATAAAGTGATAACATTTCATTCAATCTATTGTGCTATAATTTGTATTCGAATGTAGCTTTGGAAGAAATTGAAGTTAAGGAAATTATTACAAACCAGCAATTTAGTATAATGTAATATAATTGGTTTCCAACCAACCTCTAAAATATGGCAATGGTTCTATATTAACAATTGTGGTTAGGAACCATAATAGTTTATATCGAACCAGTCTTGTCCATACGGTCTGAAACTTCTTTGGAAGATGCCACCCGATCCAGAATAATAAAAAAACAGTCAGTCGTAGGACTGCATGTCAGAAGTGAAAACATTACTTCACAATGTATTTGCATATACATACACAGACGCATCTGTGCATAAATAATTAGGTTAAAAATAAAAAGTAGGTAATAAATATATCTAAATGTATACAAAGGGTACACTGGAAGTTCTGCGCTCCTGGCCGCTCATAAATAAATGTTTGAATTTCGAATGTTATATTTTTTAAAATAAAAGAAACACGGCTCCGTCTTACGAATTTTCGATCAGGTCACGTGTCCTGACGCGAGTTTAACATTTTTTACCCATCCCAAAAAGTGCACAAAGCCGCCAAAGAAGTTTTCACTTCAAAACTTGTGTTGTGTGGCAATCAAGCATTCAAGGGTCATGGATGCGATTCCTGCTCAGTGCAAATATTTGTATATATAAATATGTTAATTTGCATCGGCATTTCTATATATATAATAATATTATACATAGTACATATGGAACATATTATGTCCTTATGTCCCACAATATACATTAAGTACATGTTTTCTAGCCGGTTACACTTCAATTGTGGGTAGGGGCAAGTATCATACATGCATACATACATGTTAAATATTGGACTGATTTTGATTTTTTGTGATTGGTCTAGGATGTCACAAAGTGGAGGGGGAGGTAAGGTCATGTTAGGTAGGTTACGACAGATTGATGATATGTGGGCAGAGGTACTAACTAGCGCCCTCAGACGGTTATGGCGGTTAGGGCCCTACACGATTACTGCACCGTGTCAACGGACGCGGCGTGCGCGTTGGCTGGGATTTCCCCGTGGCCGTGGGATTAGGAGGCGGAAGTGCTCTCCGAAATTTATTGGCAACGTGTGTCTGGACGTACCCAAATTGAGAGATTTGGGCGGCCGCTCGCGATTTTTTTGGGTAGGCGCTAGGATGGAATCGAATCTAAACTTAATATTATACAGCTGAAGAGTTTGTTTGGTTGAAAGCGCCAATCTCAGGAACTGCTGGTTCGAATTGAAAAATTATTTTACTGTTGGATAGCCCATTTATCGAGGAAGGCTATGGGCTATATAACATCACGCTACGACCAATAGGAGCGGAGCAGTGACCATAAATGCAGGTGAAACTGCGGGGACGCTTAGTGTCTTTCCTGACCACCTATTTTAGGCGCAGTATACACACCGTGCAGTTTTAGTCGGTTCAGTTCTGACACATCCCTCCGCCGAAAACCCCGATGGGGTGATGGTCCGAGGAGGTTTCCACACTCACAAAAAAAAGTTTAGGTTGATGAAACTCGAGCAGACCCTTTATACTAGTTTACACAACATGTTTATGTGTGTGGTAAGACCCAATTAATCGCACGGCTTCATCTCGATCTAATTAGTCTCTGTCATAGTTAAACAAAAAAGAAATTAATTAGTTAATAATATAGATATAAACTAGGTATATGAAGATCTAAACTGTATTAAGATCTAATTTACAAAACCTAAATTAGTGTCACGTGAGACCTGATATTGTCAATACCTATACCAAAACTGCAGCAAGTAGTTTTTGTAAGTTGTAAGTGTACGAACAATGGATGAAATCGTAAAAAAATACAAACACAATGAATTAAATGTTTAACTATGGTGACAGGCAGTTACAATTATTTAATTGGTTACGATTTAGGAACCATTAAAAGTAATTAGTTGTAACTTACATAATTAATTCGGTGTTACAAGGTGTAGTAACATAATGACAGAGATGTAGCCAGGATACTATCTTTTGAGACATAAACATACATGTAACTGCCATTGTATAGCATTTTTATTAATGTAATCAGTAAACAGCTACCACGGAATTAACATTATGGTAATGTATGTTAATATATGTAATTATGCTCCACTACAGACCCACTTTCTCGTAGCACTTCCAAATTTTTTTGAATTGAGTTCAATAAGCAATCCTCAAATAGTTCAAGTCCTCTCTGTTAACAATTGGAGTAGGACAGAACAAGATCAAATGATATATTTTAATTATTATATTAGCTGGACTATTAAAGTTTAACCGCAACTCCACGATAAAGCGCGTATTTTGCGTTGGTGGGAATAAAAGCTATTCGAGCCACCCTAAATCCCCGAAGAATCCCAGTAACCCCTTTACGTTAGGGATTGTCCATTAATCACGTGAGACTCGAAGGGGGAGGGGGTTCGGAAAAAATCACGAAATATCACAATGGGGAGGGGGGTGTAGTGAGATATCACGTGTATTTATTTTTTCGTTGATTATATCTGTATTTAAAGATAATATTTGGAATATTTTAAGTATATTTTGAACAAAATAAAATACCCGTGATTTTGTCTAAGGGGGGGAGGTGGTTAGTCTAAAACCTCACCACGTATCACCAGGGGGGAGGGGGGTCAAAAAGTTGCTAAAAAAAACATCACGTGATTAATGGGCGACCCCTTACCAACGACCTCGGAGAGTCACCCTGGCGAGCCAAATTAATTAGCCCGGTGTTCAGCAACCCTCTGACAGTCCAACGGTACATGGGTTGCTGTTTCCTCTGCGTCGATGCATGCTCGGCACAGTGGGCTGTCCGTAACACCTATAGCAGAAAGGTGTTCCTTGGGGAGTGCAGCCCTTGACTGCGCGCGGTCTTTGTGGCTTGCCCATATGAAATTGTGTTGATCTCTAGTGCGCCCCTTGGGTATCATCTCACCGAGCACTCAGTGAAGTGGTTACCTCGGAATCGAACCGACTAAAACCACTCGGTGTTTCGTCACGGGTGTCTATGGCCGGGGGACTGAGTATACCCTGGGGTATACTCAGTCCCCGAAGGAACTCATTCTGTCTGTAAGCCTTCAATTTAACAAGATGCGCGGGGAACACGACGCGCCATCGTCTCGGAGCTGTCTACTTCTGCTTTAGGGTGGGGTTACCTTAACCTGGTGCCCTCGGGCTAGTGTTCATGGCGGCCGTAGGTCGTTAAGTGCCCTACGCCGCCTGGTGCGTCGTCTGTGGGTCAAGAATACGAGTCTTCTCATAAGTTATGTTAATAAACCAAGTAAAAAATTACACATTATCATAAAAAAGTTATTAGCACAGGTTGTCATATTGTTTTTTTATACCTGAGATGCTAAGTAAGTAAGAGTCTGAAAAAACATGGTTATGAAACACAATATGTAACTAATATGCACTGTTTAAAATTCTTGGATAACACTCATTGCTTATTTTTAGGGTTCCTCAAAAGTAAAAAAAGGAACTCTTATAACTTATAGAATCACTTTGTTGTCCATCTGTGCCTGTCTGTCAAGACCCCTTTTGGGAACCCGTAGACGCATCAAGTTGAAATTAATACCAAATACGCATGTCTGCGGTCCCTTGAAGCTGTAAGTAAGTCAAGCTTCTAAGTCAACACAATCAAAAGATATGGCCTTATTATATTATATTAAGCCTTAGATTTTAACAAATTTGAACATTTCCTAGGTAAATCAAAACCTATAGGGTACTTCCCATCGACCTAGAAACATGAAAAAACCCGAAAGTCGTTAATTCGTTGCATATAGCAACAAAAGAAATGTTTTTGTCAAATACGTATTATTAGTATTATTTAAAAAATAATAGGTATATACCTATTACTTTAGACAACAATGTAAGTATTGTCTGTCACATCATAAAGAAAGAACAATTTGTTTTTATGTAGGTACGTAAGTACATGTTGTTATATCTGTGAAAATTACTGATTTGTCATGCGTCACCACTGCGTCACAAAAAATACATCTTGGTGTTACTTACATTTAATTGTTTTATATGTTATACAAAAAACATTAATTAGGTGTCCCGTAACCCCGTACATGAGACACTAAAGTTATGTATATAGTATATAATAGGTTATGACCGTTTGAATTTGAGGTATTATAACATTTATTTTGGATTTTTTTTTTAAAAGACAACTCCCGCCTTAGGAATTACTCCTCTGTCGCGGGGGACTTTACAAACATACAAACAACGGACACAAAGAACACCCAGATTTGGGTGGGAATCGAACCCACGACCTATGGTATAGCAGTCAGGGTCACTAACAGCCTATCAGGACCACTAGGCCAACAGGTTAGTCAGGTCAGTGCATGCTAGAGACATGTAATTTAAGTACCTTTCAGTAATTTAAGTAAGTGTTCTATTGTCAGATACACCCTGTATAATGTAATTATATCTATTTATATAAGGGGCGTTATTTAGGCATTTGGCATGGCAGCAATATTTAATTAACTTTTTGGAAAGTGGGGTTGTGCCGGTCAACAGCGTCATAAATTCGGAGGCAGTAATGATGACGCTCCACAATATCCACCCGGCCTCTCGCTCTTCTAGGATATGTGGTAGATCAACATAAAATATTATGGTCTATTACTTGCATCTGTAAACATTTCATTGTCTACATTCCTCGCACTGCGTTGTGACACCTATATTATCTATTCTGTGACATGGCACCAAATGTAAATGTGGCTTCTGACTTTCGAATGTTACTTTACTACCTTGATTAATCCCACTAATATTATAAATGTAAAAGTTTGGATGGATGGATGTTTGTTACTCTTTCACGCAAAAACCACTGAACCGATTGCGATGAAACTTGGTATTTAGATAGCTGGAGACCTGTATTAGCGCATAGGCTACTTTTTATTCCCGATCCATCTCGATATTCCCACGTGATGGGGACTTACATGGGTGAAACCGCGGGGCGCTGCTAGTATTTTGTTTGTATTTAACTAGGACTTCTTCTTCATCATTGATAAACATGCGATTTCTCGCAAGTGGCAGCGGTAGACGAGAGGAGTGATCACTTTAGGCGCCAGGTAGAAAGGAGTTTTTTTTTATGGTATAGGTGGCAAACGAGTAGACGGGTCACCTGATGGTAAATGACTACTATACTGCCGCCCATGGGCACCTGCAACTCAAGAGAGTTGGGAGTAGGAGAAGAGGGGGAGGGGGGAAGGACGGGAATAGGGGAGAGGGAAGGGTTAGGGCCTCTGGGTAACCTCACTCACGCGGCGAAATGCAATGTAATCATTGCATTGCTTCACTGCCGGTTTTCTGTGAGGCCGTGGTATCGAGCGGAGTCGAGCCGGCCCATACGTGCCGAAGCATGGTTCTCCCCCGTATGAGTTCCAAAAAACCAGATGCGAAAAACAATTTCCAGCAATAAATACAATTTTGATGGCGCCTTTTTCGAGGGTTGCGATGAACAGATTTTATTGTTTTGTGACTAATTGAAATTAGCACCAAATACTTATTTAACTCTATAGCAGTTGTAAATTTCTTAAGGTTAAAGAAACAGGCGTGTAATAATTAGAGGTACTTACGTACTAATTTAATTTATATTCAATAAGTGTTTTACTTAAATTTGTGGTATAGGTAAGTGTTGTGTGATATATCGATTTTTTTAAATTTATGGCACGTCGAACTCAAACCGACTAAACGGTGTCGGTCTTATTATCGGTACGTGGGGTACACTGAAAGTTTTGCGTAACTCATTAATAAAACAATTTACATGTAAAGTAATATATTTACCGCTTTTCGAAGCACATATTCTTCATTACATTTTAACATTTTTTTCATTCGGTCAAACCATTTTTGAAAACATTAGGACCCTTGGGTCGAAGGGCATGTTTTTCACGTGCTGGGTGAAAGCTATCACGGCCTCTTCTGGCCCCGTAATTGTCATACCTCTCATCAAATCTTTAATTTTTGGGAAAATAAAGAAAATGATGCCAGATCTGGACTATATGCGGGATGGGTGACTAGCTCTACCTTTTCAGAAGCCAAAAATGACTTGTCTTGTTCGCGGTGTGCGCCGAAGAATTGTCATGGTGCAATGGGATACGACTTCTTGGTCGTTTTTCCTTAACTTTTTCAAAGAGACTGGGCATACAAATGGTGGTGTGCCATTCAGCATTAACTGTTCTTCAAGTGGGATCGTACAGACAGGACCCGTCCGGGAGAAAAAAAAACGCAATAATTTTTTTGCCTACGTTTCTCGCATGCCTCAATTTTCTCGGTTTGCTGTCACCTTCGAAAACCCATACAGAAGACTGTTGCTTTCTTTCCGGCATGTAACAATTTATCCGTGTTTCATCTCTTGCCATAATGTCATACACAGCATTTGAACGTCCGTGATCGTGATCGTACTTTAACAACATTTTTAAACCAATCAATACGAGTCCGTTTTTGTTCTAGGGTGAGTTCTTGAGGAATCCAGCGCCTAAAAAGTTTTCTAATTTTTCGCATTAATTCCATTTTTACTATGGACGACGAACTTCAACTTGTGATAAAAACAATTGACACGCGATGTCCCGTCATTTTTTTTTAAATCGTAGATTGAGTTTCGTATGTTTAAAAAAATATAACATTCGAAATTCAAACATTTATGAGCGGCCAGGAGCGCAGAACTTTCAGTGTGCCCTATGTAGCTGGGTGTAATGTAGAAAGGAAATAGCCTGTGATGTGCTGTTATATTATTATGTCAGTTTAATCTACTTTTGCTGCAGTGTCGGTTACTTACCTGTCGACTTCGAGACAATGTTCATTCGATATCTGCCGTCCAATTAGCGCACATCACGCACTTGGACACATGGAACCTTGACCTTTACCGAGAGGCATGCTAAAACCTAAACATGACTGTTATATTCATATTTTCCCGGCAATCGACAATTAGCCCGGCCATGTTGGAGCAATCGATTTTTTAGGGTAACTAAAGTGTATGTATCTTAAAAATAAAATATAGTTCGTTGTTAAGCGCATCACTTGAGAGGGGCTGGGTGAAATTTTCTAAATTCGGTTTATAATAACGTAAAAATATTAGTGATGGATCTTCAAGTTAAAAGTATGTTAACCCATACAGACTCACGGCGAGATGTCATGGCGAGATGTCTCTCCGTGACTTTTCGCGAGAACTCGGGAACTATCCTCACTCACGATGTTTCTCACTTACGTTCTCGTTCCCTTCCGATATGGACGACTGTGCAGCGGCCTTAGTACTTTGTGCAATAGCCTATTATAACCTCGTTAATATAGAAATCAGATAGAAAGCAAAGAAAAAAAGAAGACCCAGACGATGGTGGATGACACAATTTGCTGTTGTTCATAAAAACATGTGAAAATCACCTGATGCCACTTCCTAGTTCCTACTGGGACCAAACAGGAATGTGATGGTGTTCACTTTTCTCGCCCGAAAAACCCTTTGAAGCGGGATTAAATACCGACACCGATCGGAGAACAGGCGAGCGCGAGAGACGTCGAGAAACATCTCACATTCACGCTTCTCGGGTGTTCTCGGGGTTTCTCGCCGTGAGTCTGTATGGGCTGTATATATCATGACATAATCGGCCAAATCACGAAATTATATCATATACTTACACAAAACAATCTTCACATAGAGCTTACCTATGTCACTATGTACTTACCAGTTACCATACATTACACTGAATAAAAATAGTTTGGCATTTTTCGCATCACTAAAAAGATGAAGGGCAGGAAACGCTCATCGCATGACAAAAGAACAAGCCGTGCGAGGCCAAGTCATAAAAAAACGCTCACCGCATTAATGGCAAACTTGTATATTTCTTGCAAAGCGGAAATCATAAGTTATTATCTTTGCGATACTTAATCACTTTAAAGCATCGATCAAAGGTTGCCTTAAAAGTGATGGACCAAGGTACAAAACTGGAAATATTATGATTTTGATAAGATATTGGGCGTCCGTGTGCTGATTCATTTGAACAACACTCATTATTGCTACTTTATGGGTCGTGTAGTTAGTTTCCTAATTTTTGTTACTTGAACTGACAACCTATGGTATTGTATGTATGTATTTATTTTGTCTGGTAAATTTTTATTGGTAATGTCGCAGCCACTAGCAGGCTAGTAACACCAACAGTAAGCTGCTATTATTACCTGTGGTACTATTACGCTACTAAGATAGGTATGGGTGTGGTACCCGGTTCGGTAGTCGGTGGAGTGCTGGAGGCATTGTCACATTCCCTTTTAAAAACCTGAAATGTTCTTATTAAAACCAGTAAAATGCTCTATTTATTAATCTATTCTCTAATTGATTGAAAATAATTAACGTATGTTGTGCCTCTTCAGATATAAACATACGGTTTTATAGAATCATCTTTAGTCGAGTCCAAAGAATGTCGAAATAATCATAAGATCATTAACATGTACATTTGCACAATCATGTATGCTATTTATAGTAGGTTTCTATACTTTTATAAGTATCGATACTTTTGGAGTATTCAAATGAGTAGTATCGTAAATCGAACTAAGTACAACTCATATGAGAAGGTATCGATATTTTGGTGGTATCGGAACATCCCTAACTAGGATACCAGTATGTAGTGCAAAGTGAATTATCACGCTTCGGCAATTATCAAGGACTCTTATGAAGGAAGCGAATTCATTGATTTGCAACTTCGCTAATGTACTTGATTACTCCTGATTTTCCCTAAATTCATTGCCTGTTAGAAGACACTAAATTGTGCAGTTTGAGTTTTAGTGAACTTTTCTTATAATGAATAAACCAATATGCGTCTCATTGTCCACTGCTGGACATAGGCCTCTTTAACTCTTCGCCATTATCGCCATACCACCCAGTTTTACGCGTTCGTTATCCAGCCAGCTATCTTTATCAGATCTTCGGGCCAGCGGTCTCGGACACCGACTCGTTTACTATAAACGACCGCGACTCGGTATCCGTGTATGTATTTATATAGTATTAGCATCACTACATATTATAAAACAAAGTGCCCCGCCGCGTCCTGTCTGTCTGTTCGCGATAAACTGAAAAACTACTGAACGGATTTTCATACGATTTTCACGAATAGACAGTGTGATTTATGAGGAGTTAAAATTTTGTGTAAATTGATTGAAATATTATGATGATTGTTGAAGATGTCTTTGCTACCTGTGCGAAGCCAGGGCGGGTTGCAAGTGGTTGATAATTCACTATTAATTATCTACTT
Source organism: Euplagia quadripunctaria (assembly GCA_963859945.1). NCBI lineage: Eukaryota > Metazoa > Arthropoda > Insecta > Lepidoptera > Erebidae > Euplagia > Euplagia quadripunctaria. Next base: position 5,401,583 of record OY982570.1, on the reverse strand, counting down.
TTCTTTCACAAATAAGTAGTAAATTAAACGACTTATACATAGGCAAGTTTATCTGTAATCGCATGATATACACGAGACATCACTTTATCAAATTGGACTGTAACGTGTGATGATAAGCAGATTAGAAGATTTTATCACTAACTGGGCGATGTGCACGCCAACGTAAAAACTATGCCATAAAGAACTTATTGTAAAGAGTTACATCATTTCTTAATGAGTCATAAACCAGCTCCAGCTAAGCTAAATACTTGTGTTAGGAGTGACGTGAACCCAACGTCGGTATTGTGGGGTTCGAACCCTCTATCACTTGAAGCAAGTCCGACACTCTAGATTTCTTTTTTTGGTACGAAGTTCCTTATGCGGCGTTGCGGAGGGGTACCCTAGCCGGCAAAAAACGTCCGTAACTAAGATTTTTATGTATAGTCTATGTATGACTATAGAGTGTCTACTGTCAAGTGTCTACGTGATGACTGTTATTATTATTATTATATATTTTTATATATCATTGTAAATAAAATAAAGGTGTTAAGATAATTTTGTAAAGTAGTTTTTTTTATTTTTATCGATAAAAAATCATAATAAAAAATGTATACCCGAATAACTATTTTCTATATACCTCGAATAGAACTAGAAATTAATATTTGCATAATAAGGAACTTCGTTCCTATCTGGTGTCCCACGACACCACACAGTTTTTTTTGTCTAGTTATCACGCTTCCGCTGCTTAAAGATGACCTATGAGTGTGTGAAAGTTGAGTTGTAAAATTCCGTTATATTCATAGATAACTAGATACATAAGTACCTATATTTGCAGGTCAAGTTTATCAAAGCATATATAAAAGATAGCGCTCTTCGTCACAGTATAAATTTTATAGTATTGGTTAAATGTATACTTAGTTAACAAGCCTAACAGGTGCTTTCTTCTCTCATGTCACGTGAAGGCGCTTTAACCGAATTCGTATATTTACGTAGATTTTATTTCTTCGCGATAAATTGTTTCGATAAGACAACATTAATGACTACTGGCCTGAATTGCTTTTAGTGAACGACTTAAATAAATACCAAGTTACATCGATCGGTCGTGGTCACGGCGAGACTATCCTTGACCATGTTTTATATTTTCTATTTATACATATACTCAACTACTAGCCGCGGTCAGGACCCGTTGCGTTTCTTTATATTATGTATACGTTGGTATCGCAAAAGTTTGATATAATTTGAGAAATGCTAAGATTCTAGGCTGTTATATTGAGAATTTTTATTTTCCAACTAGCAACCCGCCCCGGCTTCGCACGGGTAGCAAAGCATATATTGATTTTTCCGACGTCTTCAACAATCATCGTCATATTTCAGCCATTTTACACAAAACCTTTCCTCATGAATCACTCCGTCCATTGGTGAAAACCGTATGAAAATCCGTTCGGTAGCTATTGAGTTTATCGCGAACAGACAGACAGACAGACAGCGGGGGACTTTGTTTTATAATATCTAGTGATGATGGGATTATCTTTTTCCACAAGTATTTTACATTACAGTACTTTTGGGAATTCTAGCCATATTTATTCATAAGTGTGTAATGTAGGTAACTATTTTATAAATAGAGAATGTTTGTGGCTTTAGAAAACTCGCAAAAATATTAACAGACGTCGCCCAACACCACGACAAATAATTGTCTGGGTGTAATTTACCTATAATATGTGTATATTTAGAAATATAAAAGTATGTTTATCAGCAGTCCGGTTAACATAGTACAGGCTCTGCCTAGTTTGGGATGTGTGAGATGTGTGAAGTTGTTATTATTATTCAAAAAAGAAAAAAACTAATTTACTACTATAACTTTGCGCTATGTAGATAGTAAAAATTAAAGTAGGCGGAAACCTACTTCAAGTTTTCTCTAAATGTCTAAATTCCTAAACCATCAAAAATAAACTAATTGAAGTATATTATTACACTGCACACAGAATATATTTTACTTGAAACTTTAAAAACCTGTAGGCACCTATTATTTTCTAAAAGCCTATCCAGCCTTTGAGTCAGTGGATTGTCATATCAACAAATTTGAGTTATCAATACAAATGTAGTTATTACTACTAGTAAAATAAACTGTGAAAACTTATTTAGAGAATAGATCACTATGATGTGTTAAAAGGCTTAGACTAGACCTTGTCTAGACGGTTGTGATCTGTCTCTGATTTCGTTCACTTGATTCCTGTGACCAGGAAGAGCCACCTAAAGCAGGCCAAATCTACTCCGCAATTTAGGTATAAAGGTACGAGTACGCGGCGGGGTCCTAATCGTGCTAAAATTCAGTGGGCTGCCGGGCGTCATCCGTGACGCACGTTTGTTTGAAGCTCACTGACGCGCTGCGCCGCGTCATCTGTTTCCTCGTCGTCGTAGAAAACCGACGGATTTGATTTTTAGTAACTTTACAGGAGAGCACTTTTAACGCTTTCAAATGATGTTTAACGTAATATTTTGAAGGGTATTTTTTTTTTCATTAAAGGGTCAACTTTGACGTTCATATTCTGAGCAACTAAAAAACTTCAACCACTTAAATTTATTTAAATAAAGGAAAAATTGCGAAAGTCGTTTATTTGTTGTTATATCACATAAAAAAATAGTTTTTGTGATTACAAACTTATATTTTTGCGGTTGGATTGTTAACTTTGTCGTACATCGCAACCGCAAAGTTAAGTTTGTTAAGACGGGCAAAAGTTTTTGAGAATCGATACCCGAGAAGGATGTTCTATCTACATACAAGTTTACGGAACCCTCGGTGTGCAAGTCAGACTCGCACTTGTCCGGTTTTTTTTACTGACATTCCAATAAAAACTACTGAAACTCTAGACTCCTCTCCTACTCTATCAGACTTGAAAAATATTGAAAAAGAGTGTCCTTGGAGTTTCTTGCCTGTTCTTCTCCACAGGATCTCCGCATTGGAACAGGCAACTAGCTTCACGACTGACTTAGTCTGGCTACTACTGACAATTCAAAAATACCTACAATAGTTTAATAGAAATAAATGATTTTGATTTTGAATCCTAAAATGTATGTTTAATTCTTATACAGGTGTAAGAAACAGAGTACCGAATACTGGGACTTTTTACGTGGGAGAGCCATGTTTCGGCACGTAAGGGCCGGTTCGACTCCGCTCGATACCACGGCCTCACAGAAACCGGAAGTGAAGCAATTCATTGCTTTTCGCCGCGTGAGTGAGGTTACCGGATGCCCTAACCCTTCCCTCTTCCCCCCCCTCTCCCTCTTCCCCCCCCTCTCCCTCTTCTCCTACTCCTACTTTAAAGGGCAGCAACGCACTTGTGACTCTTGAGTCTTGGAGCCCATGGGCGGCGGTAGTCATTTACCATCAGGTGACCCGTCTGCTCGTTTGCCCCCTATAACATTTTGCTTAAAGTGATATCACAATGAGTAAACAGACCATTTTACCGAAAAAAAATAATAAATACCCCATACGGCCAAAAACTGCAATGTAATCAATTAAACAACATTTATGCAATCAGCTCCTTCGACGGCGCCGAACGTTTAACATCATTCAGAATACCGCGTACATTGCGTAGCGCTAAATGAAACTAATGACTATAAATCCTTAATCTCGCATTTTTATGATGAACTGACTTTTGTATTGTGATAAGTATAAACAAATAGAGGTTTTTGTAAGTTTTTTTTTAGTGCACAATACTCCTAAATACTACTGGTGTCAAGTAATTACTTGTTAAGCTGATAGTCGGCGTTTTCAATTACAGAGTGCGGGAAGTTAATAGCTACATTTTATGCCGCCGCCGTGCCCGCCGCGTCTTTGCTCGGGCCTATGTATATTCTTTCTAATTCTTTTCTTTAAATAAAAATAACCTAAGTTACTCCCTGTTACATCAGCTATCTGCTAGTGAAAGTATCGTGTTAATTAGTGTAACCGTTTCGGAGATTAGCCAGAACATGAGTCAGACCGTGAAAATATTCACATTAATTTCGTAAAAAACTGTTATATTGGCATTACAAACAGACACCCCAATTTTATATAATTGTATAAGTAGATCACTTTTGAAAAAAAAATTATGCAATATAATGTCAACGTCAAAAAAGTTTCACATTCCATGCTAAAGCTACAAGTTCACTGGTCAACTGAATCGATCTTTCAGAAACACTTATATACCACACGTTCGTTTATTATTTTTAACCGACTTCAAAAAAGGAAGAGGTTCTCAATTCGACTGTATGTTTTTTTTTATGTTTGTTACCTCAGAACTTTCGACTGGCTGAACCGATTTTGATGATTCTTTTTTTATTTGAAAGCTGGTGCTTCCCGTGTGGTCCCATTTCAATTTGGTCCAGTTCTGGCAATGGCATCCATGAGAAAACCATATATGTCTTTTATGGAACAGTTTTTTTTGTTGAAGTCGGTTTTTTTTGAAAGAATGATATAGTTTGCAGTTAAAAGAAACATAATTTTCTCAGATATATCAAACACAATTTTAACACAAGTCTCCTCTTTGTTTTCAGTATTACCAAAAGGCTACAAGGTAGAAGAGATCGAAATCCCAGTGCCATGGGGGCACGTGGCTGGCAGGTGGTGGGGTCCTAGAGGCAAGCAGCCAATCATCGCCATCCACGGTTGGCAAGACAACGCCGGCACTTGGGACAACCTCATCCCCCTGTTACCTGTTACTACCTCAGTACTGTGCATAGACCTTCCAGGACATGGTCTTTCAACACATTATCCTCCTGGAATGTTGTACTACATTTTCTGGGATGGTATTGTCCTAATAAGAAGAATAGTGAAGCACTTCAAATGGGGTAAGGTTACTCTAATGGGCCATTCCCTCGGAGGCGCTTTAAGCTTTATGTACGCGGCGTCGTTCCCTGACGAAACTGATAAAATAATTTGCGTCGACATAGCCAGTCCAGCCGTCCGAGAACCATCTGTTATGGTCAAAGGTACTGGACCAAGTATCGACAAAATGCTAGAATACGAGCATCTGCCAGAAAATAAAATCCCGTGCTATCAATACGACGAAATGATTGATTTAGTCTGTGATGCGTATAAAGGCTCTATTTCAAGGGCAAATTGTAAAATATTAATGAAGAGAGGAATGACTTCGACACCGGCGCATATGAAGAAGCGCGGGTATTTGTTCAAAAGGGACCCGAAATTGAAAGTGTCTGGTTTGGCAATGATGTCGATAGAAACGGCTTTAGAGTACGCCAGTAAAGTTAAATGCAAAGTATTAAATATCAGGGCGTTGCCAGGGCAAAAGTGGGAGAAAATAGATTATTATCTGAGCGTTATAGAAAAATTGAAGGAAACCGCTGATGTCCAGTATGAGGAAGTAGAAGGCACACATCACGTACAGTTAGAAGCTCCACAGAATATAGCTGGTATTATAGAAGAATTCTTAGAAGGATATTAATTTAATTTTAGCTTTATTGTTGATGTGATATATTATTGTGATGCTTTCATAGATGTAGGTGCAGTTTTTAGCTTTAGCACTAAAACACGCTAACTCCGCGTAAGAATGTTCAATTATTTCAATCCAATCTTTTAGATTTCTGCGTATCGTTATTCAATTCATATGACATAGTAATTATTTTAGATATCTGACTATAGAGTTATGAGGATATACTTAATTATGTATTTATACCCGGCCGTGGTCACAGGCTGACTTAGGCCAGTGGCACCTGGTCGAAAAGTCAGGCAATTCAGAGGTATGTAATACCTATATCGTGATCGTGTTAATTCCGGTATAAATACATAATTATCATAGAACGCGAAAGTTTAAAAGTTGGAGTTATTGAGGAATTAGGACTGTGATTATTGAAAGTTTTGCACATTTCTTTTTTATGAATAACTAGCTGAGCCGACAGACGTGGTCCTGTCTTAACTATGAATATTGAACAACCGTGCCAACTGTCAAATGACTGACAGTTATGTCATAGCGCTAAGCTTACATTAGAAAAGTTAAAATGATCGTTAAGTTTTCTTTAATTTTCTAATTTTCCACGCAACTTTCTTAATTTTTTCTTTCATAAGAACCTTCTCCTGACAATAACAAACACAAAAAAAAAAGGATTAGCGAAATCGTACGCGTAATGCCGTGACCAAGCGAAATAGGGATTCATTTATATATAGATGAATGGAGTACGTCTTTGATAGGTTTCCATTTAAAATAACTGCTTAAATCCTCGAGTGTGTGGAGGAAAACAATAGCTTTAATTTCATATATTATGTAACTTACTAAGACATGTTAAGAACATGAAAATTTAAAGGAAGCACATTTTATGTTTGTCTAGTTGCCGGCCTTTAAGGTGGAAGTAGGGGAAGAGGGGGGGGAGGGTTAGGGCCTCCGGTAACCTCACTCAGTCGGCGAAAAGCAATGCACATTGCTTCACTGCCGGTTTTCTGTGTGGCCGTGGTATCACTCCGGTCGAGCCGGCCCATACATGCCGAAGCATGGCTCTCCCACGAATTCAATGTTTTGAACAATACAAGTTTTAAGGCACTTACGACCGTATTTTCGAATGGAACAAATGATTTTAATAACAGTAGGACTTTAATTATAAAGAAATTTAGTCTGTTAGTCTAGCTTTAGTCATAAATGACCGGAACAAATTTTCGTTTATGTGTTGCTCACTCATACAGATATGTTATTAGAGAAATATAATGTTCTATTCATGTTTTTAGGGTTCCGTTCCTCAAAAGGCAAAAAAAGAACCTGGCGTGAATATGTTGACATGTCTAAAATTGCTATTTTTCAGGGTAGCCATTTTTAAGTTTTGAGGTTATATGTATATGTTGAGATTTCAAGTAACGAATATTTTTTTTGGTGACCGAGTGTAAGTTGATATAAGAAAATATCAATGTTCATTCACAAAATCATGTGAATCGTTAATTGGACATGAGGTTTTGTCAAGTTAGACACGTTAAAATGCGAAATGTCAAATGTTTCAAAAGTCGATTTCTCCAAAATTTATGTATATTTGAAACTAATTTTTTTTCATATGAATTCGTAATGCGTAGGAGGTATTACGTCAATAAAAAAAAAACATGCAAGTCGACATGTCAATGTGTTCACGCCAGCCACGGAATATGATCACCTTGTTGTCCGTCTGTCTATCTGTTAACATCCTTTTCTCAGGAACCCGTGGATGCATCAAGTTGAAATTAATACCAAATATGTCTGTGGGCCCTTGAAGCTGTTCCAATCAAAAGATACGGCTTTAAGCCTGAGATTCGACAAAATTGGAACATTTCGCAGGTAAATCAAAAACTATAGGGTACTTCCATTGACCTAGAATCATGAAATTTGGTAAGAAGCAGGGTCTAACAGCACAAATAAAAAAACCGAAAGTCGTTACTTTGTTGTCGAAAATTGTTACTTTGTTGTCGAAAGTTGTTACTTTGTTGTCGAAAGTTGACTTTGTCGTAAATCGATGTATGGGAGAATATTTTTAGAACTGCAAAGTTAAGTTTGTCTTTCGGAAAAGACAGGAAAAAATCTTCGAGTATTACTACTTTACTATCTACATACAAGTTTGTTCGCGCGAGTCAGATTCGCACTTGTCCGGTTTTTTAATACAACTCTGGCTGTCGTCATTCTCGTCCTATCCGCTAACAATGTCTGCCGTCTCGACTTCTAACCAATATTATCAATGCGAATTCGAGTTTGTTTGTGACTACTTAACCGATCATCATAAAATACAGTTATCAAAATTTTATTAAAATCAAAGATTGATTAAAATTTAAAGGTTGGGATAGACAGGGGATGGGACGCGTCGGCGATAGAAGATGCCACCCAAGGGCAGCGCACGGCACCATCGCGCTCGGCGTGCGACCTCACTAGTACATTTACATGTACGCCGTCCTGTCCCGTCCCCTGTCTGACCCGACCTTTAGACATATCGTTTATGTAAGCTAACGATAGATAAATACTTTTGTAACTAGTTTTTTTATGAATCGCAGTTGGCAAACAGGCTCACGGCATCATCAATGGTGTAATTTGTCCGTTGACAATCCTAGAATGGAGCTTTAGTGACCCTCCAAACCAGTAGAACAGGACAGCACTGGTAATAACATTTTTTTTCTGAACAAGGGTACATTTGTAAAATATATCAAACAGTAGGTAGTGTAGGTACCTTTGTCCATTTGACCATATCCTACCTTATCAGGTGTCGGAACATTTTATATAATATAATAATGTTTTATATTTTTTAATTGTCGTAGGTTATAATAAATAGCATTCAAATTTAAAATTCTTAGCATTATTAAAAAAAAGGTATATCACGGAACACACCAACACGAAACATCATCACAGAAATAAAATATCAAGTCAAGTAACGTAAAAAAAGTAATAAAAAAAAAATAACGACGAACTTAAAACGTCACATTAGCAGGTTGGTGACATTAATTAATAAGGACCTGACAGAACTCAATGTTTAGATTAGCGCCCTCTAGCGGATCTACATATGTATTATTAGCGTGACGGTCACGAGTTCAGTGCTTTTTCCCCATAGCAAAAGTGCACAAACGTGCCTAAAGAAGTTTTCACTTCAAAAATGTTATTCTAAAGCGCACCCCAAATCCGCCGATAAAACCCGGCGGCCGATATGAAAAGAATCATGTCGGCAGCCTGTGCCCGCGCGTGCTGCCCGCCGACATGTTGACGGCATGTCGACACAAGCGCTCAGTTGCCGACGACACTAAACTTGCAATGAGTGAAGCCGCCGACTAGCCCGCCGACAAAAAGTTGCCGACATGGGTCGGCGGGTCGGCAGGTTTGGTGTGTATTGCGCTTTAGCACTGTAGCACGTCAGAAGTGAAAACATAACTTACTTATATATACATATACACACACACATCTGTATATAATATGTATCTGAGCGTGACGGTCGCGGGAGTTCAATGCTTTTTCCCCATAACTAAAAGAGCGCAACGTGCTTAAAAAAGTTTTCACTTCAAAAAAAAAGAAAATATTAAAATCAATAATAAATAATGGTTAGTGCTAGTTTTATATCATAATACCGATCAATTTTAATTAAACTTCACAAATTAAATTTATAATAATGTTAATAAAAGTAATACCCAAATAAACTAAGGTCTTCTTGATCTTCTCAACTTCCGATCTTCTTAGAACGACTCAATTCGAGCAGAAATTTACGATACCCTCGCTAGCTACTATTGCTACTTTTTAAAGGATGTACCTTCAATAAGCCTAAGTACTCTTATCTATTCTATGTAGAAACTGCAATAGTCGGATTTTTTGTTTATTGTGTGATGATTACGAGTTACATAATATCCTTTTTCGGTGTCTGTCGTTTCTTATAATGCCCGGTTCGCATTATTCCAGACCAGTAATCCAGTGAGTCAATCCAGTCTTTCAGTCATAAAAAAGCTGCTGAGTCGGTAACAATTATTTCAAGAAAGGAGTTTGAAAGTATTTTTTTTAATTGTTCAATTTATTATTGTCATTTTACCGATTTTTTTTATGTTGTCTAATTCAAGATAATATGTAGATCACAGTTTTTATTTTATTTTTCACATCCTCTACTGTGAAACCTTCTATATGCATTTCCTCACAATTTTTTTACAGCGCGAAGTGACGCATGTCTTTGTTTGTGATATCCCACAAATACACTCTTTCTCTGTATTATGGAACTACTACAATGCGTGTCCCCTGTTCAACGTTTAATCCAGCACTGGATTGGCCGTGTATGTACCTACAATGAGGTGAGCTGGAATGAAAAAGTAGACTGTCAATCCAGTCACTGAACTGGATTGCTTACTGGATACCGGTTTACATCATTCATATTTGTCATTCACAATTGTATTGAATATAAAAAAAGTAGGTATAAAGTTGCAATCGTGTCAATCAGATCTCGGATAGCAACAAACCTAGAACGCAAGTTGTAAAATATATTTTATGGGTGATAAGTATAACATTTAGGGTTAATTTGACTAACTTTGGTGTACCTATTTAAAATATTGTTAGAAGGTATTATTACGGGATAATTAAAAAGGACGTAATTTAAAAACACAATCTTTCTACAAATTAATGTTCCAATAAATTATTGATTAGAAGTATGGCCATGCAGCAGTTCCTGCAAAATTCTTCATCTATCTTCGCTAGAACGAATAATAATTCTAAGTTCTAATGTTTTTCTTGTAAATGAGTTTGTGATAAAAATATAATAAAATTTTAATAGACACATTGTTGTTGTAATTGTAAAAATCTGCGCCGAAAGCATATTATTAATTTATATGTACCTAACACGTGCAACACTCAACCAATTAAAAATTACACGACACAGACGTTTTGTTGCTTCTGTCAATCATTACCAATAATCTTTTGACGTAGATTTATGTCGCTTCGTTGTCAAAAGTCTCTTATAATGCAACCCAAAAAACAATAATTATAGGTATTTTATTAGGTACTTAGTCTTGCTAAATATTGAGAATATCGTACATATAGCAATCGGTTGTCTTTCAGCATAATTATTTATTTGTATTCCTATGAATTAGACACAGAGTGAGAGTTAGAGACATTTTTAATACGCTTTTTTTTTTAAACATTAGTGGTTTGTGTAAACCACAGACAGTAGACATAATAATTATTTAGAATAGTTTAGTATGAACACACGGCTGCTGTTTGCATCACAATAATTATAAATAAGATTAATATTAAAACGTTGTTTAATATAATGTATTTGTCTAGTGCAAGTATATTCTATTAAATAACTTTTTGGAACAAGGATATAATTAATAGTGATGAAACGGATATCCGGTAACTATCCGGTATCCGGCCTATCCGGCCTATTTTCACTATCCGGCCGGATACCGGATAGTAGGGCACTATCCGGCCGAATACCGAGTACTAGATGTTTCCCGCGATACCGTTCGCGCTGAGTGCTTTACGCCCTAAACTCGTCTATATCGCGCTTTTCTGTGGGAATACAAAAGTTTTTAAGCCTATCTATATTGTTTCTCGTTGTCTAATCTATCTCTGTATCAAATTTCAGCAAAATCAGTTCTTTAGTTTAGGCGTGAGAGAGTAGCAGACAAACAGACTGAATTTATAATATTAGTAACGGATTATTTTGCACATACACACACATATATGAAATGAAAATAATATAACAATAGGTTATGGACGGACACCATTTATTAAATTAAAATAATGACAGAAATTGTTTGATAAAAAGTTAATTACTAAAAATTTACTTAGTGTTAGTACTCAAAATTAACTAGCGGCAAATTATGGTGAATGAATACTAGGTTTTCAGCATTTGTTGGTAAGAGGCGACTCCGCTTGGCTTCGTATACTAGACCAGCTTCTGAAAATAGCCTTTCGCTGTAAACGCTACTGGCAGGTGCTCCAAGATAAATTCTTGCAAACTTCGCCAATTGAGGGTATTGGTTTGAATTGACCGACCACCAAAGGTATGGGTCGCGATTGCGATCTATTCGAGATAACTTTAAGAAAAAGTCAATCTCATTAGAAATTGGATTTTGTTTTTCTTGATCGCGACAACTGCTACTGTTGTCCTTTGCCACTTCATTGAAACAGTCCCAAAAAGTGTTATGAGCTTCGCGTGTAAAATTTGATCCAGTTTCATCTTCTTTTTGTCGTTTAGCAGGTGTTGAAGACGGCGATGATCTATTACTGTCGGAAGAAGAATCGTCGTAAGAGTTTTTTATATATTCTATCAGGATTTTCTGTCGGGCTTTTTCAGTTTCAAGAACTCCTAAATAGTCTGATTTGAATCTTGGGTCTAGAAAGGTAGCAATTATGAAGTTTAGATCTTCTTCTAAGAATTTAAAACGACTTTCCAATTCAGCTTTCAAGGAGGCTCTTAAACGTGCTAAGTCTGGTGTTCTTTGTGCTGTCTCGGTTTTATCCAAATACTTTTTTAGTGCATAAACGTGTGGTATCACTTCGGATATACAGGAAACGCCAGAACTTGTAATTTTTGTTATTTCTTCAAATGGTTTTAAAAGGTTTATGCACTGCTCCAACAGACCCCACTGTTGTATCGTCAAATTAGTCAGTGTCTCATGTTCAACAACATAAAGAGAGATAGCCCTTTTTTGTTCCACCAAGCGTACAGCCATGTAGTAGGTAGAATTCCACCTCGTGTTGATGTCCTGCACTAACTGATGCTGCGGCAAATTTAACTCCTTTTGAATTGCAAGTAATTTTTCTTGTGCCAAACCTGAATGATTGAAATGAGTTACTAGACGTCTACCAGTAGCAATCACTTCTAATAGCTCAGCCTGGACCTTCATTGACTTATCAATAACTCGCTGAAGCGAATGTATGAAACATCTAGCGGAATGATACTCTCCAACTCGAGCTCCTTTCACCATATTAGCTCCACTATCATGGATTAGTAAGTGAATTTTATCTTTCTCAATATCCCAGCGAGCAGCTATAGCGTTCAGTTCGTTTGCTATATTTTCACCTGTGTGTGATCCTGAAAACGGTTTCATAGCAAGAACGCCGTGGTTCAGCTGAAATTCCGGAGACAACCAATGGGCTGTGAAACTTAGGAAACTGGAACTATTGTGCAGGCAGGTCCAAATGTCAGACGTAACAGAAATTGCAATAGCTTTAGAAATGTTTGCTTTTATTTTGTCGCGAATTCTATTGTAGATGTCTGGAATAATTTTTTGAGATATATAAGTGCGACTTGGTAATTCATAACGAGGTAGCGCTTGTTCTAAAAGTCTTTTAAACCCAACCTTTTCTACAATACTGAACGGCTCGTTATCTATTGCAATCATTTCTACAATTAAATAATGATACTTTTTGGCTTTGGCATCATTCACATCCCAAAGTAATTTTCTTTCAAACGATTCCGACAGTGTTAGCTGTTTTTCTGCAGTTGTAGAAGGAGCAATTGGGCTGGGATTGGCACGTTGTGAAACCGTAATTGATCTTGAAATTTCGCTAGTTTTACTTGTACTTATCAATCTAGACTCCTGTGGATGTTTGGACTTTAAATGATTACTCATGGCAGACGTACCTGATGAATGAAAAAGAAACGTATTTTAAAATATTGTACCTAGTACCTACCCATTCACAATATGCATAAATAAACTGAAGTCTGAAGCTTGCATTAATAAAATATCGTTTAGAAAAAAATTAAATTTTAAATTTCAAATTGAGATTGTAGTAGTAGTAATGAAAATTAAAATGAAATGAATGACCAGCGAAATAACTAATTTAAGAATACTGCTAAGTAGTATGTTTGTTTATTAACAAAATAAGTTTGAAAATATAAGAGTATTCTCGCATTAAAATTGAAGCAAAAACATAACCTCTAAAACTTACATACCTGCCTTTTTTCCTTCACCACCGCGAGAAATTTCAACGTGACACAATAAACATGACGCGTACTTGTTATCGTCACTTTTTAAATCAAAATATTGCCAAATTGGCGATCTTCTTTTTGATACTGACATTTTTTAATAATCGACAAGTTAAATAGAAAGAAAAACAATGGAATAAACAAATGCATATAACCTGACATGAGCGATTACACCCGAACGCCGCGAGTCGTGCCGGCCGAATGCCGATCACGCCGAATGCGTCCGAATATTTCCGATCTTAATCACGCGCGCATATTCAAATCAAATTGTAACGCGATAAGCGGCCGAATATCCGGTGGCCGGATATCCGGCGCTCCGGCCTCGTAGTTAGCCGAATATCCGGTATCCGGTATCCGGCCAAATCACTATCCGTTTCATCTCTAATAATTAAGTAGACATAGACATCTTAGAACTCTTAGATTGAAAATGAACACTTGATTGATATATTGTAACACAAGCACTACAAATTTTCAGTGTACCTTACGTCAGTCACATAATTTAGTTATATGTGCATTCGAACTGTTGTCACAGATCTATACAAATTTTGTGGCATATTCATTTTCACGTACAATATGCGTATAACGCTACAACGCGAAAAATTAATATACCACAAAAAAAGAAGAATTTTCACATCAGTGCTATCACAGAATATGCTGTTAGGTGTAAATCCTGGAATATCCGAAATCAGTTTCTAAAATGTCTATACCTGAACGTGTAGTACCTTATAATCTCTGTTGTACAAATATTATTCCAATGTGTGAACCGGTTGACCTTGCACTTGTGAACCCACCCATTCTAACAATTACTTAAATTTTAATTTTATTTCTTATTGTTTTTAGTCACGTGTCTCTTACATGCTTTCATACAGCTGTAACAGCGGACGACTCGGAGGCGAAATATTTATACAATTATTTAAAAATTTTGCACAAAATGTAGTTGCAAAGACGGGCTCGATAACTTTAGAATATTCTACCAGTTCCAACTAAAGGTGTAAGTGCATAGAACATCAGCAGAAGCTGCAGAAAATGATAAAGATTCTGGCTAAACACAAGGCCAATACTATCAATAACATTAGGACAACTAACGATAGGAAAAAATTTGTAATACATATCATAAACATCAATATTACTACTTAAACAATACATACATAATAAGACCGTATGAAGTACTTTGAACTATATTTTGAATAAATAATTTTCCTTTCATTTTGAACGGGATTTTCAAATAAATTATGTCTTAAATAAAATCTAAGTGTAGATTTATTCTTTGTGAAATTATCTTTCTAAATTGTATTGTTATTATTATTAATAAATTGTTAGTTTTTTTACTAAATAAGGTTTACATACTCTTATTTAGTAAAAAAAAATCTCAGGTCACTTAAAAAAAAGATAAACCAATACTACAATTGCATAACAAGGACAATATTAGACAACAAGAAATAAAACTTTTCCTATAGGAAAAAATTGAGGACGGGTTATGAAGTCTTTCAGGTTCTTATGGAATAAAGGTAACTTGATATCTTGGGGCTGGACGTTCCAGGATACTTCCTGGACTGACAAGTTCCTGAAAAGTTTAAACTAGACACTCAAATCAAACTAGATATTTGCCACATGGAATCGAAACGGCATAGGTTTAGATTTTGAATAAGTTATGTAACTCACTTCTGACAATTAACCAGTTTGTATAAGTTGTAATAATTATAACAGGATTGGTAAAGTAAAAAAAATCTAAAAGAGTCCACTCTCAGAAGGAACTCCCTAAAGCCCCTATTTTGGAATCAAAGGTAGGTATTTTGAAAGGAGTTTGGATGAAATAAGTTTATTATAATATGTCAAGTTTTATCTGCTGTAATTAATAATAATAATTGATGTGAATTAGTATTTGAAATAGATCATTCCATAATTCATGTTGTTTTGCATAGACTAATTGATTCGTTGTAGTGTAAGCTTATGTAGTTAATAAGAATACATATTTTTGTAACGAATGCTACTGGCTGGTTCCGGTATATTTATTGATATGAATGATAAAATGATAACACAATATAGCTTCAATTCGCGTTATATTTATTAAGAAAAAATATCAATTTGTGGACAAAATATAGTGTTAATTAATAAAGTTGAATACAAACGTTAATCTGCCTTCTGTTATTTTAATGGACAATTCCTTATGCAAGTACCATATGTTCCAGGTGGACGGCAAGTCTCAAAATCCTCTACGTTTACAATCTGTAAACAAAATAATAGTAAAATAGTATTGAAAATTCATAACGATGGGGGAGCTATGATTCGGTATGAGCTATGGTACCACGGCCTCACACAAAACCGGCAGTGAAGCAATGATTGCATTGCTTTTCGCCGCGTGACCCTCTTCCCGCTCTTCCCCTACTCCCACCTTAAAGGCCGGCAACACACTTGTGACTTATGAGTTGTAGGTGCCCATGGGGTAGTCATTTACCATCAGGTGACCCGTCTGCTCTTTTGCCCCATATACCTACCACAAAAAAAAAACCTAGTGCCTTATTCCAGCAGTTAAGTCCACAACTGATTTGGAACTGTGCCTACGAAGTATATTGTCGCAATCGGATTCTAATTGGGTCTCATATCCCTATGGTCTTATTGTATTAAATGAAACTGCTTCTAGTTTAGAATTTAATATATTTGGTGTGTGCTGAAAAGAGATCGACCGTATTGCAATGTAACGAGAAAAATCGATGTTGTGATGTGAAGGGTTAGGGCCTCCGGTAGCCTCACTCACGCGGCGAAAAGCAATGCAAGCATGCAAAATGTTTCCTTGTTAGAGGAGAAACAGGCGCAAGTAAATAAAAATTTGATAAATAAATCGCTCGTATTTTGTAAATTTTCTCTAATAGCGCATCTGGTGGTATGTGGTAATTAGCTATCTAAGTCATTCGTAGTTCTTTCACGAATCTTGCGCAGAAATGTAAAGTAGCAGTAATGTATATTGTGCAAGAATTGGTATTACTGTAAAATAAAATATATACCTACTCAAGATTTAAAATATTCTAATGATTTAACCCCTGACTGAGAGAGGAAGCACTGCTACTAGTATTACTACATTTAAAAATAAGTTTATGTAAAATTTGATAGTTTATGTAAATAAGCTCGACTTAAGAAGTTTATTTATTTATTGCTTTTTAGTTATTTCATCGGTTTAATTTTTAGTTAAAAGGATTTTTATTTGATGACGTTTTTTCATCATCAGCTCAGCTACATGATTATGATGATTTCTGAACGCAAATACCTGATAAAGTATTGAAAAGTAAACAGAAACACTATTCGTTCCTCCAATTTTCGAGGGTTTCTCTCAATTTTATCAGGATCCCATCATCAAATCCTCATTCCTTGACATACAAAAAAAGAATAATCAAAATCGGTTCATAAATAACGGAGAGAGGGCTGAACATACATAAAAAAATATATATATATATACGGTCGAATTGAGAACCTCCTTTTTTTCGTCGGTTAAAAATTATAAACAACTAGCAACCAGTCATTATTTAAATTATTAGTTCGGAAGGTAGGATGTATCGCCGGGTTCAACGAACGAAATAGACAATATGCCGCGCGACGGCTAGACCATTGTGTCCGCGACCTCTAGGTATAAAAGACACGACAGTTTAGCGTATTTTATTTATGGTATAGGGGGTAAACGAGCAGGCGGGTCGTATTACTGGTTTAAGTATAGCAACTATGCAAAGAAAGTGTTACCTCACTGAAAAAATTAATCATTATGGATTTATAAAAAAAATAACATAATGGACTTGCCAGTGCCAGTACGACTACCAGTTTTAAACTGATTTTGAATAATTAATGAAAGTAATAATTAAGATATACGAAGTGGCCCTTCCAGGTGGGTTTTCCCTGGCAGGGCCACTAGGGTATTTTATTTCGTGGTGAAACCCCACGTGTGAAACGCGAAACCTCACTCTGTTCTGCCACAACTGGGTCTATTGGAAGAGGTATAACCGCAAAAAGACATCACCAAGAAAGTGCCACTAAAGTACCACAATGTGTAACTTGATCACAGATCGAGAGTTGTTCAGCAAACTTTCAATGAATTAACATCAATTTAACTGTTGAAAAAATATTAATTCGCTATATGAACTCAGTGAATCGAATCAATTTATTCGATCAATTATTAAAACATTACAAGTAAATTAAAAAAACTAACTTACGTCATAATTACTTTTGTGTTTATCACAGTACAGGCTGAGTTTATTTCCGATTGCATTTTGTTCTGTCAGTTTCTCGTTGATTTGCTTCCAAATATTGCTTGCAGATTTGAGAACATTCATATTGCCGAATATATAAAAACCTGTAATAATACATATTATACTAGCGGACCCGATAGACGTTGTCCTACCGGCACGTAAAAATTATTATTCCTGGAACCCTATCGCGGCGCCATCTACTGGGTCCAATTGTAAATCTAAACCATACTCGAATCCACCTGAAGACACAAAAAATTTCGTTAAAATCGGTCCAGCCGTTTAGGAATTCAGTGACATACACACGCACAGATGAAATATATAAAAGAAGATAACCTAGATTATTGTACTGTGCTCTTCTAATACCGGATTAGCCTTGACACAACAACACATCATTTATTACTAAATTATATGTAAATAATTAACCCCGGACGGAAAAAAGAGGGGTGTTATAAGTTTGACGTATCTGTCTGTCTGTCTGTGGCATCGAAGCCCCCAAACGAATGGACCGATTTAAGTTCGGTTTTTTTTTGTTTGAAAGGTGACTTGTTCGAGAGTCGTAGATATAATTCAGTTAAGTAATCAGTTCTTTTCTAATCGTTGAAGGTATTTTTGAAATTTTAAATTTTTACCTTCTTTAGCTCTCGATAAAGCCACACAGATCCTATTGGGTGCGTTCAAAAATCCAATCTTGTTGTCTCTGTTACTCCTTACTAGAGACAATATTATTATACAATTCTCCTCTCCTTGGTAATTGTCTACCGCTGTTATTCTCACGTCGCGGAGTAATGTGTACTTCCTACTCATCTGTGGAAGTTATTCAGAACAGGTGCCCATGAAAATGTGTTTACTTTGAAATTTTCAAGAACAATGGCCAAGAATATAATATTTCAACGGTGAACCGACGAACTCAACAATTTATAGAAACTGAAAAACAACTAATCTATGATATTAAAAAGAAAATGATTTCATATATTTATTTATATTAATTATAATAACGTAGGCTTTAATTATTTTGCTGTATTTATTCATTATATAATAATGTAGTAGTATTTATCATATCATAGTGAAGTGTAACGCCAACAATTACTCGTCGATTTAGTTGGAAGTTATTTCAACATTTATTTCTAATGCTGTTACAACTAAATATCTGTCTATCATCTATAGTAAAGATCTGGAGAGGGGGGGGGGGGGGTTAGTGGTTTTACAGTGAAAACGCAGTTCATGGTCATGACTTCATTAGAGACCACGGCAGACCTCGCCCCTGGTCGGAGTGTCGCGCACAGAGCAGCGCTCGTGTCCTGGGAGTTCCTGCATCATTAGATAGAAGGCCACGGGTCTTAGGCATTAGGATTGATGCCGACACAAAGAACACCCGGACTCTGCAGTGGATCACACAAATTTTTACCCCGTATGGGAATCGAACCCACAACAATCGGCGCGGCGGCGTAATGGCCATGCGACCACTGCGCCTCCCGTGCAGTAATTAAGAAGTAAAACCTACTTACATCTTTAATGACTGAAACTTGACCCGTATAAGTGGAGAGTATAGTAATTTCATCAGAACGATACATCGAATTTCGTAAATAGTTCGCTAATGCGACACACCATTTTGCTTCGAGAATGTTTCTGTGACTCCAACTGTCTCCCATACCCTGGAAATAAAAACCATTCCTTAAAAAAATTGAACTTAGCTTAACATAATGAGGAATAAAAATAAACATGGTTACGAAATATCAAGGTGTTACTTGGCAATATTTAAAACATTTTTAAGTAAGAATTTTTGATTTCGGTACATCTATGGAGCTATGGAGTCACGGTCCAAAGTAAATAATACTCAGACCACGCCCCTTTGCTTAACTAATTGGACAGAAAAGGTTAACCACAACCCTGTACCACAATGACTGGACAACATTTTGGACAACGTTTTTGAAGTGAAAACTTCTTTAGGCACGTTTGTGCACTTTTGTTATGGGGAAAAAGCACTGAACTCGTGATCGTCACGCTAATAATACATATGTAGATCCACTAGAGGGCGATAATCTAAACATTGAGTTCTGTCAGCTCCTTATTAATTAATGTCACCAATCTACTAATGTGACGTTTTAAGTTCGTTGTTTCGTTTAAGTTATCACTTCTGTCGGTAGTCCCATAACTGCCTATTTTTTTTTTATTATAGAGTGCAAACGAGCAGCACTTACCTGATGGCAAGTGACTACCGTCGCCATAGACACCTGCAACTCAAGAGTCACAAGTGCGTTGCCGGCCTTTGAGAAAAGAGAGTACTCCCAAGTACGCTCTTTCCTTAAAGGTTTGAAGGTCGTATCGGTCCGGAAATACAGCAGGCGACAATTTGTTCCAGAGATTGGTTGTGCGAGGCAAAAATTTTTGGAAAACTGCACAGTGGTGGATTGCCAATTATCCAGGTGATGGGGATGAAAGTTTTGTTTTACTAACCTCAGAATCTTCGAAAACATCATGTGTATAGAAATACAAATTATCCTTCATTCCCCTTACATCAGGGTAATCGTACACGCTAGAGTGACAATGCAGGCTGTCGTATATGGCCGGTACAATCAATGGTACAAAGTTAGGCCTCATTCTCCTTTGGGTGGTGAGGGTTCGTGCATGGATACCATTCCGTATCATTCGTTCGAAGAGGGATATTTCTAGATTGTAGTCCTTGGCTAGTTTGTAGTGAGCCGCTGTTGGGCGCAGTTGTTTATGGTCTCCTGATTAACAATAGAGGTATATCCGATATTATAAAGGGTGTAAGAAACGGCCTGCCGAATCTTGAAATAGTCGATTCAGATCATCATTCGGAGTCGAAAAGTATTGGAATTTTCTGCCGGAAAATTAATCTTTTTTTTTGTAATTTCACGTATCTTTGGTAAAAAGCGATATCACAATGAGTAAACAGAACATTTTACCAAAAAAAAAAAAAAAAAATACCCCATTCGGCCAAAAATTGCAATTTAAAACATTTATGCAATTAGCTGCTTCGACGGAATCGTGCGCTGATGCGGTCATTCACTGTACCGCACAGTACGCGTGTTGCGTTACACTGCGTAGTTCAAAATCAAACGTATTGACTGTAAATTCTTAACCTCGCATTTTTATGATGAACTGACTTTTGCATTGTGATAAGTATCCAAAGAAAGACTTGTTATTGGCGACGGTGATACTTACACGCCGAATGGGGTATTTTTCGAAATGTTCTGTTTACTCATTGTGATATAACTTTTAAGCAAAAAAATTAAATAAAAAGATTATGAATTTTCCAGCAGAAATTTCCAATGATTTTCTTACTCAGAATGATGGTCTGAATACACTATTTCAAGATTCGGTACGGTGTCACTGACACCCTGTATAAACTAGAGATCGTCTGGTGGTCGAATTTCGACCATAATTTATTACTATTAGTTTTGAATATTTTGTTTTAAGTCCTTGACCAGTATAACTTTACTGTCATGGCTTTCCGTATCATGACAGGTCAACATAATAATATATTTTATACTGGAAGCTTGTAGCTTGATGTAGCCATTTTTAGGCAATTTGTCAAAAACATATATTGTTTAAAAGTTGTAGGTTTCTGCACTTCTTTTTAACCCCCGACGCAAAAAGACTGTGTGTCTGTCTATTGCATCGTAGCTCCCAAACCAATGGGCCGATTTAAGTGTGTTTCTTTTTGTTTGAAAGGTGGCTTCATTGAGAATGTTCTTAGATATAATACAAGGAAAATCTCTTCAGTCAAAAAAGTAAGATCATCATTGAAAAGATTTTCACGTCGGGGGTGCTTTAAATTTTAAATTTATGATTACATACATGCTCCTCAAAATTTTCAAGAAAATTTCCTCCACGGAGAATGCCACAGCCTTACGAAGAATTCCTTCCTATATATAGGTAGATAACTGAATATCAAAAATCTGGAGACTGTTTTAAGTTCAACACATGTATGAAAATAATCACAAAACATTTCAAACTTTTAAATGTTGGTAAATCTCAGGTTTTGCTACTAAATTTTAAGTTTGACCGTAAGCTTGGCCTCTTACAGTAACATATACATACATACGTAATACATATAATATGTCTACGTTTTGAAACGAGATATAGCAACTTACCAATGAGTATAAGGTGTTGGCAGTGCTGGGTCAATGATGATATAATGTGCGCCTCTAAAACTTCGGCCGCTTCTTCTACGATCACTAAAAAATAATATATAATAGATTATTTAATTATTCAAAAAAAAAATGCTTTGAGTAAATATTCAAATATCTTCATAAACAAGTGAATAGAAATAGGACTGTTTTTCAGATGGTTTTATATTATGTAACTGCTATATATTTAAAATGCAACTATTGAATCTTATTTCGTAGCACTTCAATGGATTGAGCAGTAAGTGACCCTTACCAATAAATGACTATTATTACCCGCCTGGCTTCGCACGGGTAGTAGAGACATCTTCAACAATTAGCATTATATTTCAATCAATTTACACAAAATTTTAACAAATTATACATCTAAACCTTCCTCATGAACCACTCTGTCTATTAGTGAAAACCTCATGAAAATCCGTTCAGTAGTTTTTCAGTTAATCGCGAACAGACAGACGCGGCGGGACATTTTGTTTTATAATATGTAGTGATAAGATTGAAAAATACTAATACTATACATATATATAATACGTACAATGTCTTTGTCTTATATACTTCTAATAATAATTTTGTAATCTAAGAATATTAATTTCAATTTGTAATTTGTATAGACTGGTAATATTAATGTATGTACATGCTACACTCTATAATTATTTATATTATTTTAATCTGTATTCTAAACATACAATTTCCAGTAATTGATTGGTATAAATAGGTATGTTTTAATGTTTACTGCAATAATAATAATAGTATGCATGTATAGTATTAATTTTTTTAGCATAAGTCATAAGAATATTGCACATCCGATACGGGTAAATTGTTGATACCGAAATAATAATTTTATGAGCTTATGTACACAATTTTTGCAATAAATAGCTATTCTATTCTATTCAAAAAAGTTTTGCATGGTCATACAAAAAATACGGAAAAACTTAAGAACCTCCTCCGTTTTTTGGAAATTTAGAAAATAAAATATTTTTATAAAATAATATGGGTTTATTTTCAACTTTAGGATGACCGACTTTCAAACCGAACGTCTACTCACGTTTACCACTAACGAGATTGGAAACAAAACATATTGTGAGTAAATAAATGTTTTGACAACTTATCATCACAACACAAAAGGTGAACCACCAAAAATTGTGTTTTCTGACCCTGAAGAGGAACAGATAGTTAATACAAGCGTCAAGTATTTCAGCACCTCTAAACCACCTACCTATAGGAGAGGACAGTTTCCTCATGAGGTCATGTCTCCTGGCCGCAGTGGTGGTGGTGACTCCAACGACTCTCACAGTTTTCATGACGTCACCGTCTATCGATGTAGCTACTTCATTCAGCTCTTGATTTGCTGTATTATGTTGTTCCTTTAATGATGTAAGTAAATGTTTTAAAAATCGTGCCGAACTTCGGGTATAGCTTTACTAACATGTCTTTTTTCAGAAGCTACGGTTCAGTTCCGTTAAATGATTAGGTAGGTATCATTTTTCTATGATTACAATAGAAGGTATAAATATTATATTGTAAAATTTACATACCAATAAAGCGTCCATTTTGACCAATAATTCGTTTTTCAAAAACCCAACGGCATTGTAGTAAAGACGCCATCTTTGTTCCGTATTCAAACTGTATAAATCATTTACTTCATCCAAATTGTTTTCTTCTTTGTTGGCATTTTGTAATGCTTGATATTTCTGTAATAATAAAAAATTCAATTGCAATAAACAATTTCTTTATTACTTAAGAACTAATTCTGGCAAAACACATCAACTAGTAGTTTTGAATGGAATGAATCCTACGTGCATTTCTATTGCACTTTTAACGAAATTCCGATGAAAAAGTGACCATAAAATAAAAAAAAATATCATAAGTAATTTTTGATAAAAGACAAATCTCGCTGTAGTGTTTAAATATAGAATTAACGCACACTTAACACCTAAACAAAGAGCAATTGTTTGTGGATCACACAAATAATTCTTCTACGTGCATATTATAGAACAATAGATGTGGTTGTAGTTCGCGAGGCGACCACTTATCCTACTGCGCCATTCTTGAAGCCACAAACATGGGAATATGGTCTCCATTCTCAAGTGCACGTAAATTCATGACCACACCTAAATTATCAGTTTATTGGTGGCGAGTGATAATAAATAAGTGATACACTTACTTTCCAGCAATTCAATCTTCTTCTAATTCTTTTAATCTGATTCTCAAACCGATCAGTCATCTTTTTTAATTCGGACTGATCATCAGTTACATCCTTTACATACTTCATACTATTTAAAAGTGATTCTATTTCTTTCGAACCCCATTTTTCAGAGAAACATGTTTCTATTTCTTCTGTAATTGTCATATCTTCTAACTTTTCCCAATCTTCTAATCCTTCCGCCTCTTTCATTTCTGATTCTTTATTTTCGTTCTCTTTCTCTAAATGACTAAAAAGCCAGTTAAGTACATTATCTTCTTTACAACTTTTGAGTTCGTAATTTTTCTCACCTCTCCTAAGATAAGGCTTCAAACTTTTGTACGAAACGAGTTCTTTCTCACACTTCTCAATCTCGCTTTGTACTTCTGTCATTTGTTTAAATATAGTCTCTAACTCTGTTCTCTTCTTAGCATAGAGATAAGAATATTTTGATTTAACTTTCGTTCTTAATTTGTTTAAAGTATACTTTTCTAAATCAGGACTTTTACTTTGGCTGCCAAGTCGGACTATATTTTCCGTTACATGTAAGATTCCTTCTAAAAATTGATCCAATGCATGATTTGTGTAGCAGATTATTAACATCGGTGAACCTTCAAGAGACATATTTCTGAGTAATGTAGATGCGATTTTGACTCCTATGTACGTTTTACCTGTACCTGGTGGGCCTTGTACGACAGCAAATTCTCTGGTAAGAGCAAACTTGTAGGCTTCCATTTGGGAACTGTCCAGGCCGAATAAATTATCAGGCCATTGGTCTGTATCCAGCACCGGGAAGGGTATTTCTTCTTTGTCGTGGGTTATAGTATATATCGTTTCTTCTGATAAGTAGGATGGAGGTCGAGTTTCCGTCTGAAATATTTTTCATAAATAATAATATTAATGCGAACATTTTAGGACCCAATATTATTATTATATTTTTATCAAATAAAGCAGAAGAAATTAAGAGAACTACTTACTTAAAAGTCACTCTTGTTTATAATTGACGATAGATATCTATGTCTATATGTATTTAGTATGGGATTTTTTAAAGTCTCTGAACAAGACCGTGGCTGAGGTAATTCAAGAATTTTAGTTCCTGTTAAATTAAGGGAAGGGTGGAGGAAAACCTCTGGTCGATGACAAGAGTCTCAGGACTTGTCTCGGGACTCAGGACGTAAGGTATTTTAGGAGAGGTGTGTTAATTATGCTATAATCATAAATTTAAAACACCCCCGACTCGAAAATCCCTTCAACGATTAGAAAAGAGTTGATAATCTTCGAACGGCGGAACAGATTTTCTTGAATTATATCTAAGAACATTCTCGATCAAGTCACCTTTCCAACAAAAAAAAACGCACTTAAATCGGTCCATTCGTTTGGGAGCTACGCCACAGACAGACACACAGACACGTCAAACTTATAACACCCCTGTTTTTGCGTCGGGGGTTAAAAAGGGAGGTTATTACTATTAACCTCTAATAGGATGGGTCTAACGCCCTTTTGCGCAATGGATGAACGTAAGCATTCAGCGTAATGAAGTACTGGACATAATTCTACTTGGCGGGCAAATTTAGAAAGCGGCCGAACGTTGGCCGCGTAGCACCTGTGCGAGCACTGTGGCTTAAGATATTTCTTAACTAAAATGAAGGCAAAAACATATTGCAACGTATTAGGCCACTTACTATAGGCACATAACTGGTAATTAAAAATTAGATTAATTATTCTTTAAAAGAATACAACCCTAACGTCGTTAGAAGAGATAGTAGTTACACGATAGAAAGAGACAGGCAACTTTAAGTTGAATATAACTGTAGGTAATTAATATTGTGTGACCTGAATTGCACTTTATTCTGTCGGAGCAAGAGTTAAATTTAAATGATTTTGCGGAGTGAGTCTTCTATGTCTGTACTATCAAGTATTCTGTGGTACTGGCTGGATTTCCCAAAGACATGGAATACCCACACTAACGAATGATGCGGTAGTAGACACGTCTGTTTTCTTTGGCAGCTTTGGAGAGAGACCAGAAAAGACGACTTTCAGAGGTATAAGTCGCCAATTTGAACAGACCTACCTGAACATCAACAATATACCTCTTCATTGGCAAATCATCAATCCTAGACTCTTGCAGCACTTTCAGAACTCTATGGTAAGGTTCAAAGAAGACTTCACTTTCTACCATGACATATGATTCAGAGAATATGCTCTTTGATGTTGGATTTTGAAATGATACTGCTACCTGGAAAACAGATTTAAACTTACTTTTACAATTGTCTCTTCATTATTAAAATCTTAGTAATATGTTGGTTTGAGTATGGAATAGTGTTGGGAGCTGCTCTAACAGGAGTATATCTCTCTATAGATGATTACAACTTAATTAATTATGTCTTGTGACCTTACCGTGAGTGAGGTCTCCAAGGTCCTAAAGGTTGTGCTTGTTCTAGATACTTTCAATGCAGATTATGTGCTAATAATAAATATATTTTACACTAGCAGCGCCCACGGTTTCACCCGCGTAAGTCCCGATCCCGTGCGAATATCGGGATAAAAAGTAGCCTATGCGTAAACCCAGGTCTCCAGCTATCTACATACCAAGTTTCATCGCAATCAGTTCAGAGGTTTTTGCGTGAAAGAGTAACAAACATCCATCCATCCATCCATCCATCCAAACTTTCACATTTATAATAATAGTGGGATAGTGGGAAGTGGGATAAATACTAAAATTAATACAAATTCCAACATTAATATACAAAATTGTTTCCAAATGCATGAATGACAAGCTATATTTAATTAACTTGTAAAATAAAAACCATAATATGTATGTGTGTGAATATGAAATGGAGAGTTATATGTGCCCTTCGAAAATGATGACCAATTTTGAAACTAAGAATGATTTCCTGCAAGAAGCTTTCAAGCTTTTTTAGCTTTAGGGTAAGAAATTAAAAAATCTGGAGATAGTAATAAAAGTACTTACATATCCTTCACTTAGTAAATTGAAATTGGAATCTAATACAGTTGCACAAAGAATTGTCTCAAAATTATCACAAGTGAATAGTAATAAAGACCCAAACATAAGCTGCTTGTTGTATGAATGTCTTTGTGTATTAACGGTTCCATTATTAATTCTCTCCTGATATGCAATGTCTACTAGATGTCCAACTTTGTGGTTGCTTACGTAATTACGTAGGATTCGAACTTTCGGGTATACTCTGAAAATTAATATCAATTAAGTAATCTGGAAGTTTGCTCTATGTTGTGGAAGTTTTTTAATAATAAGCTATAACCCAAAGTTAATTAACCATATGTACACCTATTTCTAAGTTAGAGGTTCTAGCTTCTAATGAAGAAATGGTCAAACTAATAAAAGCTAACCTGATATTTTCATGCCTTCTCTTTGTCGGATTTTCCAAATATTTGCCTGTGGAATAAACTAGTTATAATACTGTACAACACTTAGACAACAATAAAACATACAGTTTTACTAACATATTCCATCTCTTAGTGGTCCAAAACAATCCTCTCTTAATAGTTTAAACTGTATGTCTAAATAATGTTCTACACTTGGGTACGCTCCATTGATTATGTTCGGTTCTATCGGAACCTCACTATCTAACAACAAGTCATCTTGTGTAGGAAATACATTTAGATTCTTGAAGTAGTTCTTGTCATCGTTCTGTGTTGGCTGGTATCCAACAAAATCACTTGTACTCTGAAACAGAAATGCACCATGTGAAATTTCAAGGCTTAAATTAATTTTATATTACTTGATTTATATTAAGTAAATAAAAACAACAGTGTCATTTATGTTGTATAATTGCTCTGGTTATGAAACCTGAAGTTAATATGTCTATGACTGCATGACTGATGTAGCATTCAATGGCTATGTCTTTGCTTAATTTACTCAAATTAGATTTAAATACCAGCAATAATAATAGTACTTGGATGGAAGTAAAAGAAAATATCATATGTAAGCATATCAAATATGGTTTTAGTAGTGGACATAAACTAATGTGCTACAGACTTGCATTAATTAAAAGGTTGTAATCAAAAACAAAACTAACCTGATTTTTTAGTAATGACATTGCTTCCAACTTTAAAGTTTCAATTTTTATGAATAACTCATCACTGAATCGCTCTGTATGCTCTTCACGGACACCTATAGCACTCACTTCTATTATTTCTAATAAATCTAATATTTCTTTAATAAACTCTTCGTTTGTACTATCAAAACTTATTATTCCCTCACATAAATTGGTTACATTAACATAAAATGATTCTGCATCATCCCATAAATGAGAATTCAACTTTTTTTCTGCAATTCTAACACTAGGTAATTCATCCAAATAACTTTTTAAAAACACTAAAAAGTTCGAATTTTGAAATCTAGTTTTCAACATTTTCACAAGTTTCGAACTTTCTCCAGGTTCTAATGATTTGTATACGCTAGCCAATATTTTAACTATTAGTACTATGAAATCGCCTTTCAATTCCTTTTCATCAAGCAAATTCCAGAAACCAGGTCTATGGGAAACTTCTAAATTTAAAATTGGAGGTTTTAACAAGGAAATATCGTGGAGTCTTTTAAAGCCTATCGGTTTCTTTTCAGTATATTGCGGTTTATCTGGTTTTTTAGGTTCCGGCTGTTCTTCGTCTGCGAAGTCCATGGTGGATGACGTATTAGGTTTTACATCTTCTATTAGGGTTCCGTCAAACCAGTCTATCCGAAGAGAAGCTTTGCTATTTTCGCCCATGGCTGATGTATATAACAGTTATATTAAGACTGACTGACATCACATTGAGCTGTTACCCACAGATATAATATTGTAATGTGCTTGTGCAGTCCATTATTTGCGTTAATATAATAGATGCTGTGGAGATGTGGAGAATAAAATTAGATCAAATCAAAGTAATAATATCATTTTGACATTGACATTTATAACAGCTGATTTAAATTGACGTTATCACGATCACCAAAAGATAGAAAGAAGAGAAGAAATGTTGCCAACTCTTGAGTTTGCCGTCAACCTAAAATGTTTTCAGTAATAAATATCTATAGGTAAATATGTTTAAATACCCAAATGTCGTCCCTCACATTTAGATATTTAAACATATTTACCTCTGTTTGGGGTGCAAGGTTTCCGCGGTGTTAAAGTATTAAAAGTTTATTGTTCTAAAGTATTTATTAAAAGTGTCACAAAGTATCATAAGTAGTTACTAATATAATCTATTTGTTATGTTATAATGTTAATTGTTAGCGAATGCACCCGGTCCGTACGGTGATTATAGATACACTGTAGATTATTACATTAAATTAATTTCCTTAGGATGTAATATGTCGAGTAGACAAAGTGTTCGGTTGTTTTATACCGAACAACCTCCATTAGCGTCATTCTTTTTACATGGAATGGAACGATTGATCTTTTTTTATAGCCTGACCAGGAAAATAAAAATCCTAGTGTAGACGGCGCGGCGCCTCTCCATTAGGTTTTTTTATTGCAACACTAAATATAGTTAAACAAAAAAAAGCCTGTGAATTGGCAAACGTTTAGGTGCTATGATGATACAGACAGACACACAGATACCATACGTTAATCGCATACATCACATCCTCCTTGTTTCAGGAGTTAAAAATCAGCAGGGATGGTAAGACATAACCTTATGAATGAATACTATAAGTATAGTGAATCATTGGATATTCAAAGAAGATGCAAACGAAGCTTTATTTCTATAAACTTACATAATGTACAAGTATACGTATAATGTGTCAGAATAATAAATAGCAATTTATCCAGGTCAAAGCATGCAATCAAATCAAGGAAATGAAACCATCAAAGCTACAATAATGTTTAATGTGAACCATCAAAATCAGAATCTAAATTTTCAACTTCATTGCACATTTTCATCTTCTTAATTTCTACAATGCATCAACGGTCGGATTCCAAAGACATCGGACTCAATTGTTACTGTAAGTAATTACTTTAATGAATCACTTTCACCGCCATTTCCGTTTCAACCGTAGGCCCTCCGCTTCTGTAATTTTCTTCTATTTTGTTGTGTTTGCAGCAGCTGTTCCTCCTCCTTGTTTCGTTTGTACTCAATGCTGAGGGTCGTGACTTCATTTCAATGCTCTTTCGTGGACTACTTTCCGCTATCTTGCCTTGTCTTAAGCGGTGTGGATGGCATCGTAGACTGTGGTACCCAGGGCAGCAGCTGTGCCATGTTTCTGTAAAATTTTCCTACGAAATAAGACTCCGTGACGGTACATCAATTAGTGTCTTTCTTAAATCGGTTTGATTCTGAGATACCACTTTATGATACTTGCCTTAGGTATGAATTGATTAATTGTAAAAAAAAGATAAACATATTTTCTTTGACTTAAAAAAAAAAAACTAAATTAAAATGATCAATCTGTTAAGGAGCTATGATGGCATAGACAGGCACACATATACACTTTAAACTAATAAAAATCCTCTTTTCTGCGTCGGGGCTACAAAATACTTTCCAACTGCATATTTTAATTTTATTTGAAAAGAAAAAAACAATAATTAGCAATAGACAAGTAATATCATGGACGCTACATGCTCCTATGTGCTCCTTTTGTGTTGTTATTGTCTTCGTTATATTATGGCTACATTGTCTCAATGTTAACTTAACTACGCGTAATTATTATTATGCTAGGCGCCTTTATATATTATTTTATTATTACCATTACTTATTTCTCACAGGCAACTTAAGCTCAGAAATAATGACTTCCTTTAATTCTTCGGTCGTTAGAAGCCCCCTATTAGGCGTGAGGGCTTTTACTTACCTTTTACTGCGTAATAAACAATAAAACCTTGTTTACGGTTTTACTCACGTTTGTATTTCGGGGATTGTCGGATGTCCAACTAGTATCGGACCCCACGGGGGCCCATTTTGGCCCAGTGTGACGCCTGACACCGTCGCAGCAGGTCGCTTCACTCCTTGAAAAGGGTCCCCGTCGGGTCCGATACTGTCGGGCATCCCCGAAATACAAACGTGAGTAAAACCGTATAGTCTTGAATACCACTCACAAAAGTTTTTATTGTAAAATAAAACTGGTTTTCTTAACGCGCTTTGTTCCTCGCGTCCGTGTTAAAAATGGTTTTTGTTACACGATTCATGACATATAATATATTTGTACATCTTTTTATAGTAATAATTACGTGTAGCGTGCCTTGGAGGGGCCCTGTATTAACATTTGTTGGGGGGCCCAAATGAAGGGTAAAGATTTCTCACAAAAGAAACAAAAAGGCTTTAAACAGGGGAATCCTGCAATAACCGATGTAGGATGTTACCAACTTTTGGGCGCACGCTTAACCTGGGAAAAAAAGAGATTGCTGTTTTTGATTTTTGTCATTTCTGAAGTGAGAACTCTATAGGCACGTGTGACAGTTTTTTTTGTTTTTTTCTTGGGAAACACGAGATTAAGTGACATTGTGGATAACATTTTACTAATTTTTGCTTACACACGTTAGGGACCTCTGTAGTCCGGGAGCCCCGTATCATTGACACGGCTGATATGGCGGTAGCTCCGCCCCTGACACCATAGTATGTTGCTTATAAGGACACAGAGCGTCTTATCGGAGATGCCGCTAACAGCCAGGTAGCTCTGAATCTATTAAAAAAGTATCTGTCGGTGCATCATCGCGCCAAGATCGGCTCTATGATAAAAGCTCACTAATAATAATAAGAGACGCTTTCAAGTAGGAAATGTTTCTAGTGTTGTGATTGCATTGCAACTGTACTATGTTGGTGGAACTCGATTTATAACTATCCATAACGAATTTACATTCTAAAGGAGTGACGTAGAAGAAAGAAACGTTGATTGATTATTTACAGTAATAATCAACTTACAACCACAATGCCGAATCAATAGAGAGTAGAGTTTGTAATGGAATAAACTGAAAACAACTTGATTCCGTTGTACAAAATAAATTCAAACAAATATTAAACTTTAACAATGTCAGTGAGTCTATGTTTCATCGTGTAGATAAAGGTCCAAGCGATAAGTACCTTATATAGTAATATTTTATGTCAGTGGCGAACAAATAACATCAAGAAACTACTATCACTACATATTATAAAACAAAGTCCCCCGCCGCGTCTGTCTGTCTGTTCGCGATAAACTGAAAAACTACTGAACGGATTTTCATGCGGTTTTCACTAATAGACAGAGTGATTCATGAGGAAGGTTTTGGTGTATAATTTGTACCCGTGCGAAGCCGGGGCGGGTTGCTAGTTATTACATTTATTATTAGAAGTAAAGAAATAAGAACCATAACCTATAATTTACTATGAAAACTAGTGTTATAGCGGCGCACGTAATAGTGTCCTGGTTCTATTTTGAGTAGGTTTTACACTCTGCCTCGAGCGCTACATAAGTTTTGTCGTAGGTACTTGGTAATTTTTTTTTCCAAGTAGAGGTTTCTTCCACTGGTACAGGTTATACAGGTCTTCATACATGTAAACCTTGCTGAACACATTGCTCCAGTATCCCTCTTGAACACAGCTTATCTCTTTTTAAGCGCTTATAATCCTTATCGCTTGAAAATTTGAATCTCTTCAGTTGTTTTTTTACATACGGAAATAGTGCAAAGTCGCATGGAGCTATAATCCCGGCAATTTTATTTCAGCTTGGTAGAAATAGTCCGTAGTTTGCTGGCTGAATGTGCAAGGGCGTCATCTCGATGCAAAAGGTTAGTTTCAAGTTTTGAGTTTGGTCGTCTTCAAATACTTGAAGTAAATATTCCTCTGTATACCATGTAGCAGTAACAGTCTTCCCTTTATCAAACACAACTGTGGCCAAACTTCTCTTTCGGTGAACAATTTTACAACCATTTTTTTTTACGAATCGGGACATTTTCACAGTACTTTTTCCGGGATGAAAGGTATATCCTTTGTGCCTATAATGTATAGTTGAGCAGTTATGCGTGAAAGTGTAACAAACAAACTAAATTTTGCTTTTACAATGTTACTAAGGATACCTGAACCCTTTCAATAGATCCACCTGTAATGAAACCTACCAAACCGAAGACACATGTGGTGTCTTCGGTTTGGTAGGTTTCCTACTGACAAATCATTTCACCCTCACTCACTCAATTTCCACTTCCCCAATGAGGTTACCTATAGGGCTTTCCACACGACAAAATAGAAATCATATTCAACCAATAAAAATTAAACATTGTATCTATTACTAAATTTACTGAGAACACATCTCACAATTGAAAAAGAAATGAAGATAAAAAAGTGTTATTTTTTTAATGCAGATATCTGCCATTTATTATTTAGGGCCTCTTCAAATTACTAACACAATGTTTTACGTTGGTATTATTGGTGAGGTGTTCTGAAATCAAAAGGGTTACTTTTTTTTAAATGTCCAAGTTGTCCGTGATGCCGATCTAGACTTTATTACTGTGATTGCTTATAATCCTGTTTCTAATCATGATGTAATAAATTTTGATAACTCTCTTCTTAAATGTATGCATATATTTT
The DNA here is from genome assembly GCA_963859945.1 of Euplagia quadripunctaria. Taxonomy (NCBI): domain Eukaryota; kingdom Metazoa; phylum Arthropoda; class Insecta; order Lepidoptera; family Erebidae; genus Euplagia; species Euplagia quadripunctaria. The sequence goes on along the minus strand of OY982570.1, from coordinate 5,368,131 downwards.
CAATTCAATGTGATGCAGGTCTGTTACCAAACAGCTGGCTGCTTGGAGATAGTGCTTATCCAAATTGGAGTTATTTACTGACTAAACCCCTCTATTCCAGCTGAACATAAATACAATGAAGCACTCGAAAAAGCTCGAAACACTATTGACAGATAATTTAAAAACATTACAAACATTTTTCCTCGTGTCTTTTTTATTAATATTAGAAGTTTTTCCGTTTAAAAGAAGTAAGTACTTATGGTGTTGAATTTTCATAAATAGGTATACATTTAATGAATAGAAAATACGTCTCATTCACTGCATCCGCTTACATAAATAGCGACTTTCTCAGTTATGCAATTAAGTACAAATTAGCTTGTAAAAAAATGTATAATCAAAGCATTTGCCTGTTTTAACTTTTGTATTGATGGCTACTACTTGTGCTCGAGAGATAAGGGGGCAATTGTTCAGTCCGCCAGTCTGTATTTGATTAAATTATTTATGTGATTGTTTTATTAAATTGTTATATGATTCAACGACGTTCAAAGTTTAGAAATAACGTTTCCAGTTGTCGCAGGTTCAGCATGATAGGCATGCCATGACTACCAGTTGTTCAGTCGATAATTATAGCCACTGCAGTGTTACATTAACGTGTGTAGGGATTATAACTTTGAAGAAATTCTTTCAGAGGTATGTAATGTAAACTGTGAATAATATTAAGAAAATCTTTTGCAGTTATTAATTGAGATGATCGTGATATTGTTATTGTATGTTAGATAGTATGGATGAGACAGACTCAACCTGTTTTGTTCAGGCCACATACCTCAGGGATAAAAAGAATTCTTTAAATATTTTATTAAATAAGGAAATGAACATTTTAAGAATCGCACTGCACATATGCCAACACGTTTTATAAGCGCGAAGCCATATCAATGCTATTGGCGTTAAATGAGTGAGTACGAGTGTTTTGTGTAATAACTGTGTAACGTGCACTACGCACGTAAATAGGTCCAAATTTGAAGTGGTAATTAATAGGAGTTAAGTTTCTTCACATATGGTCTGCCCAAAAGTTGAATGTGACTAGTATGGACTACATATAAAGTTAATAACAAAGCCTTTTATTTTTAGAAAATCAGGTGTCTCTATATTAAGTAAAGGTAAGTTAAGGATCCTGGTAACCAAACTTTAATTTTTATTCTGCAGTTGAACATTTTTTCAGGTTGAACTACCAACCTTTTGACCCAACTGATAAAGGTTGAAGAACCTGCAAAAAAAATATAAATAAATGAGGATATTCAAGGCATTCATACTAGGACTTAAGTAATTAAAAAGCAATTTATTTAAATAATGAAGAAAAATTGGTACAAATTAATGTTATTTAAATCACCTTTCTACTTGTCGTTGACTCCATCTAGTGAGGGGACGTCATTCGCTCCGCAAGACTAATGTATATACATAAAATATCGTCTGTACATTATTATCATTGTTCACTTCGTCCGTCGGCACAAGTTTTGTGTGGGTGGGTAAGTGTCAGTAGGAAATAAAGTGAACACGAAAATAACGTCAAATCAGCTATAGCCCTAAGTAATTACGTAACAAAGAAATCACTGTCTTATTTTGTTGGGATTTAGGCAGTTTTTGCGATGACTGTTCTACTCGACCGTTGCATAGGCCTGCCATCGCTTACATTGCGTAACTAAATGGTGGAATCGAGATTATTTCCCGGACACCTTAAAAAAAAAACGCGATTCCGTTTAAATTTTTAACTTGTTAACGATTCATCTGACAATTATAATTTTCCCATGACACAGAGTGTCTGTGTGTTCACCCGGACACTTTATGAAAACCCCGTCTGGACTCTCCCCGGACGCCCTCTAAACTACGACAAATCCGGGGCAATCCAGAAGGATGGCAGCCCTACTGTTGCAGTATGACTGCCACCCGGCCGTGTCATACGCCAAGAGACGGCGCTTGCGTCCCGTGTTGACTGCAGTGTTAAATGTTAGCTACTAATTATTGCCGATTCCGACACATAGAAGTCTTTCGAATGGGCCAATATTCAGCATATGATGCTCCACAGCTGAGATGATGATGAAGAAACAATCTTCTTGTTTAAAGTCCACAGTGTCACATAAACCATTTGTGAGGCACCCATAGAGACTAGACTTGGAACCGTACTGCTTAAATAGCATTACGACAGAATAATTAATAATACTGTACTATATACTACTAATTTAAACTTATATTAAACCTTTCGGTGTAAATTCAATTTCCAAATTATTATTCTGCTCTGCTTCTGGCTAACACGATAGAAATACTGTAAAAGTCGTTCCCTTTGAATCTGTCCTAGGTTTTCTAATAAGTTACTTTACACAATGTTTATAAAACACTAGCAGCACCCCGCGGTTTCACCCGCGTAAGTCCCGATCCCGTGGGAATATCGGGATAAAAAGTAGCCTATGCGTTAATCAAGATCTCCAGCTATCTACATACCAAGTTTCATCGCAATCGGTTCAGTGGTTTTTGCGTGAAAGAGTAACAAACATCCATCCATCCATCCATCCTTTCACATTTATAATATTAGTGGAATTAGTGGGATTTGCATACTCTTTACTCCACTCTTCGACGACGACGACAACGATTTTCAGGCTACTTGCTCCAGCTGCGTGTTTGCATCGCTATTTCTCGGGACAACCGTTATTTTTTTAATTTAACAAAAACAAACACTTAAAATGTTTAAATTTAAATACCGGAAAAGTATTATTAGTTAAAAGAAACATTTATCTACATTTGCCTGATTGTAAACAACCATTGCACTCGCCCTACTTACAGGCACTATTTGGCACCACGCCAATCGCTTTGAAACCTTGCACTTTCTTTGATAGTTTTGCTTATTCCAATCGTAACGTCTTACCACCGAATAATAGTAGAAAATATTACACAGTAGGTATTATTCCCATTTGAAATATTATTTTTGTTTAAAATAGCTTGTTTATTGAAAGTTGTATAATACGTATAAGTACTGTATCCCGACGGCCGGTAGCCGGCTGAAATATTTTGAGAAGCTGATAAAATATATTTATTTTAATCGTGGTATGGTAATGAACCTATTACTAATATTTTTCATCTATTCAGTTCAATTTTTTTGAACAGATCGAAATCAAAGGTGACCAATACACATTTTGTGCAATAACTTCAAGATTTTTGGTTCCATTACACTTTTGTTTGTTGTTAGCACTCTCTCAACTCATAATCTCAAATCATATAAAAAGTTCGTTATGAGTTGTTTTATATGCCCGTACTCCTTCTCCGTACTCCGAGGTTTATACGTTTCCATTCCTTTCGTCAGCAACTGTAACGAAAGATGACACTCATCGCAGACGTAAACTGTAAAATCGCATGTGCTGGATAACACACTTATTAAACATTTTGAGATCTGTAATATGATATAAACCGAGACTTTTTCTTAATAATAGTAATTTGGTATAGGTACGTTGATATTTTTTGGCCCAGTACCTTTAATTAAAGTAAAAGAAGAAAATACAAACGTTTAAGTTTTTTGTGATAATAAGTTATCCAAAAATTACGATAAAAAAAACAGCAACAAAAATAAATAAAAATTCCGGCCAGTCACTTAGCGACAGGATTAACTGTATACAACATGACGCTACTTATGACACATAGGAGTAGGGCAAGTACATAAACGTCATCGTGATTTCGTTGAACACAGCAAAGTAGTTTATTGTAAAGGGATTTAACATTTGGGCCTGGAGAGACGAGCTGCAGCATCAGCGAAGTTCATGCGAACGAACTTGAGCCACCTGTAACTGAGGAAAGGCTATATGCTTCAACCCTATGTAGAAGGGTGCAGCTGAAATAATTTTATCTGTAGATCACAGGGGTTAATATGGCCACCCGGCAAAATGTATAGGCCTATCTACTTTGAGGTCGATTCCCATAATTTCAGACATGTTTATGAAAAACAATATATGTAATACTAGCAGCGCCCCACGGTTTCACCCGCGTCAGTCCCAATCCCGTGGGAATATTGGGATAAAAAGTATCCTATGCGTTAATCCAGGTCTCCAGCTATCTACATACCAATCGGTTCAGTGGTTTTTGCGTGAAAGAGTAACAAACGTTCATCCATCCAAACTTTCACATTTAAAATATTAGTGGGATTATACAACTGTTTTCTAATAATTAATTAACCGATGTATAACACTCCCAACACTACTGCCATACCAAGTTTCATCGCAATCGGTTCAATGGTTTTTGCGTGAAAGAGTAACAAACCTCCATCCATCCATCCAAACATTCACATTTATAACATTAGTGGGATTCTTTCGTTAAAACCGATAAGAGCGCCCAATTCCAAAGACGGGCGCTCTTCTATAAACTGCACGATTTTCTTAAATAATCTATTTTTAATAAAATATAAAGGGTACACACTGATGTCTAAAGGTGCTACCACCGATTAAAAAAACAAGCACTTTGAATTGCTCTATAGTTTATTAAACTTACTTGGATTATAAAAAATGACAAAAGAGATTTATTAAGATAATTTAATAGCTAGACGTTCACGAAAACTTATGATTATCCAAAGTAAGTACGAAATTAAAGCTTTTCAAGTTCAAGTTAGAAAGTTTGTGGAGTAATTTATCTGTAGTGTACACCCCTTTATTGTCAGTGAAAGAAACCCTTTGAGACGCAGGCACTAATTTCGCTTAATAATAAAAGTCTGAAAACTTGTTTGTTATCAATCACTAGCTTAAAGTCTAGTGATTGATACCATTAAAGTTAAAACTGTTTTTGTGGCACTTTACAGTAAATAATTTTAGGTGATAGATAAGAAAACTTTCCTTGTAGGCCTCTGCCAGGGGGGACTTTTGTTGTTTCAGCAGCCCATGGATCAGGGGTTAAGGACTATTACTGTTATCCTGTCGATTTGCACGATCAACAAGTTTAAAAAGCAAAACCTTTCACTGCTTACGTGACGGCTAAGAATATAACGAGTATTATACCAGCAGTAGCAGCAATTATGCATCAGACATATTAACCCATTAAACAAGGTTTTGGCCACTTTTTATTTCGACCCCGTTTGGAGGAATTTGGAGGAGAGCGCGATCTGCAAAAACTCAAGAAGCGCATACGAGACAAGTGTAAGCTGTCTTCTTTGACCATGATCGAGTGGCAGGCTGGTTGCCCTTCCCGCCACCAACACGCCAGGCTTGCTTGCCATTCCGTTGGCAGTTTTAAGGTTAGGTTTGACCCAGTGGCGGTCTATGGACCTTGTCCACTGCCTCCTAACAAATCTACAGATAGTGAATCTACTTGCCTCTGCATGGCATTTTTTTTCTTAGGGTTTTTCCTCACAGCCCTGAAAAGCTGTCACTGTCATATGGCGGTCAGGGTTTCGTCTCAGGCCGGAGGTCTGTGTGAGACCATGTTCACCGCTTGGAAAGGGATGTCAAACTAGCTCACCCTTCGCCGCTTTTTTACTATTCTCTCTGTTACCTAATCAGATTGACACTCGGAAAAACAAAGGGGTCCAATTGTAGGTCGATCCCATCTGGGCAGAGCATTAGACGGAAGCAGGAGATTAGCGAACAGAACTGGGCAAAACAAAGTGGTACGTAAAGAAAAGAGCATTATTATTCGCTTCCGTTGTCCAAGGAAGCTGTGAGGGTTTTGCTACAGAAAACCGTTAGCATAGTTACTTACATTACTGCACATCCTAATTATTGCCAAAAATCACCTAATTATTTTTTACCACCACCTAATATTCTTTTTAGTTTAATTTTGTGAACGGTAATAATCTAGAAGCAGTAGCGTATTTCCTCTAAGATCAAATCGGCACGTGCCCGGGGCGGCAGGTCGCTAGGGGCGACAGCCTAGTCGTGTGTAGCGGAAATTGTCTTGTGACCGGGTGTAAATTTTAAAATACCTACGCCACTGTTTCGAAGTAGTAAGAAATATAAACGTTTCTAGTATATTCTGTGCGAAAAGGTAGGCATCATGAACGAGACTGTTTTTTACGACCACTTGGAATTTTAGTTCTGTTTATGGGAGTTGAAGTACTTACACTAGGCTTAAGCTGCGATCAACGCTAAAGTATTGTTTTTTATTATGTGGGCAAAGGAATGTAATATAGAACCTTCCTTAAAAATAAACAGGCTCATACGCAGAAATAATTTACAAAGCATTGGTAGAACTTGAGATTTGCGAGATTAAACAAATAAGTAAATCCTTCAGATTTAGAATATTATTATAGAAGTACTTAGCTACAAACGTCACTACGTATAGCTAATTGAAAAGCGTACATTGAATTTTAATTCCATTAACAGCACCAGACATAACGCTTGTCTTTACTTCCCAAACCCAACATAATAGAATAGATAGGTAATACCTACTTACATGAATTTCATATTAAGCAAAAAATACAAGTTTTTTACGTGGCAACACAGCAGTTTCATTACGTTTATCGCTGTAAAAACTTTATTCATTCAGGTACGTTGAGTTTTACAAGATTTGTTCGTAAAACAATTCTTTTATACTTAAGCTATGCAGCATTTTATTTATTTAATTAAGTCGCTGGGGACAAAGGGCAGCTAATAAGTTTGTCGTTGGTCGGAGCCTGGAAGGTTTACTTAATGGGATTTTAATTATCTAAATATAAATAGGCAAAGACAACACAGTCAAGAACCATTTTCTCCAATGTTTGTCAACCGATGATTTTCTTTTTTTTTTTGTTTGTCTTGTGGCTATTGACGTACTTTATAGCCAAAGACAAAACAGTGCAGTACCTTTCTGTTTGTCAAATGTTTTTTTTTTGTTTAGTAGACATTAACGAGCTTTAGTGTTATCAATAGAAAAAATCTTTTTCCCGCCTTTACAAGAAAATATGCAATAACAAAACAAAAGACAAAATGTAATACATAAATGAATCTAAATAAATATTAAGGTATCATTTAATCCATTTTAAAAGACACCGATTTTCTTTACTTTTCTTCAATCGCTATCGCCGAGCTTTTGTGTTATCAACATGTTTTTATCATGCCTTAGACGGGACTTTAGATTTATAAACGTGTGTCCGATTGTATCAGATGTACAACGTACGAATATTTAAAAGTGGAAAAAAAAATTGTTAGGAATATGCAAATTTATATTTTTCCTTACATTTTTAATAATGATTATGGTCGAATTTCGATGACCGATTTTCCTTTTATAGACATTTAATTGCTGGTCTGAAAATAAGTCACTCAACTTGTGGGTTTCATTGAGCTGAACTGGCTTTGAATATTTTTCCAAAAATATGTCACATACATAAATTCACGCCTTTCTCTTTTCGGGGTAGGCAAAGGCAACAGCCCGCCACTTGATTCTACGTACCTCACGAGCTTCCTCTACTGTCACAATTCGGGTTGCCAGATATAAACTTATCAATTTCGGGACAATTGTACTAGAGTAATGGAGCTGGGCCATAGTAATAAATACATAGGCATGAAAATTATGGTTCGGTTATGTTTTTACTAAGAAAAAAGTTAAATGTAAGTTATTTTCGGGATGTGAATGGCGGTTGGACACCGATCGTGGGTAGGTGGAATGGGTACATGGGGTTTAGGCAACTCTAATTGTTCTCAAAACTTTGGTAAAATAAAGTGATTGAAATCCGGGACAATAAAGTCTAATTACCGGACACGGGACAAGAACCATAATTCCGGGACATTCCCGAAATTTCCCGGTGAACTAGCAGCACTAGTCACAATATCTTTCATACAATATACAGATACCCATGTATTATTCTTATCTATTACCGAATAAAAATATTATTACCTAATACCTATTATTATAAGTATCTATAAGTATTCTTGTCACTGGGTATTGTATTACTGTTTTCTTAGAAAGCATTCATTATGCGTAACAAAATGAATTCTGACATTAATGAGGTGTCGGGTTCCGCAGAACCTTACACCGTCCGTAAAAAATCAGCGCGACGCCGATAACTTATGTAACGTAGGTACTACAACGTCGATGCTTTTCTTTTCCGAAGTTGCTTTCAAGCCAAGGAAGTTCTCGAATATTCTACTTTATACTGCTAAAGGCCTGTAAAACATGTCTAGATTAGAGCTGCAGGATGTTTTTTAAATTTTTACAGGATATTTTATATTAAATGTGCTATCATTGTTTGTATACACGTGTACCTACATATAAACAAAGATAGTATGCAGGTTGTATATAAAGAGATATGCAGATCATATTCATATTGACTGTTCCCACTCAGGGCAAATAATTGTGTGATGAGCACGATAATTTGTTCTGTGTCTGGGTGTAATTTATATACAATATGTATGTATTTAGAAATATATAAGTATGTTTATCAGCAGTCTGGTTACCATAGTACAGGCTTTGCCTAGTTTGGGATCAGACTGCCGTGTGTGAGATGAGTGAAGTTATTATTATCTTCGAATAAGCCAAAATTTCATTCTCATTTTAATGAAGTGTAGGACCTATCGTTAGTATCGTTACTGCACCTATGGGTCGTTTCGGACAGTCAGTAATACAGCAATTAACTATTATCTGTGGTACATCTGGATCGGAAATATATAAGGATAGCCATTATATGGGAAAGGTATGAGGTAGCCTTAAGAAAACACAAAATACAAGTTTCTTCGTGTTCTCGTAGATGCAATGTACCAAGCAACCTTTTATTTTTATCTAAAATTCAAAGATTTTTCTTTGATTTGCTATCAACAAGATCATCAATTGAGGAGATTAAGAAGACTTTGGTATTTATTACAAACTAGCAACCCGCCCCGACTTCGCACGGGTAGTAGAGGCATCTTCAACAATCATCATCATATTTCAACCAATTTACACAAAACCTTAACAAATTATATACCTAAACCTTCCTCATGAATCACTCTATCTATGGGTGAAAACTACATGAAAATCCGTTCAGTTGTTTTTAAGTTGATTGAAACAGACAGACAGACATGGCGGGGGTCTTTGATTAAAATATGTAGTGATGTAGTGATAGTATCATGTATGGCGGCCCTGTCTCACGAAATATAGCTTTATCGGGTAATTATAAAACTAATATTTTTAGTTTCTTTATTAACTACGTTTAGGGCTTAAACACAACATACTATATATTTAGCGATATTTTTAACGGATTTTAGGTTTTAATGGAAAATTATAGCGATTACATAAAGTATTTGTTTATTTTAAGCAACTTTATTGGGTAAATTATATCTCTCGAACTCTAGACAAAAGCATTCTTGGCAGGCAGATAATTGTCTTAAGCTAAATACAACCGTTACAACAATGGATTCCTTTCTACGCAGATGGCGATGTTATTGACATATCTATTAGTGACGAAGGTGGCGTAAATACTTTGTCGTTGATCGAGGTCTAAATAAATATTGGTTTTTGGCCGCGGGGTCTCTCGAAATGGTTTATATTATTCCATTCAGGACTGTGCGGATAGGATTTTGATTGGAAAAAACCGCGTCCGCTACCGATTTGGAAGAAACCTGACCACAGAGCAGTGAATTGTATACGTATCTTTCGCGTGGGCCGGATAACCTGTAAAAGAATGTTGTTGCTTTTGATCTTTTACGTTGTTGTCGTTACAAATTTAACAATTTTTAAACATTTGAGCTAAAAAGAAAGAAAGCTAATGCAAAATAGCATCCAGTGTACATTAGGTACCTATTACAAAAAACTTACAGAAAGATTAACCAAAATAATACGCAAGATTATTTTCTTTTAGATCCATTTCTTACCTTAAAATAAGTAGGCTATTCCTTTATTATTACTTTATAAAGAGCCACACATCTTTATAAAGTACCTTATAATAAAAGTGTTTAGTACACATATTATTATTTGCGTAATCAGCAAAGTTCTTGAAATTATGGACATAATAAGTTACTTTGGCTTACTTTACTCTAATTATATAACGTAGTAAAATAAACATTTACTAAGCGAATATGATATCAATCGTACAGAACTTAGTTCGTAACTAATCTACAATTATTTAAATGCAGGTATAAACACCTCTCGAGACAGGAACCTATAAACGTGAATTATTCATAAACGTAGTTCCATAACAAAATAGACAAGTGTTACAATAATAAACACGTCGTAAACCCAAATATAAACACCTGAACACTCCATTACGTGCAATTTAACTCGCAAAATTCATAAACACGCACAAGCGTGTCAGGGTTAACCTGTAAATAGACAACGTGAGTTTCTCCGTGAAGCTACTCCAGCCCCCTGGGCACGTGCCGTGAATGCCGTGTCAATAGCACTTGTACGGGGATGTTTTTATTGGAAAATATGGTTGTGAATAGAAGGCAGTATTGGCATTACTCGAGAAAAGCAATACAATTCTGTCGTCTAAAACTCCTTCATATCAACACCGTCTAAGCTCTAGGTCACAGTTACACCTTCTATATAGGTATTTGATTCCTCAACCGTTCGGGAGTAATGTCAGGTGCTGAAATTAAAAATACCTATCTAAACAGCGTTTACTGTAACTGTGTCCTTCATTGAATACATTATAGATTATATTTACGGGGCTACTTATCTGGGTGGTTTTCGGAGGTTTCAGTTTCGGGAAGTGTCAAAAATTAAATGTCTACAAAAGTAAATAGAACTGTAACTTCTAGGCTGTTTTAATAGATACGTAGCCTTGTTTATTTATTTTTTATAAGTTTGTCAACTTTGTGTACAACCAATTTGCCTAATTCGTACAACAAGAAAGTGCTTTAATATTTTACAAACCACCTTGAGGCAAATAGACCATTCCAGATTAAACCACCAGTCCTTTGGGAAGTCCTCTAAAGTTTAACATGAACCGCAGAATCAAGTTAACGCACGGCTAATCAAGATATCCTTTGTCTAATTATTCCCGGGGAGAGTGTTAATTTAAGCGTCAACCGTTTATTTTCCCGTTAATCCGGGACGATAGTCCCTTTCTCTAACACACGTGAATAGGGTGTTTCTTAGTTGAAGACGAAGTACTAAACTAGAAGTACATTTTACACTATTTAGTATTTATGTTTGTAATATCTTATTTATTCGTATATATTTTATACTAGCAGTGCCCCGCGGTTTCACCCGCGTAAGTCCCGATCCCGTAGGAATATCGGGATAAAAAGTAGCCTATGTGTTAATCCAGATCTCCAGCTATCTATATACCAAGTTTCATTGCAATCGGTTCAGTGGTTTTTGCGTGAAAGAGTAACAAACATCCATTTATCCATCCATCCATCATTCCATTCAAACTTTCACATTTATAATATTAGTGGGATATTTCAATATATTTATAGACCCACTAGGCGCCGGCGTCACTAAAATGAATTTCGCAGAATACCATTGTTGCAGTTTAATAATATGATCTCAACGTATGTTGAACGATATCCAAATTTTGGCTCTGATTGGATTGGATATTTTCACATCCTACTAATATTATAAATGTGAAAGTTTGGATGGATGGATGTTTGTTACTCTTTCACGCTAAAATTAATGAACCGATTGCGATGAAACTTGGTATGTAGATAGCCGGAAACCTGGATTAACATATAGGCTACTTTTTATCCCGATATTCCCACGGGATCGGGACTTACTCGGGTAAAACCGCGGGGCGCTGCTAGTTACTTTACACATTTAATTTAAAAAGATATTTAATAGTTTTAAGGTTGTATCGCTGCTCACTGACAATACTGGCCCTCATGGAGGCGGTTTCCGCTTGCTCAAGCGGAAGATGTGGTGTTGCCAGTGATTAGAAATGATATACTCCCAATTTTTTATTTTTTTGTTTTGTATCTGTTTAGTCTACCATATTTTGTTCTTGTTTTTATTTTATTATTTTTTATTGTTATTGTGTTCATGTGAAAATTTAAGTGTTTGTGTGCCAAAATAAATCTATTTTCTTTCTTCTTTCTTTCTTTCTTCTAGGTTTTTACCTACTCCTATATTTGACATGGACGAATTGGACGACCAATACAAAAGTATGGGTCGTCCGAATCGTCTATGTCAAATAGTCAGTCAGTTATTTTATTAATACTATTTAGGGGGCAAATAACCTCGTAAGTTTTTTTTACAACTAAGTCGCCAAATAAGCTCAATAACCGCCTATTGGTAGTTGTACGGGCTAAATGCAGTACTAATGGTGTCATACTCTGGGCACCTTGCTTCAACCAGAAAATAACAGTACTAGCCCTAGTAGTATTATCTAACTACTTTCTTTTGTAGGCTTTAGGTACTGGATCAGTATGGCGGCAGAAATCTGCCGTAACCATTCTCCTTGATCCTCAATTCAGCAGAGGGGACGTAGTTACTTTAGTCTACAGCTTTTCCAAGTGCGGTAAAAAAACGTTGTTGCAATAGCAACATAATGGGATATTATGTACATAGTGAACAACTAAGAACACTGTTGGGAGACACCTACATTTATGTTCTAATTTAATATCATTTCTAAAATTTGAATGTAATTATGCAAAGAATTTCAAAATAATATGTCTTACTTTCCCACCCAGATTGTGGAAGTGTGCGAAAGCTCTGAAAACATTAAGTAGGTAGTTGTTTTCTACACTTTACAGTGACTTTTAATTTACTCGGTGCTGTAGTCAACTTGTTGGTGGACCTGCGATAGGGCGGATTTTGTAAAAAATGTACTGGAAACGAATGTAATTAGAGACCGTTGATCGCAAGCAAACACTGAATAACGACGCAACACAGATAGCGTCCTAAAAAACTTAGAAATTTTCCCAAAAATATACCTATAACTTTGTATTATTTATTGAGATGATTAGGTACTTCTTAAATGTCCTTCTTTAAAACATGCGCATTTAATTTAGAAACATCCTGTATATATGAATAAAAAGAAGGATAAGGTACTAATAAGTGGGACGAGTAAGCCGAGTCTCTCTTCGGAAATAATGAGTTCGGGACGGCCTACATGCAGTAAAGTATGGAAGGCTAAAATTAATCAAGCAGTATATACTTGCTCAATATATCACGCACCAGATTAAAGACCTCCTTGGGCATTAAGCTTTAAACCCAAAGCGACGCGTTTCAACTTCAATAGATATGGGGCACACAGACTATATAAAATAGTACAAGGGATCCTAAAGTTTAGAGCGATTACCTAAAAAAAGGGAACCTTTTAAAACATTATTTCGTTGTCTGTCTATCTATCAAGATGTAAGTATGTACTCGGAAACGAGACAATGTATCATGTTAAAATTAACTGTTTTTTTTAAATTAACTTCTAACGCCGTTTAGTTAAAATTCGCAAGTAAATTACAATTTATCCAAAATCATGAAGTTTGACAAGAAGTAAGGTCCCACAGCACAAGAAAAGGCAACAATTTGAAGCGTTAATTTGTGATTGTATCGCAAAAAAATCTATTATTTTTTCTACTTGAAAATTAACCGCCATGTATTCCTAATTAATATGTACGGCATGTATATTTATGGCAGAAAAATGTTTACTCCTTCACACTTGTTTGTTTTGTGCTTACTGAATTGAATGAATGTTGGTGTATGGACTATTTACTGTGGACGGAACCTTCAACGTTTATTCCGTTTCTTTTCTTAAGTCTAAAACTTTCATTATTTCATCTCAAATTGCGGAATAAGTGACAATACCGTTAATTATTATAAATTTGCAAAGTATACAAGGTTTTATAGAAACGTGTAGTTATATTTCAGAGTTGTTTACAGCTTCTATAATTCTCTAATAATTTACAGCCTTCAGATTTTTACCATTAAACATGATTAACAAACATCACATCAACAGCGATTTTTTGAAAGTTTCGTTTTAATAAAACTAAAACAAAAACCATCGAAGAAGAACAAGCTCGATGTTATAATTGAACTGATATTTTCCGTGTGGCAACACCTTGTCCTAAATTCTGTTCCATATATTTATAAGAACGTCTAAGCTGGCGAAAAAGTTATAAAGTACTTTCTATATTTTTCGTCGCCGTATGTAACAAACGCCGGCCTTACGAGAAAGTTTTTTAAATCTTTTCAGCCCTAAGCTTTATTAGATATGAGTACGTAAGATATAGTTAAGAGAATTTTCGTTTCTATATTAGGCTTAAGAAGTGTAAATAAGGTCTATTTTTGAATATTGGACAGTTACAATGCTTACACACCGATTCTGCGTCGCGAAATGTCACTCGCTTTTAGTGCATTTTTGGTAGTGTCGTATTGCCATGCGGCGTGTAAACATAGTGCTTAAGTATTTAATAAATAAATTGACGATTACCCTTTACCTACAACTTATGTTTTTTTTTCTCAACTATGTTTAGGGGTGAAGATATCGCGTAATATACTTACACACAAAAAATACAGTCGAATGGTGATTTGTAGTATAACTATATAATTTTATCGAAATATTCATACATGATCCCTACTAATATTATAAATGTGAAAGTAACTCTGTCTGTCTGTCTGTTACGCTTTCACGCCTAAACTGCCGAAATTTGGTATAGAGATAGTTCGAGGCCCTGGGAAGGACATAGGCTACTTTTTAACTGACTGCGCAAAAGGAGGGTTCTGATTTTACGCGATAACGACTTCTACGCGGCTGAAGCCGCGGGGAACAGCTAGTACTATAATATTGCGTCATTGAAACAAATTGGCAAAATGTAAACGAATAAATCTATGACCATGTACAATTGTATACGAAAAAGGATTTAGGAAACAAATTTCAAACGATTTTTATACTACATTTGGTTTAAAATGTGTATTTCTCATTGCAAAACGTGGATGGATTCTAAAATGGCGTACATTTTCAAATAACATTCCATAGAGGGATTAACGAATTACTTTAAAAATAGAACGGAAATTAAACTTATTTTTAAGCGTCTGCTTCGTAACTACTTAAAATTTGAATTTCGACACCAAGTCTGGCTTACCAGCCAACCACTGACTTTTGAAGAAATCGAAGTATCCAGTAAATTTTTTTGATGCGTGACTGTTGTGATTGCGTAAAATACGGCCGGCTTGTAAAGTGGGCATTGTAGCTTATCGATTGCAACCGAGCAGGTGTATGACGAGACTTGCTCATTTTAGTTGGACTCTATCTGTACCACGTTCTTTGGAGGCCATTAGACGATGTAAAGGCCCGCGGAAAAAAAAAAATTAAATCACCTGGTATTTGACTATTCTATTATAATATATATTTTCACGTGGGAGAGCCATGCTTCGGCACGTATGCGCTGGCTCCACTCCGCTCGATACCACGGCCTCACAGAAAACCGGCAGTGAAGCAATGCATTGCATTTCGCCGCGTGAGTGAGGTTACCGGAGGCCCTAACCCTTCCCTCTCCCTTATTCCCATCCTTCCCCTCTCCCCGCTTCCCACTCTTCCCCCCTCTCCCTCTTCTCCTACTCCCACCTTGAAGGGCGGCAACGCACTTGTGTCTCTTGAGTTACAGGTGCCCATGGGCGGCGGTAGTCATTCTCCATCAGGTGACCCGTATGCTCGTTTGCCCCCTATAACATAAAAAAATATATATATTGAAATCATGAGAGTAAAACCTCTATCGATGGCGCCTCAAAAACAAAAACCATTTAACCACATAATTAACAAGAATACTCTGTGATTCCCTGTGTGGTGTATTTTTGATAAGTTTTTCATTTGGCTAGCAGTCTACAGAAATAATGTTTATGTTGTATTTATTTTTCAGCATATTAACTTTTAAACTCATACATACATAAATCTTAAATCCCGATTAAGCAATTTTGTGAATTTCCTTGGAGATAAAGTTTTATACCACGTAAGAAATTGTTAAAGTAAGTAGAGGTGATAGCACTTACAAATAGCTCCGGGGAATATGAAATGTGTTTAATGGAAGCGTCTGCTATGTGAATGAGAGTAATGTTCAGTTGCATGGTAACTTTACTATATTTCAGCACATAATATAAAAGTTAGTATAATATTTCACGTCTGTATTTATCTCCTATCCTCCTATCTACTTCATACATACATATAACAATTTTACTTTGAAATATCAGTTTTGCTTTTTGTTATTGGCTTCACGTCAATAAGCGAATCGAGCGTTCTCGAATATTTCGGTGAAAACAATGTATAAACTACTAGCAGCGCCTCGCGGTTTCACCCGCGTAAGTCCTGATCCCGTAGGAATATCGGGATAAAATGTAGCCTATGCGTTAATCCAGGTCTTCAGCTATCTACATACCAAGTTTCATCGCA
Organism: Euplagia quadripunctaria; assembly: GCA_963859945.1. NCBI lineage: Eukaryota > Metazoa > Arthropoda > Insecta > Lepidoptera > Erebidae > Euplagia > Euplagia quadripunctaria. Next base: position 5,351,912 of record OY982570.1, on the reverse strand, counting down.
ATCGGTTCAGTAGTTTTTGCGTGAAAGAGTAACAAACATCCATCCATCCATCCATCTATCCAAACTTTCACATTTATAATATTAGTGGGAAGTGGGATAACCGGGTTGTTTTTTGTTTGTAAATATTGAATGGCTGTTTCTTTACTGGGTATTTTTTCATACAATAACATAGCAAATTGTAACGTTTTTCTACTGTTACTAAAAACTTGTCCATTACCTATTCATCTCCCTCCATTCACAAAATTCAGGCTACCGTCATCCCTGGCAGAAAAAAAAAGGTAGAAAGTTCTTTCTTATCTAGAATCTATGATGATAATTAAAAAGATAAAAAAAGATTTTTAAAACCTAGATTATTTCTGATTGGACGATCAAATTATTTTCCAATCTACACCAACGAAATTCCATCTGTCAACGTCAGTGGTGATGGCCCATTCGATATTCGTTCAACCTTCGTTGTTTCATTCGTTCTAATTATCCAGTACCTATAAATCAAAAGCTAGCTAAAGGTGTAAGTATACACTCAGTCTCAGAAATTTAAATATCTCTTTACATGGATATCAGAAAATTATCATTATTGAATAACAGGCCTGTATGTCTAGTGGTTAGTGATCTTGACTACTGATTCGGAGGTCATTAGTTCGATCCCCACCTTGGACAAATAATTATGTGATGAGCACGATCATTTAATAATGTCAATATGATCAAGCTAAGGCATATGGCAAGGTATGTTTATCAGCAGTCTGGTTTCCAGAGTACAGGCTCTGCCTAGTTTGGGATCAGACGGCCGTGTGTGAGGTTTCTCAAGTTATTATTACATATTATGATGATGAAATGTATTAAAAAAATATTGACTTCCGAATTCTAGCACCCGGTTTCTGAAAAGTTGATCAAAATATTGTCTGACTAACAGTGCTTTCAGGTTAACAGTGGTGTCAAATCAGTTCGAGTTTCTAAAACGTTGATCAATATTTACTAATCTATGATCCATTTCATTGAACATTAGAATGGCATTTGACATTAGTTATGCAGTAAATTTGACTCTGATCTCTGGTAACTGATCCGATAATTAAATCAAAGTGCCTAATAATGCTTAACTTGACAAGAGATTTATAGACATACGATTAGTTAATTTTTACCTTTCAGAATCCGAGCGTAAGTCAGTAAAGCCAGTCAGTGCAACGTCTCCTTTAGAAGTCTTCCTTTTAGCTCGACTGCAAGACCTAAAATTGGCTTTCTAATTAAATGACAAAATAACAAAGAGGTATTTATTTAGTACATCATCAGCTGACAAAATGTTAACACAATACAAAGCTAATGGAAATAGCGAATAGCGACATAATTTGCACAAGTAAACCGTGGGCACGATGTCGACAGTGAAGATTTATATTGACGCGTGGTTGTGTATAAAACAAACATGGTGATTGTAAATTATTGTTGATACTACGGCGTTTGTGGTTGACAACAAATACACACAAAGCTTCATTTAAAATAAATGGTTTTAAGAAGCAGCAAGCCAATAAGAACTCTCTCTAGTCTTCAATCGCCAATATGAATAGTTTTATTTACTTATTTTACAAAGAGTACCTATAATATGGTTGTTGCGTCGTCTAATTATAAAGTTACTTAATGGTCATAGAAGTTTAAACTTTTTATTTTAATTCATAGCGCTATCAAAGACAGAAATTAAACCATCACTATGTAGATCGCCAATCTTCTCACTGAGAAGAGAGAAGACACCGTGAAATTAGACATCATTAAGTGATATAAGACTGCGTAATTCCTGCAAGTATCATTTTTTAAAAAGGAAGGAGTCGTGAGTTGATAATATGGATAATAATTTTCTTAATACCACAAAGATATATATATTTATCTACGTGAACAGCGTGAACATAATGTTCTATATTATATACTAGCAGCGCCCCGCGATTTCACCCGTGTAAGTCCCGATTCCGTGGGAATCTCGGGATAAAAGTAACCTATGTGTTAACCCAGTTCTCCAGCTATCTACATACCAAGTTTAATCGCAATCGGTTCAGTAGTTTTGGCGTGAATGAGTAACAAACATCCATACATACATACATCCATACATCCTCACAAACTTTCACGTTTATAATATTAGTAGGATTTTAATTTTAATGTGAGTTTGTTTGTTTAAAACGCGTTCACGCCTTAAACAACCGATCATCATGAAACTTTGCATACTTTTTGTCAGGGCCACAGAAAAGGTATGTCCTTTTCTTACGTACCTTTCGTTCAGAAAGTACTGTTTCCGAGGTATTCCTAAATTGATTCACAAAATCTACAATAACGTGACCGAAGCCACGGGATAAGTACACTGATAATTCCCTCACACAAGAGATGTTAGCTGCGGTGGTTCATCACTTACTGGCTTTGGCTGTTATGAATTTTCTCCTGAGTTTCCTGACACGCATAAATGGTTAAAATATTAAACTTTTCTTTTTTATTATTTTTACCTTTCCTTTAGAATAGGTTGTTTACATTCATAATTGGAGGGTGAGCCCCTAATTGATTGCTTAAAGGAATGAAATTCGTTTTATATTTCAATCGTATTCTTGTTCTGTGTATTTAACGTAACCTAGATTTGAATTTATTTATCAAAGTTACTTTAGTTAATTTTGGGATAGGTCTGCCTCAGGCGCAGCCCTTATTTCATACATTACACTAAATTAAAATGCTTAGTGGTTACTCCAAATTATATGGCCGTAAAATTATAATGATAAAGAGCTCAGCCCCTGTTTGAATTCATGATAACGATAAATACAAATACTCAATACCTAACAGAACACTTAATAGATAGTCATCTATCACATCCATCACGGCAGAGTGAAAAATTATTGTTGAGTTATTCCATTTTTCTGATATAGATATTATGCGGATGGTTCGGGTATTTCGCAAAATAGCCGCTTTAAAGAAAGGGTCTCATATTTATTCAAAAGAAGTTCCAGGCAGAATATTAAGAGCTTTTATTCTTTTCAGATAGGTTAGACATACAACATTGTAATCGTGTCTGTCCGAATGCTACGTGCCTTATTCAGAAAATTATTAAATCCTTCAGTGGACGGCAGGTAGGAGGACGATCGTTTGTAAGTTTGTCCACCTTTATCATTAATGTTTATTAAACTTTGGAATCTAATTTTGTCCAAATTCTAGAACCTATTGACTCCTTGATTTTTCTCGTCCTGACCATGTCTTGTGCAATCTGTATCGTCTTTCAGCTATATAGCGAACAATTCGCAACCGTATAGCATTAAAAGGCTAAAATTAATTTGAGGACCTTACAATCCTAGCGTTTTCAAGGGATTAACTGTGCAACGGACTAAAGATCAGGACATGAACTAATAACTAATTTCTTTTCATAATGAAAATTTTAAATAGATTTACCTTGTCATAGCCAGACTAGGCAGTTAGCAAAAGGAAGTAAACTGTGAAACCCATGATGACCAATGTGATCCACCGATTAATACGGAACTAAAGACTGTGACATATACCTTCAAATGTAGGTATTTATTACAGCAAACTACTCTTGTTCAACTTACACAATGTGTTGCCCGTCCACTTACACAATGTGAACCGAGTTAAGGCTATGCGGTCACTATTCACATACACCAACTTGTAACTATTTAAGCAAACAAATAACTCCATTAAGTAGACCCTTATAATTTAATTTTGACCCTCGGAGACATTGTGTGCAGAAGTGTTTCTCTAAGACTTTATTTATATTCATAAAATTCTTGTCACAATGCAATAACGCAGAAATAACAATTAACACATATTAATTGTTGCAGTCTTTTTGATAGATGTATTTATGTATTTACTAATATAGTAGATTGTCAATCTACTATTTTATTCTTCTTCTGCTCCTCTTGGAAAAGTGCGAAAAAGAAAATTCACTTTGACTTTTAAAAATAGTAAGAAATGTTTACTTTGTGAAGATTATATAACCATATATTTTTGTCTGCTGTACTGCAGGTGTCTATTTGGTGCAATAGTGGCTGTAGAAGTAGGGAAAGGGATGTCAACATTGCGGAGGATATTCTCCTTACATTGTTTATAAGCATTAGAACAATTGATCGTTTGCTTAATTTTGATGTAGAATGTAAGTAAAGGTGAAGGATAATATGTACCTACTTAATTTCGTACAATAAAATATCTTCCAGCGCGTCCCTAATTTCTTGCCTTTACGTATTTACAGTAAAGACTTTAACAAACTGTCTAAACTGTGTTAAAAGTTATTTTGCTAAATTTATTTAGAAAGCACAAACAGAAAATGCGAAACAACCCTCCCAACGTGAAAACTATTTCGCAAATGAAAGTAAGCCATTCGTTGAACGTCATGTAAGAATGTAGCTACCAACTGTGTTATTTTTATATATATATATATATACTTATGTATATTTTCACGATTATATATGTTATGTTGTGTTTACCTAAACTGCAAACTGTTTGTAACTTGCAAATTAGATGTATCTACGTAATATACAAATATGGCGTACCTAGTTAGTTTGTATTTGTTTATTGTAAGTATCCAGTAGTCCATATTTTTACATCAATTATTGTGTAGGTGAGTGTTCTTGCAGCGGAGGAAGTATTCTCTCAGTAAGATGGGTTAGATTAGGGAGAGTCAAAAATCCCTTGTCGTGCGGTGTTCCGCAGTTTGCGGTGCTCGGCGTAATCTGTTACCCTGATGACACTGTAGTCACAGCCCGGGGGGGTGAACTTTCAGGATTCGGTGCACCTGGCCACCTTTGGTGGTCGGGCGCATTGAGGCGCTGGGCTTACGAGTGGCCCTGGATAAGACCCTTTTATTCCATGAGCCCCATCGTGGTCCACCCAATGGCGCCTCCATAGTGGTCAACTCGGTCCTCGTACCGGTTCAGGCTCACATTAAATATCTGGGCCTGATCCTCGACGGTAGGTGGCGCTTCGACGAGCTCTTTCGACAGCTTGCTCCAAAGCTGGTCGGCACTGCGTCCGCCCTTGTTTGGGCGGACCCAGCGTCGCTGCAAGACGGCTGTATACGGGGGTTGTCTGCTTAATGGCACTGTACGGTGCACCAGTGTGGGCGGAGGCTCTGAGCGCCCAGAATAGGGCGCGCCTCTGTCACCCTCAGAGGGTTATGGCGGTTAGAGCCATACGCGGATACCACACCGAGTGTGACCGTGGGTGGTTTTCCTACACCCGCTATAGTGGCCCCCCGCGAGGAGGCGGCGTCTGTGTGTGCCTGGACGTCGCCTAATTGAAAGGTTTTTTTTTACCCGTAGGTGGTGCTCGCCCTTTTGCGGGCAGGCGCCAGGGGGATCCACATGTCTTAATAAAACCTGTTCCCGGATCCCTCCCATTTAAAGCGCAGTACGGCACACCGTGTGGTTTTAGTCGGTTCGATTCCGACAAACCGTCTCCGCAAAATCCCCGGTGGGGTGACGGCCCGAGGGGTTTCTCCACGCAAAAAAAGGGAGAGTCAAAAATAAACACATTAACTTTATTACAAGAATAGAGTCAGTTTCATGGAAAGGTTATATAAATAGTTTTCAAACCCGACTGGTAGTTCCAGGCACTAACGCGTTTAAACAAACAAAAAAACTCTTTGATTTATTATATTAGTATTGATATAGTTTCAGAATTACAGTCGGTTGGTAAACATAGTATAATCTTCCCCGAACGAGTTTTCTATTAAAGATAGCTTTCTTTTAAAATTATCTATGAAGTAACATTTTGTAAAGAGAATCCAATCTCATTTCTATTTCAATACAGTGTTTTTGAATCAAAGAAAATTGAACAGTCAGAAACTCGGTGATCTTTTGAGAGCGGTAAGCCATGTATTCAGATTTGTAATGAAAATTGTCTTTGTGACTAGAGACTTGCGAAGACTATATACTCTGATTGATTTCAATATCAAATTAATTCAGTGTTTTGTTTACCTACTTTATTCGAAAAACTCTGGAACGCAAGACGTGTTATCGGGGGGCATGGGTCAAGAAAATCACTACATTTACTATTGTACTCCTTTTAAAATACAATTCAATGCACCTACAACGCCCGTAGTATTTTAAAAGGAGCATCTGCGAGTGATGTGTATGTTCTGAGCCACTACATATTATACTGGGAAATCAACCTACGTCCTACGATTGGTATTACGATTACGACAATTCACTGAGTAACATTTCGATATTTAAGCCAAGCAATCCATAATAGTATCAATTGATAGATTGGTATTAAGGTCGAGTGCTAGAGTACTATTGTATTTTTTAAAACATACGGTTTAACTCACGTGTGTATTTCGGTGATACCCGGGGACTTGGGGAACTTTATCGAGGGGTGACCAGATCTTCCGCCGTGGTGTCAGTCGCTGCACTAGATTTTAATCGAATAGTCTAAGTTTTGTTCTAATATGTTCTATTCATTTAAAGATATGTCTATATCTTTTAGATCATAGATAATTACATACTATTGTTTGTAGAATTAACCTACACATACATTTTATGCTCTGTGGTAGAACTAACTGTGTAGAAGAAAATAGTTCGTTACTTTTAGATTACCGGAAAACTTTGAAGAAGTCTATGGTCTTAAAATAACATGGTAAACCTCTCAATAACTCTTCAGTATTATGCGTACAAACTTAAATTTCAGTCAGAATGTATAAGAGAACATGCTCTTCAACTACGATATTAAGTTTGTTCTTAGAATAAAAACTCAACGCGAGTTCAACTCGCACTTGGCAGGTTTTGTAACACATAATAATTTATTTTACTACGCTAAAGGCTTCCAGCACATCAGGAAGAGTACATGTTATAAAACTTAATAAGCTCTGTCACTTCAATGAGAAAATAAGGCACCGGCAGCATTACTCTACAGCCTCTACAAGACCCTATAATATGTATTCGAACCTCCTGTTATGCATACACAATTAGAATTCGTCCGCACTACATAGACCGATTTATGCTAGATGTTTTCGTGAATATAAATTATTCAGCTTGCAGAATGATAAAAAGGCTATTAATTTGAGTTTTGAAGGACATTCTGTGACATTTTACTTGACTTACTAATGTATGAGCAAAAAAATTTTCCCAAAATATCACATCGCAAACTATTTTTCGCAAATTTTCATTTAGCAAAAAAACATTTGTCAATAATTTAATTAGCTAATTCTATTTTGGCAAGTAATTGATTAACAAATAATTACTTGATCAAAAGTCACAGTATTAAAAAAAACTGAGTATAAAATGTCGAAGCAGTTCTTTTTTGGCGCTTTGCCGGCCGCTGTCGCAGCACGCTCGCTTCGCTCGCTCGGGTCGCTCTGTTGGGGTCGCAGTTCTAACCTAACCTACTTTTATGGCAGCAGTTTGTTTTTGTGGGGGTCACAGTTCACAAACTCGACAAAGTAAAATGATGCCAAATGATAATTGAACCAAGTGAATATAATACGAAACGAAAATTCGCTAAATATTCATTTGGTAAATAAAACTAGGGCGATAAGTTTTTTGGGAAGTAAAATATGACCAAAAACATTTTGCCCAAAGGGCAGTACACCATTTTGCTTGAATAGCACACTCGACAATTTTTTTCTAATTTTTAATAAGTAATTCTGTTAAATAAGGTTAAAGAAAATGAAGATCATCATAATCTTTTTAGGCAATAATCAGAAACGATATGATTCATGAGCTATGTAATTATTAGATGTAATAATTTTACTACACAGATACACCATTCCTATGTCTAAAAACGACGGTTTTTAAACATAAAAATGTAGTGAATGAATAACTGGGTTCTATGATTTTTCAAGTCAAATCAGTGTCAGCCTGGCGCGTCCTTAATATACTACATATTTTTGATTGTACATTTTTAAAGTATCTACTTTAAAATAGAAATTAACACGAAATTAATTTATACCCATTAATGATCCTTGGCACCAAAACTGTTTTTTATTTATAAACACCTTGTATTTATTAATAGATGGTTGGTAGATTTATTAATTATAGGCCTACTTCACCTTTGGACTTTGACCGCTTTATAAATATTTTATGCCGCCTTGCATAACGATGGTACTAAAAATATCAATTTTCGGAATAAAAATTGGACTTCGTTTCTACCGAGCACGTAGTTAACTTAATTTATTTTATTTTTAAATAATAATCGTGAAGTTGAATTGGCAGGCACATTGGGAAAGGCATATGTCAAGCAGCGGACCTCAATAGGCTGATTGATTGATCTTGTAAGATGGTAGAGATTAAAATGGTGCTAAATGGTAGGTACACGAATCATAAAAACCCTAGTCTTTTCGTAATAGATATGTTTACGTTTTTATATAATTACTAGCTGCACCCGGCATGCGTTGCAATGCCTTTTTTTCTTTTTTTACTATTAAAAAATGGGGGGTAGGGGCAGGAGGGTGAAAAATGCTTTACGACCTATTCTCATACCTACCAAATATACAAAAAATAAAATCAGTCGAGCCGTTTCGGAGGAGTTCGACCACAAACACCGTGACACGATTTTTTAAATATTAGATTGTACCAAGCAAATCAGACAATCTTTTTGGCAATAGAGCATTAACATCAGAGGTTGCGGGTTCGATTCCTACTCTGTGCAACTATTTGCATGCATAATTATAATATCTTTTAAAATTCGTATGGGTGTTTCTGGTTTTTTTTGTAAGTACATATATACACAAAAATATATCTAAGTATGTATGCTTGTGTTCTGAAGCCCATAGTAATATGCTATGCATAGTTTGGGTCTATACAGCGCTGTTTTTATTCATAATAATCACATATAAATTATATTTTTAACTGTATAAGATTATTTAAAACTATAAATAATAGTATACCACCGACATCGGGTACAGGGACAAAGCTCCCGGTGGTTAGGGTTCCAGAGGCAGAAAACTCCTCACAATACTTGTCGCATCGGGGACGGCCGCTTTCTGCATCAGCCACCAAATGCGAGCCTCTGAAGGTGTTGGTCGAGGGTCTTGGCAATCAACTCATGCATCGGTCGGTATGATTATCGGTACAACGATTGCCGAATCCCCATTACATATGTCGACAAATCTAAATATAAATCCAAAATCTAAAATCATTGCTCGGCGCTCTAATCGGTATATTACCGCTATATCAGCCGTATCGGCAACAATAATCCAGCCCGTGATAATAGATCGATCTCAGTACAGTGTGGCACGACCGTTTTTAGGAACTGGTATTTTCATTAATTACTATTATAAATCTAACGTTGATAGCGAGAGGTAATCCAAATCATTTCAATCCTTCACATGAAATTGTTATATAAGTAATTAGAACGTCGACAAGCTCTGACGATGATTCGTAAACTAACTTTTAAACTTTCGTGTTCCATGATATAATTATGTGTTCACACGGGAATTTACGCGATCATTTACCTGACGTTTCGACCAGGCTGCACTGGCCTTGATCACGTCAGGCAAATCAGAGGTATGTAATACCTTTTCGTGATCGCGTAAATTCCAATAGGAATACATAATGATTCGTATACCTGATTTATCCTATGTTCTAGACTAAAACAAAGTAATGCTCACAAAAGTAAACCAAGTGAAAAATTTCTTTGAAATTTTAAATTTATTTGAAAAACCTTTTAATGAGCACACTGTAACGTAGCCGTCTAGTGAGAATATTTGACACCATTATAAATAATGGCCGACTTAAATTAGCAGGCTTTTATACTGTATTTGTTTGGAAAATTTTACATATTCTGAAGTACTGTTTCAATAATTTATTACGTGTACGGACCTAAACAAATAGGCAAAGTTTCCGGTATGTTTTATTAGGCTGGTGAAAAGTCGGTTCATATTAGTTCATACTCATGATGTAGGTTATTGGTTAATTTGCAGGCAGTCGATAAAGTATGAATATTAAATCTACTTTTGATTACATGACCTCAAAAGCAGAAAAGTTCAATAGTGCAAGTTGACTATTTACAACACCTAAAATATCAGTTTTGTTAGTATTATCATAATTTTAAATAAATAGATCGAAATCGGCCAGCGGAATAAATGTACATATTTACGCATACACTGATATGCCACTAAATTGGCAACATTTGAACAAGTAATTGTCTAATTTTTTTTTTTTTTTTTAATAAAGAATACTAGCAACGTGGGTTACCACATTACTAGTATTCTTGTTAACCCCTCCAGCTAAGCTTAGCGCTTGTGTTAGGAGTGGGTTCACGTCGGTAGTGCACTGGGTGGGGTTCGAACCCGCAACCACTTGATCGCAAGTCCGACGCCTTAGCCATTACGCTACCGCCGCTTTTGCTTTAACTACTGCAAGGCCCTGTTTACACTCTGATTAATGCTAGGGGAAAGTAGAACTACATTGATAAATGATTTTAATATTTACACATCGTGGGATGATTTATAGCAATGTATTTTTCTCTTGCACTAATCAGGACCTTACTTGACAAAATTCTGAATTATTTCTTCATAGGATTAAAAATCTTAGAATTTTGTAGTTATTACTTTATATGACAGAGCAATGTATCAGCGTGCAGGCCCCAAAAATAAACAAGAGTTTTAGAGGTAAGTGTTTATATTACGTTTCTACAAAAATATCCTCAGTGAAAATCAAAAGTTTAATGTTTATAAGGTTAAATGGTTTGTACACAATATTTTAGAGTAAATATATTGCATAAATACAAGTAAGACAAACTACTCGCGACCGGTAAATTCTCTTATACCTTTCACAAAAATTAACTGAATATTAAGGGCGCTATTAAGACCACCGTGTGCCTACAGAGGCAGCGTTGCCCTTTGACAAGATGCCTTTTCTCATTTTGTTAGATAAATTAAATTCGCGGACGCCCAGACGGAGGGACGGGCGAGTTAAGAATGTACCACCTATTCTATGGCGAATAGTTTAGCAACATATCGCATATGTTTGCGCACATTCACTAATAAAAATGGCTATTGCAGTCGCGTTAGGGCATATGACAGGACTAATCAAACAAACAGACAACAGTCACCGTAGCCGAAATCGGCCAGGGGAATAAATGTACATATTTAGCAAATGTAAGTTTAGGTGTGAACAACATTGTTTAAATTTTCAAACTGACCAATAGTTGTAAACAATATCTAGACTCATATTAGGTCTCTATAAAGCACACACGATTCTTTTAATTTTTTTCGTAAATGAAATTTTGTGGCACATGTTGTTTGCATTTTTTCTATTTTTTTTTATTTTAATTACTTTCTGTCTTCAGGATGTCTACATATAACGATCATGTATTTTTTTAAATAGTCTAAAGTTGTTTGATTACTGCGACACTGTTTAATTTTGTTGTATAAATTCAAACGGTCTGTTGAACGCCCTAATTAGTTTAATTAATCGCTCTACAGATTGAGTTACTAAACTTCGATTTAATTCAATCTTTAAATAGGTGTAAGGTTATTTGTAAACTGTTTATTTAGGTATCTTAATCACGCGCTTGAGAAACATTTATTTTAATAATTAAATCGTTCACCACAATGCTCTTAGGACAGAAGTCTGTATTATACATATTAAACAATTAATACATTACGTAATTTGACAATGACAAGACATGACATTTTTAAAAAAGTTGATGAATTGTGGTGGTGTATTATTTCTGGATAAATGTAAATTACATGATTAAAAAATATTTACTTGAGATTCTCACAATCACCGGTAAACGACTTGAGTAACCTGGAAGTGACTGAAGTATCGGAATGTCGGAAGACTTGTAATGCAATATTATTAAGTAAACCGATCTGCGCCCTTTGTAAATAATTAAATAGTTTATTGCAGTTAGTTTATAAAAATAGTTTCGTTTTAATTGTAACAATGGACGACATGGTTCTGTGATCGGGTGTAGATAATAGTACATCACGATAGTTTAGTGTGGATTTTTGACTTCACAAACATTAAGAATGTTTTAATTTATAATGAACTCTGAGGTATGCAGCATATTTCTGACTATGTTTTTCTTTAATGTTAATATAGGTATAATAATTAAATAAATAAAAAATCAGATCGGCAGATAATAAAAAGAGGGGATCTCTCGCTACCGGCCGTAGTGCGCTGCTTGGCCGGTAGTAACAGGAATTTTGCTGCAATCACATCTTTCTGCGAGGATGTCATTTTGCAAGAGGAGGCGGCGGAACGGGCTCGGGAGGAGCGCTTTCCAGCACCTCATGCCGCTTTGAGTGTAGCCGCGAGTGGACGGAACGGGTTTTCTCCTTCAACTGCCATAGTGGCTAGCGGCGAGGGAGTGACGTCCACGTGTGCATAGACGTCGCTTAATTTAGAGGTTATCCGAAGATGTTGCGGGCAGGCACTAGGAGGGGATCGGATGTGTTAATAAAAGCCGCTCCCGGACCTTATATTATAGCAGATATTGTGTTGGTGTTTCTTACATATTTCAGTTTCGAAAATGGAATTGGTGATAGAATTGGTGAAGAAGAAGAATACAGTTTTATATAATATGTGTTGTAGAATTTATTTATTGCTAACATTCAAGAGGCCACCGAAAGCCGGGATTTAAGGAAAAAGTAGCAAGAAATATGCTTGGAACTGTTTCCTTTTGAATTTTTAAGAAAATATTTAGGCTTGTGAAGGTACGGAAATGTAATTTACATCTTGTAATTTATTATGTAACGTTTAAAAACACTTACGCTGTTTTGTAAGTGAAGTGATGAGAGTATTTTTTTACTAAAAAAATTGTTTTCATAGTACTTTCTGGAATTTTATTACAAGGGTAAGAAAATAAACAACATATCTAAGGGTATTTAAACAATTTGGTGGTCACTAATTAATGTAAAATATAATGTAAAATGTCAATGAAATTACCACATAATCAAAGCTCAATAAAAAGTCTCAAGATGAGTTACCTACCTATATACCTATATAGACACTCATAGCTAGCATAACGTGTTGGATGCGAGTAGTCGTAATCTATGTACTTATAATAAAACTGTAACAGGTCCAATTCTGTACATTGAAAATATTTTTTCAATATTTTTTTGGGGTGCACTCTAAAATCGATACTGAAGCCAAAATTATATTTTTTTTCATTTATGTCTGTCTGTCTGTCAGGACAGAAATTCAGGACGGTTTCTTTGAAAGGGGTAGGGGGGAGGGGAAATGTGTACTTATTTGTAATTCATTAACCCGTAGTCTGATTTCAATCATTCTTTTTTTGTTGAAAAGAAGGTACTTTGAAGATTGTTACGAAATGTTCTTTGTTCTATAACTATACTTACAAGTCCATTGTACATTGAATATATTTTGAAAAAAACTTTGGTGGTAACTTTATAATCGATACTGAATTTTTCTCATTTTGGTCTGTCTTCCGTATGTGTCTTGACCACGCATTACTACTATACTACTACTATTATATTGTGTATAATTTGGTGTAACATTAAGTATTTGATTTATCGCAATCGGTTCTATCCACAGAAAAAAAATCCAAGAAAAATGTATTATTTTTTAATACAACACGTAACGATGTCTGTTGGCCCGGTAAGGTAAATATTTGTGATGCAATATTCATCATAATTTAATAGAAAATAATACAATGTAAGTATACTTATTATACTATATTTATATTTCCACAAAAAAGTGGGAGTATTATAGGGCAACTGCACTACTTTTAAAACATAAAAAGTACAAAATAAACATGGAAAAATATTGTACGTAGTTCACTTTATCCATAGAAATAAGAATTGAAAATGTTCGAGAAAAAACAATTATTATATTATCGAAATGCTAACTGTATAAGATTCCAGACGCTATCACCAACAAAATGACATCTAAGCTGAAATTTCATTTTCCATTCGGTTACAATAGTGTGTGTATCTTATGTTACACCGTGATTAAACAAAGGTCAGAACCAAACATTTATTTGTTGCGGGGGTGGACCTTAGTATTGGCTGGGAGTAATCTGTTATGTATACCGATGACATGGTCGTAACGTGCCCAGGGGGCCCATAGTTTCTAGGAACTGGCACTGACTGACTGACTACAGCTAGAGTATCTTAATTGTTCGAATCGAAAAGTCGCCGTCGCCCAGTTAGTAGACGGAGCCCGCGCCCGCTTACTACCCGCGGGCTGACGCTGGGTCAACATTTGGAGGTAAAACGTTGCAGTACCGATGATCCACTCATAACAGGCGCTGTAAGGGTTTTAGTCAGTAGCTTAAGTCTGATATACGGCCTCACCAACGAATGACGACCACGAAAAACAAATGGGTCAAATACGTCGCGTATAAGCAAGCAACACAACCTTTTTTTTGTGCGCTCCAGGTTGTTTCACCGCCAATACAGTATTAAAAGTCCTGTCTGGCGGATGCCCCCTTTCAGGAAGAAGTGCAACGCCTATTATAAGTGACATATCGCTGTATTCCGACATAAAAGCGAACGAAGTCGCGGGCACAGCTAGTAGGTAATATAATTGTTATCTCATTCATTTTGTCTTCGGTAAGATGGAAGTACCTCCCCACAGGAGCGGTTCCGATTTTACCAGTTTTTTTTCCTATAGGTACTCAAAGTTAAGTTCTTTCTTAAAGTCAGGAACCCACCTTAAATATAGTAGAGAGCAATATTGAGCGATGAGGACTAATGGATTAATAAAACATTGTTTTTAATTTGTCTGCTAAAATTAATCAACTTAAGAAATGACTTCACTGTACAGCCGTAAAGCAATCTTCCAGAACCAATATCTAAAGTAGTCTCTTATGACACATTATATCCATGATAAAGAAAGTATTTACTGACTAGGGTCTTTTAATTTAATTTTACAACGTATCGTACCGCCGGCCATTATAATGGCTTGTTTACATTGGTACCTAAGATATGTTGACCGCCGCACTAAGGTAAATTATTTAGGAAGCTGGCAACGACGTAGGGCACAGTAAACTAGTAAATCCTCGTTACAGATGATCGCGTTCAAACAGTAAAAAGATAGTGGTGGCTTTCCGTTAGTGATAGGGGTCGCCAGGGTTCTATAGGGTAATGCGAAAATGTTTGTTAATAGACAGACGAAATTATTTGTCAATAGACAGTGGTAAGCGCTCTTCTTTAGATGAGCCTTTTGCCAGTTTACTTACTTATCTTGGGTGTTTCAAAACAAGACTTCAAATTAGTAATTTGTGACGTATCTGTTTCAACTAATATGCTTTTTCCTCTTATTTCGTTATTACACTCAAATTACCCAGTATTTTCTTTTATTTATTGTCGTTGTTGACCATACATAGGTTACCTGTAAGAAATTGTTTTTAAAGTTGAGGCCGCCTTTGTTTAACGTAAACAATATTTTAATGGTGGACAATATAGTTTGTTTTTATTATTTTATAACCCCCGACGCATAACGGAGCGAGCGAAAAGACTAACTTATGTATGTAATGTGTATGTGTGTGTCTGTGTATTTGGGTATCTGCGTGTCTGTCTGGAGCATAGCTCCTAAGATTTTGTTTTGATTTTTTGATTGAAAGGCGACTTGATCGAGAGTGTTCTGAGCTACGGTTGAAAATTTGTACAACCGTTCAAAGATTATCAACTCTTTCCTAATCATTGAAAGGATTTTTGAGTTGAGGTTATTTCAATTTTTTTATTTGTATTTGTTTTAATATAAGTATGATTTAGTTTTTATCTATGCGTTCAAAATATCATCCGACATACACACATGGCGAATTAAATTGCTATGGTTTGTTTATATAAAATTCCTTAAAGCCCGGATAAGGTAAGTTTTAGTATTACATAAACTTCAAAATGGTAGTTTGTTTTAAAGACATTACATGATACTATTTGACTCAAATGAAGTTGAATTATTTTTCGCATGATCTAAGTGCGTCATGTATGTATTTTAGTGCTAAAATTTCTTCTTTATCAACCTATAAATAAAGCGGAATAAAAGAAGGAACTTCATTAGAAATATTTAGGAAATGGAATATTTAAAATTTTTCTTTTTAAACAACATTTAAATTGCTTGATGTAGGGTCAAAGTCCAAGGTTCCTGTTAAAGCTTTAATGCATGAGAAGTCACAGCTTTACTTTTGATGTTGTTTTTAGTAGTTGGAATACTTCCCGAAGGCATAGGATAGAATTTTAACAGCTTTTTGGGATCAATTTAATGAAAAACTTAGTCTAGCCAATTAGATAGATAGACTATTAGACCTTTGTACAGTTTAAACAAGTAAATTACGCAGTCTTTTTGTTCTAGTAGCAACGCAGAAAACACGTACCTACGCAGCTATCGCTGGCGAGATAGCTACGAGTAGATCAATTGTGTATCAATTGGATATATTTACGTATTCACTGCGCGTACGCTAGGATCTGCTTTTTTTTTGTGAGTGTTATAATGTTAACGCGATCTCTGCTCGTGCACTTGTGTATGAACTTTTGATCGATCTAAATAAGTAGTGTTCGATATAAATGTTTCTATAGGCTCTACTTAGCCTGACCAAGTTGCTACTGCGTCTCTTTTGAGGTATCTCGAAACACATTCATGTTTAATTTCCCCCGAACGGTATCAAGTTCGTGAAGGGTTCGTAATGAAGTAGGGTATTCCGTGAATAAAATATAAAGGGTCGAAGGAGGCCACGTCTCGGTTGTTCTTTAGAATTGATCTGTGTACCGTATTGAGACGTTTATATTTAACTGTACTTTGAATAGTGAATAGAATGATTAAAGTAGCTGGTAAGGGGTTACTGTAACTTCTTTAATTTTTTTTGACTGAATGAGGTTGCTCTAGAGATATCACGTAATATAAACAAAGAAACAATATGAAGACATTTTCCTATTTTGAAAAAGGATAACAAATATTTATTAAAATTATAACGCAATGCCTGAATTGAGATTCAGCCTCCTAAGAAGATATTATCTATGCGTACACAGATCTTTTATAGTAGCGTGCAATTCTTTACAATTTTGTAGAATTCACTACCTCACACAAACAGTCACTATCAACTTTGTTAGCATAAATCACGTATCATTGCCACAGCTCCACGAAGTTACCTCACGTCATAGCACCTACACTACAGTGTATAACGATCCCGGTCACGTAGCAGATGCTACGCCGGAGCGTAGCAGAGCTACACTAAGTCAAGGCCTTGAAATACTTCGGTCCAAAATTGGAATTCCTTGCATAGTGCGAGTACTGTGTTTGTCCGTTAAAGTAATGCGTTTAATAAAAGTAAATGCAAATAAGTATGTCCTATTGTGTTTTTGTGTGCACTGACTTAAAGTTTTGTAATATTTAACTTTAATTTTTCACGATGTCGACGTAATGATTTACGCCGACATCGTGAAACATTAAATTAATTAATTTACTGATGTAAATTACGAGGCATCGTACCTTTTAAATATCACAGTTTTTATACTTGACGGCGCACCGATTATTTTAGTTGGCAACATTAGTAATAAAGTGTCAGAAGTTAGGACAGTTACGGTTCGGATAGGTCGCTGAAAAGGCAGAATCGATTTGCATCTTGTAGGCGCACCACGTGTTCTGTGGAAAGCATGATTGAAGATATCTAATGATTATTCAGAGTGTATTTTTGTGTCATAATAAGTGTAGCAAAATTACTGTGTGAAAATCACGTTTCTATTCTCCTCGCCCGCCAACTCACGCCTACCCGCAACATGAAACATGAACGCGCCCGATGTTTCTGATTGACTAGGAGGAATTTCTACATACTTATATCTTCTTTCTTATGAAAACTAGTCTTAAAGTGTTAAGAACATTTTTTGAGCAAAAGTTCTTTAGCCTCGAGTCGAGAGTAACTTTAACGTTAATCTACTGACCTCTAACGGATAAAAGTGACCTATGGTATAATCTAGTAGTTGTGCCTGTGACTTCGTCCGCGTGGAATAGTGCATTTATATCGAATCAACAGCCTAAAAAATAAGTTTTAAGTTTCTAGCTCTAAATATGACGATACTTCCATACAACTTTTCATCCCCACCTTTCAACCCCTTACACCCCTTTTTTCGCATTAAAAGTAGCCTATGTCCTTTCTCAGGCTCTAGACTATCTGTGTACCAAATTTCATTTAAATCAGTTCAGTAGTTTAAGCGCTTGCTTACAGAAACATCGTGAATTGATTTCAGGAATATAGCTACAGTGGGTGAAGGGGAAAACTTGTCTCGTCGCGAATTAGGTTCGAGTGTACATCTTTCTCCCGGGCCCTCATTCCATTCCGCCGCTACTTACTAAGCAACGCTGCAGATATACTTAGGCGAGCACTTCCGCCTGCAAATTTTGGCTCCCAGCCAATTCGACACAGGTACTTGCCAAAGCAACCGTGTCCGGAAGACACCTGCGTTATCCGGAAGGTGAGGACCCCGTGCCCTCTCTCCAGCATCTCTCATAGGACGGGTCTTATCGCCGCGATTGCAACGTGCCCCTTCACCTCCAACTCTGCGATAACCTGAATCAACGTCGATTAACCGTAAGTGTATGTTTGACGCACACGTACACATAAGCATATTATTATATTAAAGTCTAAAACAGTGTAGAGTGAAGTGTGAAAGCATTCCCCCCCCATGGATGTCAACTGGTAGCGTAGCCAAAAACTACATTGTATGGTAGTGCCTGTAAAAAAATTCTGGGTAAAGAAAATTAGATTATTCAATCATATCTTCCGGTATAAATTATGTATATACAATTGGCAGACACTGTAAAATTACTTACTATTATATGTTTTAGTAGAGATTTTAGAATATTGTGGTTTAAAATATGTGTACAACTGATAAATTGTTTCACATTATTTCCGTATGTTCAGCAACAATAAACAAACATTTATGTAAACATTTTGGAATGAACAATAAATAATTGAATTGAATTGAATGAACAGGACTATTTTTAACGGATTCTTCCGTCCTTCTCTTATTTTAAATCTAAGCTACAATTTTAAATCATGTATACTTTACGCAAAAAGAATAGAATATTAAAATATGTACTAACGCTTTCGTGAGATAATGGATAGGATATCTACGGATTTTATTAAATAAAAATAAAAATAAGTAAGTAAAATAAAAAAAATCGTAAATTTCATGTCAGTATACCACTGTCGACAAATAAACAAATAAAATTTCACTCAGAAGCGTCCTAAACTCGATAGATAGCATGACTTAAGGCGAAAAGTGCACAGGTTTTAAAACACCCTGTTTTTGAAGTTGTTAAACTAAAGCCAGTTTATACAATTTGTTAGTTCTGGCAGACATTTTGAACATTTTTCAGAGTTCATTTCTTCCAGAATTTATTATACTGAAACAGCTGCAATTTAGAACAGCGTGCATTTAAGTTGAAGTTATAATATTTACTCAGAGGTTTTCGTATCTCATTTTTATACTACATAGCCATCCATCCTTCAAATAAGTGTTGGACACTCTCGGTGTAGGCATTTAAACTTTTTAATGTGCAAGAATTGGTTTCCTTTGCCTTTACTAAAAATAAAGTTAGGACAAAGACATATTACCTTTTTTACATTGTGTTATTCTTTTCGTCACCTCATATAAAATTTATTTTTAAGTTCTAGACGGTTTGGTTTTAATAAGCTCAACTCCCCGATAACCATTTCGCCCAGCTTAGTTTATGAAATATAGTAAAAATACAAAAAGTAAAGTGTGTGATCTTTAACAACACCATATAATAATACACTTCTTAATGGTTGCAAATAAATATTCACCCCGTTGGAAAGGAAGCGGTTTCAACATATTATGGTGTTCATTAAAATACGTACCTAATGTGAACTAGATAGTATATTATTTTAACGTAAATGTTATTTATGTTCTTATTTCTATATCTTTCCTTTTTGAAACAGACTGTAAATTAAGGCCCAAGCATTTTGCATGTAGATTACCGTCACCGGCTTTACAACGTAATTTCTTTTTAACTAAATACTTATGCATATATACAATTGCACACTTATATACAAGCACCGATGACAATTTGATGATGATAACCGACCGATGAATTAAATAGGTTGTTCCATTGTCCTGATCAGGATATTCAGGATTAGCGTTTTTTTTTTATATCCGAAGACATGGTAGTGTCTTGCGCCAAGTACATGTTTAAAATAAATATTCCGTAGAAACGGCGCCAAAAGCCGGGGAAGGCTGCAGGCGCGCAAGTTACCCACTCCTATCACAAGGAGGTTAAAGCTTATTTTTTGCATATCAACCGAGACTTTATATGTGTTATCTTTAAAATATGTTATTTGATTCTCTGTTATTTATCTAACCGACGATTAATTTAAGCTAAGTACAGGTTTACGTTTAAATTGTTACCAAATTGGGCACGTACGACGTTCGTAGTATGTACAAAATAAGTCATATAAAACGTGATGTGAGTCTTAATTGCTTTTGGAGTAATGAACAAGATATATTATATTACTCTCCGCTTGTTCGAAACATCGGTTCACGCCAAGTGCTTCCACCATAAACTTAGTCCTCTACTCACAATTCTTTTACTGTCTATGTCAGAGATTTTGTTATTGTTTATTTACTATGTATAATTCCTGTATGTGTAACAAAATTTATTAACCTTTTTTACACTGTTTTTACATAAAAATAAACGATTGTTTTAACATGAGTGTAGATAAAAAAATCAAAATTATTTGTGTACACAAATAGGAACTGTTAGGAATCGATTATGATTACATTTAAAACCTTATTTATCTGGTATAAAAGTGTTTGTCTAGGAATTAAGTTGTCAAATGTGCACACGGTTCATCTGATAAATAATTAATAGGCGGTCTATGAGGGCTCACAAGATAGTTGGTGTAACTTATAATTGCAGATTCCTTGATCCTACCCACTAGAAGAAAAAAGTAATACTAACCGTTAATCGAGGACTACTTCCTAGTCAGGCGGCTCTAGTTTGAGCGCAAATCTACCTGGCAACCGAACCTTGAAACATTTATTCTTAGTACAAGACAATTTCCTAATGTTTTTACACGTAATATTGATTTTGCATAATGTACTGACGTTTTAATCTTTGGTAAAAAAGCGTGAATTCAGCTTGATGTCAATTGTTATAAATAAATTATTGACAGATATTGGTAAAAATAGTCATTATGAAAATATCTTAAAAAGCACCCCACGCTTTTTACAATAAAATATTTTTTTTTGTTAATCACACTATTCCTAATTTCAATTCATTAAAAATTATTTTGTACTTTTTAGTTTGGTTTTCTATTAAAGCGTGCTTTTTAGTTTTTTTAAAGTTTTTAGTTCAATTCATCATTAATGCGTGGTTTTTAGTTTTTTCAACGATAATTTATTAAGGTTGTAACTACCTCCCATTGATGGGAGTGGGTAATTTGCGCGCTTGCTGCCTTCCTCGGCTTTTGGCATTGCTTCACTGCCGGTTTTCTGTGAGGCCGTGGTATCACTTCGGTCGAGCCGGCCCGTACGTGCCGAAGCATGGCTCTCCCACGATAACGGTAAGATTCCGTTACATACATACATACGTATCAAGCTAATAAAAGGGTAAAAGGTATCATGGTTACGTCCTTTTGCTTTCTATTTAAACTTTTAGGGCATCAAGCAATTTATCGACAATTTATGGTGCTATTAATTACGGACGACAATGGTTGGGTTGATATGTCCGATTGGGTTCCTCTAGTCCCTACCAGCTCTCTCTCCTGGTGGGGACAAGTGGAATTTTTTTCCTTTCTTCCCCACCACACCGTCACTGGTTAGAATGAGTGGAATTTCATTTTCACTTATCCCTACTAATAATATCTTGACGTATTGTTGTACAGTTTCAATAAAAGTAGCTTTTCATAATATTCACATTCATGCCTTTTTGGTATAAATAATATAATTGTAGCTGGTGGGTATAAGATCTCTTTATTGACTGAGTCATTTTGAAATGTAAGTGGAATAGCCCTCCGATCTTCCTCCGATTGTATTTAATTTTGATTGTTTATATTTTAAAACAATATTATGTCACATTGTCCGCACATTAAATTGCCCTTTTAAGCAATGTAACAAGTAACTTGTAAAAAAAACAAACGTGTTGAAAAAGAGTGTCTTTGGAGTTTCTTGCCTGTTCTTCTCCATAGGATCTACGTATTGGAACAGGCAACTAGCTTTACTCCCGACTTATACTGACTGACTCCTACTCCTGACAATTCAAAAATACTTGCAATAGGTTTTACTTGAAATAAATAATTTTGATTTTGAAACTAATCTTATTATCATTCGGTGATAAACTGTGTTCATATTAAACGAATACTTATCTTATAATCAATTTACTGACTAGCGGACGGCTCCTGAGAGATATACTTTTAATTCGATTTTCGTTTTTAGAGACATTGGCCTTTCTTTTTGTATACTTCGCTCGTTACGTGAAAGAAAAAGTTCTCATTTTTTTAAAGTCACCTGAGTCACACACATTACTAGTATTCTTGTTTACCCCATACAACTAAACTAAATGCATGTGTTAAGAGTGGATTCACTACCGTAGTGAATTTTTCTGGGTGGGATTCGAACCCGCAACCACTTGATCGCAACTATCGCCGCATTACCTGCTCTGAGTAAAAATTAGAGATGCGCCGAATATTCGTTTGGTATTCGGCATTCGGCGTATTCGGCATCTTTTCCACTATTTGTGTTCGGCCGAATTATTCGGTTTTATTGCCGAATATATTCGGTTCAAACTTTTCTATTTTCTTAGCTCATGTAGCCAAGGTGTAGGACTAAAAGACAAGACTTCTTTTGTAAGATTTATGTTATAAAATAAGTCAAAGAAAATATATTTATTTCTTAACCTATAGTTAGTATAGTCAACATTTATTTTAAACCTTAAATCAACATTTAACTTAAACCTCAAAATAATATTTATTTTTAAACTTTAAATCAACATTTATACGCCGCAAAACAATGTAATGGTAAACCGAATAATTCGGCCAAATATCCGGTTCGGTAAAGGTTAAACCGAATAATATTCGGTATTCGGTTATTCGGTGAAACCACTATTCGGCGCATCTCTAGTAAAAATCGACAGTATTCTCGGAGTATCCGACAGAGATAAGACGCAATTTACGTAGATGTAGATTCTAGGAAGACATAATATGTAATAATTTATGCACTTTGCCTAACAATGCGTGAGTTAATGCGGAGCAGATAACCAATCAGATTGCTGCCGTATTCTGCGGTAATGGCCTCTGATAGGTATTGGAGATAGTGTATTAAACATAATTATAGTTCGCCAAATAGAGTAGGTCATTGCGCTTGCATTACAGTTATACGGTATCTAAATATCTGAACTGTTATGTTCGTAGTAAGTACGTACGTGTACGTAGTAGATGTATATACTTCACCATATAACTTCAATTTAATTTTGTCATACTCTTTTCTTCATCGTTTATTCTTTGCTATAACTGTGGTTGTATAAAGAAAAGCTATCAAACCATCTAGAACTTCGCTAACTCCAATATCAGACCTATAACTGAAATACTGCACTATGACTTGAGTTGTAAATAGACTATTACTCCAACTCCCGGCAGATCCTGTCCTTCATTTTTGGCGATCCCGTCAACTTGGAGAAGAGCTAACACTTTATTCCCTCGACAAGCCTGCGAGACGCGATACGAATGAGGATTAAATAACAAAGTGTCCGGGAACCCGGGAATCGAACCCAGGACATCACGATCCATGCAGACATAAAGGCAAACCTATGCCATGAACTAACGAAGCAGATTCAGATAGCTAATAGTAAGCTTTCATCAAAACTATCAATATTGTAATAAGCATGCGATTGTTTATGGAAGTTCCCTTATCCTTTACAAGATTTATATAGGGACATGAACATAGCATGCAGAAATTCTGTGGGCATTGTTATCTAAAATGGGTTTCGTAGTTTATAGGGTCCACGGTAGGGTACAGCGATGCAGTATAGCCATGGAATCTAAGTGAAGTTATAAAGGTGGGTTATGATAAATTATTAAGATATTTACTGTATTGTATAACGGCGTGGTCGTAGTTTAGAGTCGCGTGGTAGTCATGCAAATTAAAAAAAAATGTAATAATATTTTGAAACAGAAACGAAGGTCTTGAAAGTTTATTCCGTATTTTGCAGTGTGTAATGTGTGTATAAATGAAGGCATAGGTATAACATACAACGCTAAGATATATGGAATTTGCATAATTGTTCAAAACTGAAATATGAAACATGACAATGTTTAGAAATGTGGGTCTTTAAAAGAAAAAGCAAATTCAGAAAGAGCACAATTAATTATTTTTTTTTATTCTGTTGAACTTGTTAATTCTGAATAATATGTCTACATTTATCATTGATTTTAATTGCAAAAGTTATGTATGAACATTGCTCGAGACTTAATGTCATAAAAGTATGGCTTAAACATTCGAAGATGCCAGCCGTTTGCAACTACGGTTTTAAAGTTCAGACTTACTCAGTCCTTAAAACATTATTTAGGGCAAAACATAACCCTTAATTTGTCCAAGCATTCGTTTCCTTACATACTCGATGCTGCGGGCCACAAACTAACGAATGGTACTTTTGCAATGGTTTATAGGCACAGGCAATAACTTACTATTAGACTGGTGGTGTGTTTGTTTGCTAACTAAGATATCTTAACAAAGTATTACCTATTCGCGCTCTGATTTCACCGGAACCTTTTTCGGGCCACGGGCTCTAATTAGTTTCACTACTGGACTGCAATTAATTCACTTTAAATTATTAAAATGAAATTAAATGAAGAAATGACGTCGT
The DNA here is from genome assembly GCA_963859945.1 of Euplagia quadripunctaria. Classification (NCBI taxonomy): domain Eukaryota; kingdom Metazoa; phylum Arthropoda; class Insecta; order Lepidoptera; family Erebidae; genus Euplagia; species Euplagia quadripunctaria. The sequence continues at coordinate 5,327,166 of OY982570.1, read as the reverse complement.
AGTCGTTATCCGAACTTTTCAATTGTACGGATCAGTTTTTTTTTCCGTAATGTTTTAGTTTCCGAGTGAAGAAATACATACGTTTTCTATACTAAAATACCACATTCTAACATCCATCCGGAAATGACCATTTTCATGAAAACATTCCGTTACCAATAGCAAACATTGTGGACCAAAAAAATATCTCGTGCACCGATAAATCACAACTTACCAAACTCATCTTCATTCTATTTCGGTTCGCCGTTTTTTCCAAAGAAAAATTCAAGGATTTTCGTTCTTGGTTATATGTTTTTATTCACCGCAACAAATGTGGTGTAATGGAACAAATTTACCGAATAAACACACCGTGGAAAACGTTGAATCGCTAAAACGTTTTATAGAAACCGTAAAGTAATGTTATATCGTACATTTCAGAGTATATTACTGGGTTTATTGAGATATAACAATATGTAGTTTAAATGCAAATTTATATTGCGTGAATTTCGGTCAGTGGGAGTTAAAGTTTCCTATAATGCTTACGTCATGACTGCAATGGCCTTGTGGTTCTTCCAAATGTATTTTGGTTGTATGTTTACCAAAGTAAACTGAGATAAGTTCATGTTTTAAGGGACTGTTTGTTAGAGATGATGTCAGCAAATGGGATCACCCACCGCAGTTTCGAATTAGATTTGTTACGTACAATGTAGTATACTAAGAATTACTTCACACGAACGGCGCTTGTTCCGCAAAAGTTGGGACCCTGAGTTTACCTATCAAGTTCGTCATGTTAATGGATTAGATGAGTACATTGCTTAAGAGGACTGGATTATGAGGGTAGGGAAAATATACGTGTCTGTATAATCCAGCCCCTTCCTACAGTCCACTCTAATTTATCGGTCACCCAATTCAGTTTCCGTACATGTCGGTCCAGACTTGACGTCATACTGCGCCTGAAAAGCGCGGCAGACGAGGCAGTGGACTGTGGTGGTATGCTGTAGGCGTTGTCTCACAACATCGTTAACGCTTCAATTGAAATTCCATTTAGCTCCAACAGGGATGCGATTACCGAAGTACCTTAGGTGCCAGCTTACCTGACTACACACCTAGCTGTAGACTATCTATGAGAGCCTTAGCAACAGTATTCCACGAGGCCAGCTTTATGACCATGCTTTGACTTTTCCTAATTAGCGATAAGACTTTTGTACTGGTCGCGACTCAGATTATTTAAATTCCTATAATTTTGTATTCAAGTGACATTAGCTTGTTTGCTTCCAACTTTGGCAGAGCTAAGTTTTTTAAAGAACACATTTTTCCCTGACTTCCTGGGCTGAGTCCCTGACTGCTGAATTAATGCCCAAATGTCAAGCGTTCTTAAAAGTATAAGTAATCTATAATTGCACTAGGATATTGAAGATTGGTCTAATCTGTTATCATGTATCATACATATCTATGCAATCGTAGTCAGTTCTCAAACCACCAGATCACATTCTATTATTAAATTGCCCGTAAAAATATGTCAATGTCGAGAATCATGTTCATCCTTTTTATCCGATTGCGAACGAACGCATGACCAATATCAAGAACAGTATGCGAGGGGTGAAATCGTTAAACCTTCCCATCCACGTCCAAGAAAGGCATGAATTTCACGATTTGGTCGGCAACTTTATGGCGCTAGAATTGGTCCGACCAACATCTTTGCCAAAGATAATACTTTATAGCTACTGGTACAAAAAAAAATGTTATTCGGCGTAACCATAATCTTGCACGTCATGAATTTTATTAACTGTTTACCTTATCTGGCATTTTTTCCACATGGATGAACAGGGTAAGGTTTAAACTGAGAAGATTTTTTTATTATAAAGATGTGTGATCATAACATTATGCCTTGTTTGTGAACTCGGCATTTACTTAATTACACTAATTGCCAATGATTTATATTGGTAATCCGAATTCAAAATGTTGAAGTTAAATTATTAAATTATATCATCATAATTATAATACATACATACTCACATCTGTTTTCCCAAAGGGTAGGTAGACGCGAATTAAATACCCACATTTTGCCATTTTGCACAATTTGCACTTTGTAAATTTGGAAACAAATTGAAAGGGAAAGGTAGTTAAGAAGGAAAGGTAATGAAAGGAAAGGGATTTTGCTTTTACGGATTGATTGAGGAGTGTAAAGCTACTATTATTTATTAGCCCGAGTCATCATCCTCCGCGCCTTTTCCCAACTATGTTGGGGTCGGCTTTCAGTCTAACTACGACAAAGGCAAACTTTGATATTTTACGTGAAGCGACTGCCATCAGACCTAAACAACCCTACTTGGGTTAGGCGATATCGAAGTTCTGTAGTTAGAGGTTGTCGGACTTTTTAGGGCTCGTACTACGCGTAACGAATGCCACAGATGTTCGTATGGCACCCGGGAGCGACGGTTTAACGTGCTCTCTGAGGCACGGAGGGGTCTCAATGTGATAAGAATGGTCACCCATCCTAGACTGACCTGGCTAGTATTACTTAACTTTGTAATGTGCTAACCTACTCGGTAACCACTTAGCCACTAGCCCCTCTTATCTTATTAGCCCTAGTGTCCGGGGTAAATAATGGGTGGTTTATGAAAGTGAAACTTTGAGTGATGTATTTTAGGCCGGTGCCTAATTTATGAAAGTAAATTAACTTTAGTATAACATCTTTATTATTACATTCTTTCGTAAAAACGAATTTATATTACTCAGTTATCAGAGAGTGGGCTTTATAAAAAAACGGGTGAATAAAAGTAATTGCCCTCCTAAATAAATACAGGAAAGAAATTTAAGTGTATTCTTTTGTAAAATTCCTGAAAGTTTGTAATTACTATAAATAAATTGAAAGGTTTTTTGACGTGACAACGTCTTATAAATTGGTTTGCCGGGTGACACTTCAAGAAACTGCGTTACGCTCCGCTCACGTTATGCGCTCACAATGAGAGCGAGTGAGAGGCACGCGTTTTAAATATAATTCTTTGTATAAATAAATGTTTTAAATTGTTACTATTATTTCATCCTTCTTCCTACTATACGAATGAATATTCACATTAAAATTATTTTACCACTCAAAGTCGTTGTCACGTAAAACTTTCGCCCGTATACCGACTTTACAGGCAACCAATTTTTTTTTATTTTTGTACAACATTTTTGGTTGAACAGGACTTAATGAATAAATCAATTTAGGTTTTTCTTTATTTTAAATCGTTGCTTTGTAAAAAGAGCTAATTTTTTTACGAATTTTGATTATAATAAAAGCTTTATATGACCATACTTCACTATGTTTTGTTGGTAAAATTGTTGTTGAAAATCTAGAACATTTCAATATAATTTAGATTCTTAACAACAATTTTATATGTATCCCACATTTTTTTCATTACACTTGTACTATGTTATACCAGTAGCCTAAAATAACACTTTTCCAGGGAACAACCTGGTAAGGTGTTATTTTATTTACAGAAACATTATAAGGGCTCTTGAAATCCTTTTTTCTATTTTTGGGTGTATCAGGTATTTTTATAAAAAATATATGAACAAAATTTAATGTGTTAATGTTTAAAAAAATACAAGTAGGCATAGATTGAACATATAAAGCATAGATAATGTCGTAGATTAAGGAAATTTTAATTTTTTACTTGCTTAGTTTTGTTTTTCTCCAGTGTTAAGCAAGTTGATCTTCAGTTATATTAAGTAAATCAAGTTTTGTTTCTAAGAGTATTCTAGAAGTTTCTAGTATTGATCGTACATCAGATTGTGAAATTCTGTCTAGCATCTTACAACTCCTTCTCATATATGTACGAGTTTGTGAGAAGGAACTACTAGTATTGCTATGCGGGTGTACCGTAAAAGCTAAAACAACGTGGATTAAAATACGGCTGTACGTTTACTGACCACTTTTTTATTCAATTCCGTAAAGAAGAGACTTTTTATATGGTCACCCTGTTAGGTACTGAGATAAACATACCTGTCGCAGAGTTACTTTAAAAAATATGTTGCAGGCGTCATTTTATTACGTCACGTCGGGTGTTGTGCGTAGTTTATGGGAGCTTCAGTGATCTAGCTATTTGCATACTTACTACGTAATATGACCATGCGGCTTGCAAAATGATTGTTGTTGTGTAGAAATATGTATTTATCGTGTCTCTAGAGAAGGTATAAGGACATGGCAGGTATCTGAATTGGAGGAGTGAAGCGTCTCCATCTAAGCAGCACTAGAATTGTGTTGTAATTCTGCTGATAAGTTTTGATGGATAGTTGCTAGGACTCCATAGCAGTGTTGTTAGTGTTTAAATGTTGCTGCTGTATGTTAAGCAATAGTTTAACAGTTTGCTATCAGGTAGGATATATTAATTAAATTACTATTATTATTGTTTGGCCGTTAAGCTCAAGAAATTTATATTTTCAAAATGTATTAAATGTGCCGTTAAAACAGTTTTGGATAATGTTTTAGTTTAAGGACGCATATGCAGATATTGTTGATGAGTACTTTGGGCGAGAACACAATATGTAGGCTCTATCGAAGTATTAACCTAGGGTTGCTCATCATGCAACCGCAGAAAATACAAACAATCACTGCTTATAGGATCTGGAGGTTTCTCGAAACGATAAATAAGTCTGAGCAGTGAACTTTAAAGTAAAAATAGTGGAGGTAGCAAGAGGCACTTAAAATAATAGTAATAATAATAGAGGTACTTGGCTAAAAACATTATCAATTTAAATTATTTTATTACAACTTGTTAAAAAAGCAACTTTTCAAAGTAATAGTACCTTCCACTCACTTACAGTTCATGTGGCCTAGTTAGGATTAAAAATTCATAAATACAGAACGCGCTTTGTTCAACTACAACATTTCGTGATGTGTTCGGCAAAATTTCAATTTTGGCTTGTTTTATTTACCTACTATGCAAACTGTACTGATTTATGTATACACTGCAGTACCCATTGTCGGTATGAGGTGCAGGTGTGTATTGATATTGCGCTATCATACATTATCAAGTCTTGTTACAATAAAAACTTTCGTGAATGGTATTCATATTTATTAAAGACTATACGGTTTTACTCACGTTTGTATTTTGGGGATGCCCGACTAGTGTCTAATCTGACGCTTAACACCGTCGCGGCAGGACGCTTCACTCCTTGAAAAAGGGCCCCCGTCGGGTCCGAAACTAGTCGGGCATCCCCGAAATACAAACGTGAGTAAAACGGTATAGTCTTTAATAAATTATCAAGTCTTCTCCATTTATTATTGAACGCGTATTGCGGTATGTATAAATGTATATTACTGCTACGAAATTAATCCAAAGTATAATAACATTAGGGACATAATGCTGACGCAGTACTTTGTATACGAAGGTGTAAGTATTCGCCCGGAGTAACAGTCGATTTCTCACAAGCTAAGAGTTAGATCGTGTAATAATTTAAATATGTATGTAAGTGGTACCAGTATCTACATATTCTAAAATATATTTAATGTACTTTATATGAATAAGTCCACATATCATTCAACCAACACAAATCATACTAGAATATACACATACAAAACTCAAAATCGATTCTTAATATTTTTTTAACCGATACAGGTTCTTTTAGCTATAAAGCTTATCAGCAAAAGCACGATCGTTTTGACTACGTAAATACTGCTAGAACTTCGCCTGGCATGAGAGGTTATGAGATGGGATGTCGCTAATTTGAGGAGTACAATTGAAGAAGGCTATGAAGCAATATTAATTATATTGATAACTGATTAATTTACCATTACATAAATACATTCACTTTATATTCGCTTCATCGAAGTAGAGCCACTTGATCCAGAGTTTCAATTGTTTTTAACATTTATATAATACAAAATAGCTCGAATCTAATTGAGTGCGGACGAGAAGTCCGCACTCAATTACGCCAGTACTAACGTATGTCACACAATACCTATTTGGAAATTCAAGGAATGTGTTAATACTACTTAAATTCACTAAAAAACTAGGAACTTTAAACAAACTTACGTTAATTAATATGATACTAGTTCTAATTTATATCATCATATATTATGTAATATATTGACCAAGTAGAGAGTGTTCGCCCCGTGGTCGAAATTCGAACATGATCATTATTGTAAAATTTCAGAAAAACACGTGTTTGAATTTGCATGTATCTATAATTTTTCTTATATATTTGTACCTACATACAAATTGTACATTTCAGACCAAACACTTCTATGACACTAAAGCCCCGAAGGTATATGTATAAAGAGTGTTAATTTTTTTTATTGATAAAAAGCTCATCAATAGCTACTAAACAAAAAAAAAAAGAATAAAGAAAATTGGTTGACAGATATGGACGAAAAGTATTTTTTAAATGATTTTTTTTGTCTATACATATAGATGCATTTTGGTGGGAAAATATGCAAAAAATATTTATTTTGTGGACTTGGGATGTAAATATTTATTCTGTTGTGAATATCCCGCCAGCTTGAATCCCTCTTAAGCTCGGTCCTGGATACTTACCTCTAAACCCTTATGGCAAAGACGGAATTTCCAAAACCTTATTGTTAAAAGAAAAGTTAAGCGGGTTTTACCTTATCAGTAGCTGATCCTGATGAAATGGAGGTATTACACGAACTCTATTTCAAGTGTGCGGGATACTTAGGTACATATAACACGTAGTAACAGAAAACAAATTGAAAATTCGCGAAGTAGCTTATATGTTAACACTATTTGTGTTTGCCTTGTACTTTATTTTATTCCCCGCTAGTTCTATTTTTACCCGAGACAGCCAGTCCAACATAAATATGCGGGTTTAAATAAAGAAAGCCTTCAGCTGGGTTGAAGGGAGTATTTTCTTACGTCCCGGTAAGAATGATAGCGAACGGTTTATATTTTGGTGTTAGAATTTTGATACCTTCAAAAAAAAACTTTGTTTTTTTTATTATTAAAATTTTAAAGATATGCGGTCGTACTCACGTGTGTATTGCGGGGATTATCGACTACTTTTAATCCCTAGTGGGTTCTTTCATCAATAAGAAAGTGGCCTGCCACAGCCGATGTAAGACGTGTGTCGCCTTTGTCGACAAGTCGGAGAATACACGCGAGTTTAAGCCTATTTCTTTAATAAATACGAAAACCGCTCATCGAGGTTCATATTCTAAGATCATATTTAAGCTTGCTTTTGAAGTCAATTATTACCAAGCTTTGATAGCCGAGTGGAATAATTTTAAGCATCTCACGTCGACAGTCCACCTCTGACTTTTTGAAGTGCGTGTCAGAAATTAATCTGTAAGGTATATTATTAGTAGTATTAAGTTATCGAAGATTTGTGAAATCTGGCAACCCGCAGTAATGTAGCGTGGTGTGTTATTTTTTCTCATTTTTAACCCCTATGAATTTGGTATGGTGTGTTAGAATCGTGGAATCATAGGGGCCACGATTGGGGCTAATCGATCGAAACTATGACCGTAGGCACCAAAAGTTGTTAGTGACTTATAAATCTCTCGTACCGAAGAGAATTAGGCTATGTTCAGATGACTGGTGATGAGCGCGCGTTGGGTTTTCGGATAGTGTTCATAGAGCGAGCACTTGTTGGGCATTAAACGCGCGTCGGAACAAACCGCGTTTAGCATGTGGATGACTTGAGCAAAATTCGTGTATGGGCCGGCTCGACCGGAGTGATACCACGGCCTCACAGAAAACCGGCAGTGAAGCTTGTGTTGTTTTTGCTGAGTGAGTAAGGTTACTGGAGGCCCCAACCCTTCCAACTCCCCCTCTCCCCCCTCTCCCACTGTTCCCTCCCGCTTCCCCTACTCCCACCTTAGAGGCCGGCAACGCACTTGTGACTCTTGACTGCAACTCGGTGCCCATGGGCGGCGGTAGTCACTTACCATCAGGTGACCCGTCTGCAAGTTTACAACTTATCCCATAAAAAAAACTTGTTAAAGCGCGTTATCAAAACGCGCGGCCAACGACGGTCATCTGAACATAGTCATCGAATGTGTGTACTCACTACACTACACTACACTATATTTACTATATTCGTCACACACATTCTACCAGCTATACCCATAAATTGAGACAAAGCCGCCAAAATGCATTCACTTGAAACTGCGCTATTGTTCCGCGCAGTGTGAGCCACTGCGGTCCTCGTCTAATATATTAAATAAAACTACATAATATTGGTGTTATGTTAGCGGTCTCGTATAGGTTTATCAGTAATTTCATTTTGTAATACTTCACTATAATATAGAGTGGACTTAATAAAAGCTTTTCAGACTTTGAAAATAATTCTATAAATACGAGCGTTCAAATGCGTGGCAGTTTGATACGTAATGTATACATGACATGATGCCTACCCCCACACACGCTACCTTATTCTAAAATAGTCTGTCGCTGGTGAGAAATATAATAATACAAGCAACCCGCCCTGGCTTCGCACGGGTACAAATTATACACCTAAACCTTTTTCATGAATCACTCTGTCTATTAGTGAAAACCGCATGAAAATCCGTTCAGTGGTTTTCAGTTTATAGCGACTAGACAGACAGACGCGCGCGGGGGACTTTGTTTCATAATATGTAGTGAAGATTTTTATAATATGATTTTTTTTCATCATTAGCTTAGCTACATGATATGATGATGATTCTAAACGCAAAAAACTCATAAAGTAATGAAAAGTAAACAGAAACACTATCCGTTTCTCTCAATTTTATTAGGATTCCATCATCAGATCCTGACTTCCTTGACATGGGACCACCCTTGAGGTACCCTATCTAACAAAAAAGAATAATCAAAATCGGTTCACCCCGCCAGCCGCTCTGCCCCCGCTTTTTAAATCTCTGATATCTTCTATGATATTCATTTTTATTATATGCTGTCAAGGGCCATTTTGATCTACATGAAATGCACAACGTATCTAATGTATTTAATTGGATAAGGAATAATACTGTATTGTTTAAAATAGTTTGATAAATAACCCATAATTTTTTTGTAATATGTAAAAGATAAAAATGGTTACTGTGGGTTATCCTTAGGAGATAAACATAAACCATCACAGACTGTTTTATTGATCTTTTTAAGATATACATTCCGTAGTACATTAATTTGATCTATCTCGTAAGGTTTAGCCAGCGTTTGCAATGTAAGCGCACAAAAATATGTTTGTTACGACATGACATTACAAATCTTTGAATTTCTCGACTTTTCTCTACAATAATATGCATGTATACTACATATAAACCTTCCTCTTGAATCACTATATCCATTGGTGAAAACCGCATGAAAATCCGTTCAGTAGTTTTTCCGCTTTTTCCGTTCGCGAACAGACAGACAGACAGACAGACGTGGCGGGGGACTTTGTTTTATAATATGTAGTGATACGCGTTTCACATAACAAAATCACCATCTTATTTGCTTCTTGATATAACGTTTAAGACTTTTATATTAAATTTAAGAAGATTGAATTTGAATGAAAAACCAGTTTAAGACATAAACAAAATCAAGATCGGCACAATTTCAAGCAGCCTCTTCATTCTTGATTCGATTTTCAATTTGAAGCAATCAAAAAAGCATGGCTGCAGATTGTCTTGGTTACCTACGAAAGTATTTAATGACTCACATAAACAACAAAACTTCTCGTGGTACCAAACAATGTAAAAGTTTACTCTAGGGCATGGATAAAGCCGTTCATTGAGCTCAAGGAATTTACACAAAACAGGCCTCAATATTTTGCCCAACTTTAGGAAACTTAGGAATAACTATTGGTTTGGTGTAGTATGTGCTTACTATACCAAATTAGTTATGACAAAGGATAATTTTCATATTGAATTACAGAGCTTGACGTTGTTATGAATTCTAAGTAAGACAGTACCTAGTCTAAACTTTTGTTATATTACCTAGGCAAATGCATGAATGACTCTGTTAGTGTTAGTCTTACTTCTGTCAAATAAAAATCTCATTACGCTGAGATTCGGTAGCGACGGCTTCACACAACATGTGTGTTCAACAGTGTGTGTAAAAGCTACTACAGTGTCAAAGAATATGTACCTAGAAGATAATTTACATATTCCATACATCTAAAAGTTCTTACATAATAATTATTAACTTAATATTACAAACACATATAGACATTTGGGCTTTTTTATGTACATGATTCTGATTTTAAAGGCAACGCAAGTTAGTTAGTTGGTCCTCCCTAACTTGCTAAGAACAGGCGTTGTCTTTTTGTGGAGTTTGGAATCCCTACTTCTCAGCGCAGAAATACAAGACCGTAGTATTGGTTAACAGTGTGAAGGTGATGCCTCAGTTGGTGGCTCCAGGTCGAGCAGTAATCTTCAATGCTCTAACTCTGCCTTACTTTTATTTCAAACTCAACCTAATTTAATATCGCGTCTCCACTTTCAAAGTACTTCCACAACAATATTTAATTAGCGGTTCCCATCCTTCAGGAAATAAGAAGCCCTAAGATAAACCCAAATTGATACAACGGTAGCAAACTCCGAAGTATCTGAGTAATATCTTAATCAGTTTAATCAAATGCGGAGTGGATTAAACGAGCCAAATTTACTTATCAAATTACAAGAAATTTCTGTTAATTATAAAGCTTGCTTGGATAATTAAGCGAGAACTTGCAAGGATCATGATCCGGGGCCAATTCAACAAAGAGAATAGCTGGTACTTATATATAAATTTTATAACCTTATACGCCGACGTTTCGAAGTCTATACCCGAGCGCGTACCATTGACTTTTGAGAGCATCGACCTATATGGTAGCCTCAAAAGTATCCGAAAAGAGATACAAATACATTTTGTATCTCTTTTCGGATACATCCATCAAACTGACGTATTGTTTTCGCTATTGAGCACTATAGGTGTTATAAATTTTCACCTTAATTACAATTATGTTTATTTTTTATTTTATCATATGAATTGCGCACACAATAAGTACTTTATTGAACTAATTATATTTTTAAAGATTAATTAATAAGGAGCTGACAGAACTCAATGTTTAGATTAACGCCCTCTAATGGATCTATATATGTATTATTACCGTGACGGTCACGAGTTCAGTGCTTTTTCCCCATAGCAAAAGCGCACAATGTGCCTAAAGAAGTTTTCACTTCAAAAATCTATCTATCTGATTTCTATATTTATCTGATCTGAATCTATATATCTGAGTACTATCAAAAGTTCTGTATGCATATTTATTTTCAGTATTCGGTAAATACTTTTCGAGCACCTAACCTTTTGAGTCACACTATGCCGCAAAATACGATGCACTATAACATGAAATAAACACTTAAACGATTACATATGTGTGTCGTTTGTCACGTATATGTGACAATGGATTTATAAAGCTTAAGACAGGGATAACAATTCCGAAAAAGTAATCTAATCTAATCTTTGAGTATGGATATTATTTACCAATGAAGATTACAGAAGCTTGGGGACTTTTTGGAAGAAGTATTTTGAATATTTTTTTGAACGCAAAATGTTGAAAACAGTACTTACTGTTTCCAACATTGGGACACTCAAAGCTAGGTTTTCCCAATAGCGTAAGCACAACCACAAAATAGGGTTCTTTCATCTGTCCTTATCACTCTCACCAAGCCGTCTATCTGGATAGACATATGATATGATAGACACTGGTGTCTTCCCTCCTACTTTTTCTTGTTCTCAGTTTTCGGTAGCCGTCTGTTGTGTGAGCCCTAAGAGTATTTTATACCACACAATTCTATAGGGCTAAAGTCGCAGAAACTGAGGTTTTTTTTCGGTTCAACACTGACACAAGTATTTCGTCGTCATTCCGACGGGATTTCACCGGGTCGACCTCCGTAGAGTGTTCCCACGTGAAAAAAGATTAAAACCTCATAAGCGTCAGGTATAAAATGAATGATAATGTTGAAGTTCTATATCGGCACACAGTTAATATAAAACCTCTTCAAAAAATATTCAGTTAATTCAAATTGAAACCGTACACCTGGTCACAGTATTTTTGACTTGATCCTCAACAGTCGTTAAACTGTACGGGATTGTTCACCCGTGTTAATTTAATTTCACCTTAAACTCTCTGAAATGTGTACAAAAGGTCCCAAATGTACTCTTAACTAACATAAAATATATTTTAACTAGTTTAATGTTAATGAATATGCTATGTTACGACTACGAGTAATTTAAAGATGATGGCCTACCGATTGTTCTGCGAGTTACGTATATGGCTCCACGGATTCTTCAGTAGTTTCATTAAACTTATTAGAAAGAAAATAATAAATAATATAATCACATCAAGTATTATTATTATTGCTTTTTAGATTATATTATTTTATTATTTAGAATATAAATAAAAAAGGGACATCCATGACTGATGAGTTTTTATCTAAAGATTTTTATTTAATATTTTATTCATGATAATATTTTATTCTGCTGCCTGCACTCTACCGCTAGAAGTACCTACGCTTTCGATTCGTTACATGTTCCACCTCCATAATAGTCAATTTATGATAAATAGGTACCTTCTATACAGATGTTGTACAAATATATATGGATCAAGTCTCAGTGCACTTTGTATCGCTTAATAATTTTAATATTTGTGAAATCTCCGAGTACAACGGTAAGTCTTCATCAGTACTAATTACTGTAATACTCATATAGGCAAAAAAATAATTCAAAACTCACCTATAACACAATGTTTGTTCTTTATCAAAACATTACTATTTCCCAAGATAGTCCTTAAAATCCAAACATTTTCGTTGAGCAGACAGAAACAAAGGAAGTAGTACTGTTTTATAGCGTTCTCTGTTTTTCGGAATGCGTTAATTTCGCCACTGTACATATAGCTCCCAAAAGTTGGGGGTGCCACGTTGAGCGATCAAACGCCCACGAATATTAAGCAGTTTTGGCATTTTATTTGGTTCACTTTTACAGATCACGTAGTATCAATATAACTGGTGTTATGTTGATACTACGTGATTAAACTAAAATGAATGTGGCCTTTATATTATATATATATTTAGTGATTCGTTGTAATTCCATTTACTAGAATATAAGTAGGTATACTGGGGCAACTGAACAAACAAGGAAACAGTGTTTAAAGTCCAAAAAATATATGCTCGAGCGATATGCGGTGTACAAATGACCGATAGCTGAAAAAATATCTAAATCAACATTCCCTTGTTTATACATGCATGAAAATGGTAATGGTCGTAAAAAATATTTTTTATTTATTCGATGCTCTAAATAGTTCATGACATAATAATAGACTTCGTTTTACACAACATAAAAAAAAACAATATTTAATAAAAACTTAGGTATGGCACTAACATTTTTTTTTCTTTTTTTTTTCTTTTTTAAAAAAGACAACTCCCGCATTAGGAATTACTCTTGTGTCGCGGGGGACTTTACAAACATACAAACAACGGACACAAAGAACACCCAAACTGGATGGGAATCGAACCCACGACCTATGGCATAGCAGTCAGGGTCACTAGCCACTAGACCAATAGGCCAGTTTAATAAACTATCAAAATCTCTCTTACAAATTACCAATAAGAACTTTATTTAAGAAAGAATTGATGATTTCGTTAATTATACAGTGGATAAATACTTTACTGACACAATTTTAACTATTTAATAAGTCCGATATAGTTATTTCTATTTTACATATATTTTTATTCTTTTTGAAAAAAATATGTGACATTATTATTTTATTTTGTGTAATTATGTAGGTACACTTTTTTTAAGACATCTCCCGTATTAGGAATATTCCTTAACTTGCTTATGTAAAATAATTTTGCATGTCATAATCGGCCAGACATGATTTACTTTGCATCTTCTAACACCTTAGATATTAAAATATAATGTATAATGTTCTGCAATAAATAAATGATTGTGACTAGGAACTCGGGAAGTTCAAACAACATTTTCAAAAATCTGTTAAAACTTTGTTTGTATAACAACTATCGTACTTTGTGTAAATTCATTGTAGATTTTTGTAGTCTCCGAGTAGAAAAGTCGCGTGCCCCAGCATGCTACCTTTTCCTCTCCGGTAATCGGATGACGGGCTTCTCTTACCAACACCAGCTATCTGGTGGTGGTTGATAATACCTAATATTATATAACTGAATATTTATAAAACCTACTACTGTGGAACATAACGCTATCTAGACCCAATCTAAGCATAAGGTAGTCACTTACCATCAGGTGACCCGTATGCTCGTTTACCCCCTATAATATAAAAAAGGACATGATTTCGAATAGAAAGTATCGATACTGTACCATGAGTAGTATCGAAAAACAATATCGTACTTGTAATAATATCCAAACAAAAGTATCGATACTTCAAAGTATCGAGTACTTTTCTTAGGGCTAAATACATACAAACTACACGTCATGACGTCAATGTCAGACAGTGACGTCAGTTTAGCTTCAGTAAAACAAACAAATGGAAAATAAATATAACACAATAATAAAAACCCGACAAGTGCGAGTCTGACAGGTGCACCAAGGGTAAACATACAAACACGGGACAAGGGAAAAGAAATGCCGTATTTCGTGTAGGTTGCACTATGGGTAACGACAAAACCAATAAACATACTTATTTCTTGTAGTGCATAGACATGCATATAGGAACAAAAAGTCACCAAAAATATAACAAAAATAGAATGCATACACTCAGATTCCCACTGCTCGCGGCTGATCAAACTTTGAATTTAATATGTCACTTCAAAATGTTTGTTTAATTGAAAGTTCATTGGGACAGAATGAAATGTTTATCTACCAATTTCCCGGAACTGTGGACCATTCAAAATATTCAAATTTTATTAATTAACTTCTGACGACACAGGGCTATACGTTTTATTACCATGCTATGGAACATTATCAATTATTCCGAATTCATACTGTAGGGGAATACTGGTTGGCATTGAAACCTCTTCAAGTTCAATTAACAAAAAATATTTAATACTTGAAATGCGCAGCGTTCAATTAAATACCAATGAACAATAAATTTAAAAGTAAGTCCGTTAACAATTGTAAGGCAGGCAACTTTCTTTTTACTAATATCAATGTTGCCTACAACGAAATATAATACAATTAGTATCTAACACATACCTACTTATCCCTATAGGTCATTACACATTAAACCGTCCGGGTGACGGCACACGGCTCCAACCCAGCAATTACGTTGTCATTCAAATCTGTGCATTAAAACGTAGTCGTATAATATATTTCATAATGTCAATATGAAAAAGCCAACGGGGGGCAGTAAGCGCGTTTGCTGCAACCATACAACTCAACTCGCAGTCGGCACGCGGTCAGCTCGCTTACAGCGCGCGGTCCGCGTGCTTACAGCGCGCCGTCTGCAAGCCGTCAGCGAAAAAACTTCGCGACGTGTGTATATGAAGACCATGAAATTAGCTTGCACCTCGCGGGCGGCCCGTGAACTACGAGCTTGCACCTCACAGGCGTGGTAAAGCACGCTGTCGGCTAGCGGTAGCCTCAATTTCAGGCGGCACCGTGCTGCAGCTGTGCCGTTGCAGTGCCGTTATAGTGCGTGATGACCTTAAGTCGTAATGAAATGTGCGGGCTAAATAGCCTTTCTGTTAAATGTTAAAATATAAAAAAATATATTATTATCACACTAATATAACACTTAGAGCCTTTTTACTTTTCTTCGTTCACAGTTTAGGTATCATCGTACCCTGGCTGGTTATGAAAGCATTTTACGTTGATTATTTTAGTCAAGAATCCAACTACCCTATTTATTTCTAGTATTGAATATATAAGAATATAACTTAAATTTCAATATCAATTGTATCTTGTACCTCATCTTTAAATAGTAATTTTATTTTCGGCTGCAACTACTTGGTATATATATGTACTATATCTAATCCCTGGTTTTAGTTTTGGTGTGACTTGCCCATTTTTCACTCGGGTGCATGTTTGTAGTAACAGACAGGAGAAACTAAAACGACAAAGAAACACAGAAGGCTAACTAAAGCCATAATAGTTTTTTCAACTCGAATATTAAAACTGTCAAGCTTAACAATTGAGTTGAGCTCACAGAAGTATACAGGAATCTGTTATAAAGTTGAATATCTATAGATACTAGAGATCCCGTGGTGGTCGAATTTCGACCATGGTTTATTTCATTGGCCAATATTACTTGACCTGTCATTGTTTAGACTTTTGTACCATGACAGGTCAAAATATATACTGGACACTCATAGCTGTATGTACCCGTTTTTGCATTTTTTTTAACTTAGTAGCAAATATTGTTCAAAAATTTTAGCATTCGTCACTTCTTCTCTGTATAAACTGTAAGTGTGCGAAATTTAATACTCCTCCGTCCGCCCAATTTTCGTAAAAAGGGATTCAAAGTTTTCGCTTCACGTATTAATATATAGATGAAATAGCGGGCGTAGGTTTATAGGTGCTTGTGCAACGTCTGGTGATATGGTCGCCATGAAGTGTTCGGGTTGCAGAAGAATAATTGACATACGAATTGCGCCACGAATTCTTTTCTGTCTGGTCAAAATAGACATCCACCCTTGTATAAACTCCCAAGAAGCTGAAAATTTGCATGAACATTAAGGATACCATTATAATGAAATTGTGAAAAGTCCCCATCGATCCCATTTGTGCAAAAAAAAATATGCAAGGTCAAAGTTCGCAAAAAGGTTTTTATTTTTTAGCGATACGGTTAATTTTATGATTAAAAAAAAATAGCTTAGACAAGAATTGTAGATCATACAAGTATCTACAAAAATTGGAATTACACTTTTTCACTAAAATTCACCATTTCTGAGCAAAAGTGATTATAAAGTTGTATTCTCCAAAATATGCACACGTTTAGTGGCGTCGCCGTTTTGCATGTATGGTACGCGATATCTTCGCCATTGGTGAACCGATTTCAATAATTAATTTTTATAATTGAATTGGTTGTACTCAAGGTTGGTTCCATTTAAATTTGAATTAAATATTCCACCTCTAAGGATGAAAAATTAAGGGATGAAGACTTTTTTTAAAAACGTTAATTTATTAACATCTGTACCTTTCTTTAATAGCTAATGAACTAAAGAAGTTAATTCAGTACAGCTCAACACTTATCGTAGTTTATATTCTTAAAACGTGATTTTTTCTTAAAAAACATTTGATTTTTAGCCTTAACTACTATTTCACCACAAGGGTACATTTTGACTTGTAGAATAGAAACTTGTTTAATTAAAATTTTTAAATCTTGAATAACTTGGAAATAACCAAGAATAGGACATAGTATCGGGACTGAATTAGCCCTAAATGTGCTCTACTTTATCCCCTTTAAAGGAATGTATCGTATTTCCTGTCACCTTGTGTAGGCGGCGTAATCGTGCATACTATGGAGAACACGAAATTTTCAAATATTTTAATCGTAATATTTCAGAAATAGCAATTCTTAGGAAAAAAGTGTAAGGATATTTTTTTTATAGATAATTGCATGATCTACAATTTTCACCTAACTTATTTTGTGATAAAACTTACCGTTTGTCTGAAAAATGCAAAAAAACCCATATTTGAGAACTTTGACCTTGAATCAATGGGGACTTTTCACATTTCATTAATAATGGTGTTCCCAACGTTCATATCAATTTTCAGCTGTACGCGAGTGATTGCAAGCTTATGCACATTTTTCGAGCTAACTTGACCGGACTATATATTATATACTTGAGATTGAGACTAAACTACATAATTATACTACACTACAATAAAACCGGGATAGCTTTAAATTCAGAGATATCATTTAAATCTGTTAGAATATTCAAGTACGGCGTTGACGAAAAGACAGCACGAACCAAAATGGTATTTTAATTTAAAGATTAATAATAAAACAAAAAGTGTGCCTAAACCATGCGAAAATATTTTTTATCGCATCGCGTGTTTGCTCGCAATTTACTGCTGTGTATAGCAAATAAAACGTTCAGCAATACTGCGGCTTTGTACAGCAGCTGGTGAAACGAAATAAAACTGCATTACCTACTAACAAATATCGAGGGAACAGTATATAACAGATATCGTTGAAAGTTTGTTCAAATATGTGCCATTACGTTTCATATTCAAAGTTATTTTTCGTGTGAAATGGCTGACTTACAGCTGTTGATATTTCTGTCAGTAAGGTAACAGTTATATAACCTTAGCCACATACATATTATTTCTATCATCATCAAATGTTACAATAGAAGAATAGACATAAACAAAGGAGACTAAGTTGATACATATGTACGAAGGGCGGCTGATTCGCCAAAAGCAATCTCTTACAGGCTGCATTTTTACAGAAAACGTCATCGACGGATAAATGACGTCTAAAACACATGAAGCATATTGGGTACAACTAATAGGTAAACCCAGAGCATTCCACAACCGGACAGCTTGTTCAGAAGATAATTATAAAACTTATTATCATATGCCTTAAATGGGCCCGAAGTAGATCTATTATCATCTGTGTCCTGGCTACGTTTCGGTGACCTCTTTGGAGAAACTGAAGGTTTTATCTGTGCAATTACTGATGAAGTTGTTATGACGAACAACTATCGGAAACATATCCTGAAGGATGGCACGATTGACATTTATCGGGCATGTCATCGTCCCGGAGAAAGCCTCAGGCATATAATTTCCGGTTGTTCTCGTCTTGCCAACGGCGAGTACTTGCACAGACATAACCAAGTGGCCAGGATAGTCCATCAGCAACTTGCTCTTAAATATAACCTTGTGACTATGGAATTACCGTACTACAGATATGTGCCCGACCCAGTTCTTGAAAATGGTCGTGTAACATTGTACTGGGATCGGTCTATTATCACTGACAGGACTATTGTTGCCAATAAACCTGATATAGTGGTAATAGACCGATTAGAGCGCCGAGCAATGATTGTAGATATCACCATTCCCCATGACGACAATCTCTTAAGGGCTGAAAAAGAAAAACAAATGAAGTATTTGGATTTGGCCCATGAGGTGGTCGACATGTGGGATGTGGATTCGGCAATCATTGTGCCGATAGTCATATCAGCCCATGGGTTGATTGCAAAGAGCCTCGATCAACACCTTCAGAGGCTCACGTTAGGCAGCTGGATTAAGGGCCTAATGCAGAAGGCAGTCATTCTTGACACGGCACGTATTGTGAGGAGGTTTCTATCTCTGGAACCCTAACCACCGGTAGCTTGGTCCCTGTACTCGATACCGGTGGGACACTATTTTTTATATTTTTAAATATATTTTTTTTTTATAATAATGTATTTAAAAATGTAATTTATATGTTTTATAGATGTTAATAAAGAGAATAATAATAAACTGGCAACACTAACTGTTAGCATCAATTTTTTTGCAGATTAATATTTTTTATTTATTTAATCCGAAATAAATTGAAAAAACCAAAACCAAATACAGAGAAACTTATTAAGCAATAGATTTCATAATAAAATAACAAAAATCACCATATCTAAGATGAAAAAATACAAATTCAATATTTTCCAAGATGACAGATGTCAAAGCAAGAAATAATATAACAATGAAAATGAAAAAATGCTAACAAGATCTAAAGCTAGAAGTAGAGATGCACACCCGTTATCTCCGGACTCATCGCACAGCTCCGTCTCACAGCCAACACACACTTCGGTGACAACGGCAAGCAATGAGACGTCGAGCTCAAGTTCCAGCGACGAGTATTTTTCCCCGCCGACGTCGCCAACACCTGTGCGTCGGCAGGGGAGAGCCCGGCCACCGACCTGCTTGGAACCCAGAGGACCACTGACCTCGAATAGGGCCCCCGCTGCCGGTGGTGATGTGCGCCGCATGAAATGGACTAATTCACTTAATGAAAACGTCATGCGGGCATATTATCGGGCTACAGAGTTGGGAACTAACCTTACTGCGTACCGTGTTCGTTTGGTGTCTCTGTTTCAGGAGCTTGAACCAGCTGTCAACGTGTCAGCACAACGACTATCGGATCAGGTACGGGCTATACAGCGCTGCCACCTGCTGAATGATACCGTACTTGAGAGGATACGCTCTGAAATACGCTAATAGCTTTATTGTCCCTACTTCGTCGCAAAATGTGAGTTTGATTACTAACGACACACCACAGTTACTACCTGTTGATGAAGTAGTGGAGAGTGAGGCTATAGTCGTAAATACCCAATACAATGAAAGATTAAGGAGCGCTTTGGAGGATGCGATTCTGGAATACAGGTTTGTAAACTACCAAATTAGACCACGTTTACCCCGTTTGCCTATGCATAAAAGAAATATAGGGCTGGTGTGTGCCCTGGATTCGCTATTGTCTGATTACTTAGACAATAGCGAAGATCTTAGTGATGCACACTCTATTCTCTACTGTGCGGCTGTTGCAGTATGTCGAGTAGCGAGAGTTAATTTTTATGTAAATACCACTACTACTCGACCCAAACCTGCTGTGCCAGCCTGGCAGTATAGAATTGAGCGTCGTATTGCTGAGGCTAGGACACTCATTAGTAAGCTAATCTGCTTTCGATTAGGCAATACACGGCCAAAGGTGATGCGCTTTGTGAAACAGGCATTTTTGGGGACTGACATTAGTCCTCAACTTCAACTTTTGGTTTGTGGCTTTGTGGACATTAGTCCTCAAAAATACATGTCATGTGTCACAGAGCGCATAGACTTCCTAAAGCAAAAAGTTTATGCGTGGGCAAATAGGATACGACGTTACAAAAAGCGAATTGATCGGTATAATCAGAATCGCATGTTCCAAAGAAATGAGAGGTGGGTTTACCGAAGATGGGAACAAGTGGATCCATGTGTGAGTGATAGGCACTTTCCGGATGATGATGATACAAATACATTTTGGCGTAACATCTGGTCGGTGCCTGTCATTCATACAGAAGGTGATTGGATGCGAGATGTTAAGCGATCATGCGAAAATATACAAAAAATGGAGCCAATTACCATAACAACAGAGGACATAAGTAGTGCAGTCCGTTCATTATCTAATTGGAAATCAGCTGGACCAGACGGATTGCACAACTTTTGGCTGAAGTGGTTCCGAAGTTCGCATGCTCGTTTGGCATCTCAATTCCAAACAGCTTTAAACTCTGGGTTATTACCCCATTTTATGACCACTGGTATTACCCACTTACTCTATAAGTCCGGTAGTGCCATGGATCCCAAAAACTATAGACCTATTACGTGCTTACCAACCGTGTATAAGCTTCTAACATCTATTCTGAGACTCAAAATTACTACACATTTAAATAAAAATTCGATCATTTCTATTTCTCAGAATGGATGTAGAAGCGGGACCCGTGGCACTAAAGAGCTCCTTATCATGGATATGGCCATTAGCCAACAGGTGCGTCGTAACCGTAAGAATCTGTCGACATGTTGGATAGACTATAAGAAGGCCTATGACTCGGTTCCACATACGTGGCTTTTGAGAGTGCTAGAGTTGTATAAAATTGATACAACTCTTTGCACTTTCTTGAAGTCATGTATGAGGGAATGGAGGACGGTACTTCGCTATCCAGGATGTCGGCAGAATGCGGCAAGCGATGTACCAATAAAGATCGAGCGGGGCATATTTCAAGGTGATAGTCTGAGTCCCTTGTGGTTTTGCCTGGCTTTGAACCCTCTCAGTACTCTGTTAGAGGGTTCAGGACTAGGCTATAGGTTGCAGAAAGATGATCTAGTTATATCTCACCTTCTATACATGGATGATTTGAAACTACTGGCCCCCACTAATTTGCAATTGATAGCGTTACTGAAGGTAACTGAAAACTTTAGTAACTCTATCAAGATGGAATTTGGTGTGGACAAGTGTGCAGTCATGCATGTAAAGAAAGGTGTGATAGTAGAATCTGAAGGAGTCGAACTTTCAGATTCAACAAAACTCAGATCTCTGTCTGCCACCGAAACCTACAAATATCTAGGTATATCACAATCATTGGGAATACCTGAATCGAATGTGAAACAAGCGCTGCAGGAGCGTTTTTTTGGCCGCCTGAAAAAAGTACTAAAAAGTCTTTTATCTGGCGGTAACAAGATTCGTGCCTGCAACGGTTGGGTCATACCGGTTTTGCTGTATTCCTTTGGTATACTTAGATGGACTCAGACTGAATTAGATGCCCTTGATAGGAGAGTCCGTACACTGCTGACTGCATTCCGAATGCACCACCCACGTTCATCAGTAATGAGGTTGTATATCCCGCGAAAGTTTGGGGGTCGTGGACTCTTAAACATTAAGACTTTACACAATCGCGAGATATACAACCTTAGAGAATATTTTCTGCATGCTGATGTGGGAGTGCATTGTAATGTAGTCGCAGTGGACAACGGACTCACCCCGCTCGCTTTGGCTAAAGAGAACTGGCGCAAGCCTGTAATACTTAGTACTAATGATCGCAGGGAGGTATGGAAGGGCAAAGCACTTCATGGTCGTTTTTATCAGGCCCTAAATGGGCCTGATATAGACTTAAAAGCGTCCATATCTTGGCTACGGTTCGGTGATCCCTTCGGAGAAACCGAGGGTTTTGTCTTTGCAATTATGGACGAAGTTGTTATGACAAATAACTATCGGAAATATATCCTGAAAGATGGTACGGTGGACATCTGTCGGGCATGCCACCGTCCTGGTGAATCTATCAGGCATATTATTTCTGGTTGTTCTCGTCTTGCCAACGGGGAATATTTGCACAGACACAACCAAGTGGCCAGGATTGTGCATCAACAACTTGCCCTTAGATACAATCTTGTGCATTCAGAGGTGCCATATTACAAATATGTGCCCGACCCAGTTCTCGAAAATGGTCGTGCCACATTGTATTGGGATCGATCTATCATCACTGACAGAACTATTGTTGCCAATAAACCTGACATAGTGGTGATAGATCGATTAGAGCGCCGCGCAATGATTATCGATATCGCTGTTCCTCATGACGACAACCTCGTGAAAGTTGAAAAAGAAAAACAAATTAAATATTTGGATTTGTCTCACGAGATTGTCGATATGTGGAATATCGATTCGGCGATCATTGTTCCGATCGTCATATCTGCTCATGGATTGATAGCCAAAAGCCTCGATCAACACCTTAAGAGGCTCGCGTTAGACGGCTGGATCAAGGGACTGATGCAGAAGGCAGTTCTCCTCGACACGGCCCGTATAGTGAGGAGGTTCCTGTCTTTGGAGCCCTAACCACCGGTGTCTTGGTCCCTGTACCCGATGTCGGTGGTATACTATTTTTTATATTTTTAAATATATATTTTGTTTTATAGGTATTTAAAAATGTAATTTATAAGTTTTACGATAAATAAAGAGAATAATAATAATAATAACTGGCAACACTAAGAAGCAGTCTTGTCTCACCAACAGTATATGTAATATTTATATTTTTAATAATAATTTAACAATAAAACAACACATTTTATAAATTTGTACACAAAAATGATTACTCGATACAAATTTAAAATGAAAACACGGCAGAAATCATATAATTGACCATAAAAAGGTATATATACTAAGACATGACATTTAATGTCATGTCATGTCAAAATAATTTACAAATTAATAAAATAACCGAAGACAAAGACAATGCTAACAAGGGCCAGAAGTAAAGCACTCTTACCATCCCCGGACTCATCGCTCAGCTCCGCCTCGCAGCCCCCGAAATCCACAGTAAGAGGTCCGGCCATTGCAGAGGCGTCGAGCTCGACTTCGAGCGACGAGTTTTTCTCCCCGCCGACGTCGCCAACACCTGTACGTCGACCGGGGGGAGGCCGGCCACCGTCCTGCTTGGGACCCCGAGGCCCATCGGCTTCGAGTAGGGACCCCGCTACCGGTGGTAATGTGCGTCGCATGAAATGGACGTGTTCAATGAATGAGAACGTCATGCGAGCATATTTTGTGGCTACAGAGGGAGGAACTAACCTCACGGCGTATCGTGATCGTATGATGCCTCTGTTTCAGGAACTTATGCCTGCTGTTAACGTTTCGGTGCAAAGACTATCGGATCAAGTGCGGTCCATTCAGCGATGTAATTTGCTGGATAACTCCGTACTTGAAAGGCTACGCTCGGACTTGCAGGTTAGCCTTGCTACTTCTCCTCCTTCACAAATTGTGACAAATGCAGACTCTTTGTTGTTGCAACCTAATCCTGCTGAAGGAGGGGAGGAAAATGATGCTTCATCTGTAAGTACTCAGTACTCTGATATAATAAGGAATACTTTGGAAGGCGCTATTCTGGAATATCGGTCCATGAGTTTTGAAAGTAGACCACGTTTACTGCGTTTGCCAATGCATAAACGAAACAAAGCGCTAGTATGTACCCTTGATTCGATGTTACCTTTTTATTTTGAAAAAAGCATAGATATCAGCGATACACACTCAATTTTGTATTGTGCGGCTGTTGCAGCATGCCGAGTAGCTGGTGTTAAATTCCCAGGAAATGACACCGCTACTCGGTCCAAACTTGTTGTTCCGGCGTGGCAATGCAGGATTGAGCGTCGTATAAGTCGAGGGTACTCATTGGCAAGCTTATCTGTTTCAGATCGGGTAACACACGCCCGAGAGTAATGCGTTTTGTGAATCGGGCTTTTTCGGGAACTGGTATCAGTTCCTGTGATTATACAGCGCGAGTCACAGAGCGCATTGACTTTCTGAAACAGAAGGTTTATGCATGGGCAAATCGCATACGAAGGTACAAAAAAAGGGTGGACCGATATACTCAGAATCGCACATTCCAAAGGGATGAGAGGTGGGTTTATAAAAGGTGGGAGCAGCCTGATTTAGTGAGTGACATTCATTTACCAGTTGCTGAAATCACGAATTCATTTTTGCGTAACATCTGGTCGATGCCTGTCGCTCACACAGAGGGTGAATGGATGCGAGATGTCGAACGATCATGTGACTCAATTAATAGAATGGAGCCAGTATTGATTTCAAACATCGATGTAGCTTATGCAGTTCGTTCGTTGCTGAATTGGAAATCAGCGGGACCGGACGGACTGCAAAACTTTTGGTTAAAGTGGCTCCGTAGCTCACATGTTTGTTTGGCTTCTCAATTTCAATCATGCTTGGAATCGGGTTCGCTTCCAACTTTTATGACCAAAGGCGTGATTCACCTGCTCTATAAATCTGGTTGTGCCACGGATCCCAAAAACTACAGACCCATCACCTGTCTACCAACAGTATATAAATTACTGACGTCCATTCTGAGAGTGAAGATAGCATCTAATGTTACCAACAACTCTGTTATGTCTTACTCTCAGAATGGATGTAGAAGTGGGGCACGTGGCACTAAAGAGCTCCTTATTATTAACACGACCATTAACCAACAAGTTCGCTGTAACCGAAAAGATCTGGCGACATGTTGGATAGACTATAAGAAAGCCTATGACTCTGTGCCGCATACGTGGCTCCTGAAGGTGATGGAGTTGTATAAGATTGATACAACTCTATGCACTTTCTTGGAGGCATGTATGCAGCAATGGAGAACAGTTCTTTGCTATCCAGGATGTCGACAATCTCAGGGTGACGGCGAGTATATAAAGATCAAGCGGGGTATATTTCAGGGTGACAGTTTGAGTCCCTTGTGGTTCTGCCTGGCTTTGAATCCTCTCAGCACTATGTTGAAGGGTTCAGGACTAGGCTATCGTTTGCGGAGAGGAGGTCAGGTTATAATCCACCTCCTTTTCATGGATGATTTGAAACTGTTTGCCTGCAACAATTTCTAATTGATAAAATTACTAGAGGTAACTGAAACCTTTAGTAAATGTATCAAGATGGAATTTGGTGTGGATAAATGTGCAGTCATGCATGTAAAAAGAGGCAGGATTGTGGAATCTAAAGGGATGGAACTCTCAGATTCCACACACCTTAGATGTCTTTCCGCCAACGAAACTTACAAGTATCTAGGAATGTCACAGGCGTTAGGTTTAAAGGAATTGACTATGAAGCAATCGTTACAGGAACGCTTCTTTGGCCGCCTGAAAAAAGTATTAAAAAGTCTTTTGTCAGGCGGTAATAAGGTGCGGGCCTATAATGATTGGGTCATACCAGTCCTAACCTACTCCTTTGGCATACTTAGATGGACTCAGACGGAACTTGATGCCCTGGATAGAAGAGTCCGTACACTGCTAACCGCGTACCGAATGCACCATCCACGTTCATCGGTAATGAGATTGTATATCCCGCGGAAATGTGGGGGTCGTGGTTTTTTAAATGCCAAGACACTACATAACCGCGAGGTATGCAATCTCAGAGATTACTTCCTCTCTGTTAACGTGGAGGTGCATCGGGATGTTGTGGCAGTTGACAACGGACTCACCCCGCTTGATTTAGGTAGAGAGAACTGGCGCAAACCTGTAGTACTCAATATTACAGATCGCAGGGAAATATGAAAGAGCAAAGAGCTGCATGGACGTTTTTATCGGGCCTTAAATGGGCCCGAAGTAGATCTATTATCATCTGTATCCTGGCTACGTTTCGGTGACCTCTTTAGAGAAACTGAAGGTTTTATCTGTGCAATTACTGATGAAGTTGTTATGACGAACAACTATCGGAAACATATCCTGAAGGATAGCACGATTGACATTTGTCGGGCATGTCATCGTCCCGGAGAAAGCCTCAGGCATATAATTTCCGGTTGTTCTCGTCTTGCCAACGGCGAGTACTTGCACAGACATAACCAAGTGGCCAGGATAGTCCATCAGCAACTTGCTCTTAAATATAACCTTGTGACTATGGAATTACCGTACTATAGATATGTGCCCGACCCAGTTCTTGAAAATGGTCGTGTAACATTGTACTGGGATCGGTCTATTATCACTACACAGGACAGGACTATTGTTGCCAATAAACCTGATATAGTGGTAATAGACCGATTAGAGCGCCGAGCAATGATTGTAGATATCACCATTCCCCATGACGACAATCTCTTGAAGGCTGAAAAACAGAAAGAAATAAAATATTTGGACTTATCTCACGAGATTGTCGACATGTGGGATGTGGATTCAGCAATCATTGTGCCGATAGTCATTTCGGCCCATGGGTTAATTGCTAAGAGCCTCGACCAACACCTTCAGAGGCTCACGTTAGGCAGCTGGATCAAGAGCCTAATGCAGAAGGCAGTCCTTCTCGACACGGCACGCATAGTGAGGAGGTTTCTGTCTCTGGAACCCTAACCACCGGTAGCTTGGTCCCTGTACCCGATACCGGTGGGACACTATTTTTTATATTTTTAAATATATTTTTTTATATAATAATGTATTTAAAAATGTAATTTATATGTATTTAAATGTTAATAAAGAGAATAATAATAATAAATCTTTATTTCATACAAAGACCATATTTATTGGTTTACATGAGAAGAAGTACTATCGAATCTGAGCACGAACACATGCCTTGAGGATA
This sequence comes from Euplagia quadripunctaria, assembly GCA_963859945.1. Lineage (NCBI taxonomy): Eukaryota > Metazoa > Arthropoda > Insecta > Lepidoptera > Erebidae > Euplagia > Euplagia quadripunctaria. The sequence continues at coordinate 5,299,776 of OY982570.1, read as the reverse complement.
TTGGAATCCTGCCTTTGTGCAATTACCTTCAGGATGCTGTTAGTGCTACTTCGTACCCTGCTCATCATTGACGTCAGCCTCTTACGCGTGACGGCATGAAACCCGTCAATTCTTGTTTCAGCAAAACATACCAGAGGCACTACAGAATCGAAGCAACCCCGGTAACATCCTGAATCCATTGATATATAGGATACGCAGAACATTAAACGATCTCTGAGTATAATTGAACCATAGGCTGCACGTGTAGAACGACTGACAATAAGCTCTAAATAAAGTGAGTTTGACTTGAGAACTACACCGTGCAAACCTGCGGGCCAGCATATTACTCCTGATCGCCAAAGCCCTGCTCTCCCTCTCTATATCAACTTGGTCATCAACGCTCTCGGTAACGCAATGCCCCAGGTACTTGAACTGATGTACCCGGTTAAGTTCAATACAATTTAATTTAATTGCAGGCACACTTATAGGGCACTTACCGGGGGCCCTGAATACCATGTACTCGCTTTTCATGCAGTACATGGTATTCAGGGCCCCCGTCATTGCGCCACAGCCTTCTCATTGCGCCTCGAAACTAAAGTTATTCATACAAACATTATCTATTGAGCAACCAACTCGTGTGCTACTGAGTCCAACTATAAGCTCGTTCACGTATAGGTTGAATAGCTTGGGAAAATTAAACCCCCCTTGTCTCACTCCGCACTCCAGCCTGTACGCGTCCGAGAAGATGTCATCCCACCTGACACTATTATACTGGTTAGAATACCAGAAATGAAAAAGCCGTTGCACCTGTGTAGGTACGCCTGTCTTCTTGAGTTTGTCTCACAATACGTCATATGACACCAAATCAAACGCTTTAGACAGATCGACGAAGCATGCATACTCAGGTGCACTTTTTTCCGTGTAGTAGTGCACGGTGTGCTTGAGACTTAGAATTGCTCTTTCGGTACAAAGTCCGGCTCGAAAACCGAACTGGGTGACATGTACATGAAGATGTTTTTCAGGTTTGGGCTAGCACACCGTCCAAAACTTTAGCCACCACTGTGGCTAACGACATTGGCCGATTACTGAGTCCATCCAGGCGACTTGCCCCTAGTCATGCTGTTTAAGACTTTACGCAACTGTTTGGCTAACACCATATACAAGTTACCGTTCATGATAGCCTCCGCATGCCCAGTTGAAAGTCCTAGAAGAGATTTTACAGTGAAATGCTTTCGAAATTGCTCTGTTATATCTCCGCTGTCATTTGCACCCTCCACGCTCACAGGGAGACCAGACTTTTGACGAAGCTTTCCAAAAATACATAAATTTGAAGCTAGCAATTCGGCTATTATGTCCATTTTTAAATTGTTCTTTATTATCTTGACACTATTTCAATTTATTTTCAAATATTTTTCGACTTTCACACTCGATCGCGTCACATGACGTTTCTTTCTACGAAAACAGTTTTCGATTTCACTAGAGTTTATGGCAGATTTAGTTAATACTGATATCTTTATAGCTATATCTTTATAAAGTGTATTTATTCTATTAACTGCAAACATTATAACCACACAGTCTAAAATCTTCTCGGAAAGTCTATTGGTCTAAGTTTACTATTGCACTGTTTAGTATATATGTTTATTTGTTCATTACTTCTATATATAATTATATTTAACTTTTTCAATTTTCCGCAACTCCACGGCGAGGCGCGTATTTTGCGTTGGGGGGAATAAAAGCTATTCGAGCCACCCTAACTCCCCGAAGAATCCCAGTAACCCCTTCACGTTACCGACGATCTCGGAGAGTGACCCTGGCGAGCCAAGGTATTTAGCCCGGTATTCTGCAACCCCCTGGCAGTCCAGAAGTACATGGGTTGCTGTTTCCTCTGCTTCCATGCAAGCTCTGCACAGTGGGCTGTCCGTAGCTCCTATAGCAGAAAGGTGTTTGTTAAACGAGCCATGCCCGGTGATTACTCCGGTTGCCACTCGCAGCTGACGCTAGTCCAGCCGGAGTAGCGTCTTTGACAGCCGGCTGTTGATGGCGGGGAGTGCCGCCCTCGTCTGCCCGCAGTCTTCATGGCTTGCCCATATGAAATTGTGTAGGTCTCTAGTGCGCATCCTTACCAGTGTCCGAATTTGACCGAAGGGGAGGGGCACCATGGGTTCCGGGCCCATGACGCACATCTCCGATGCCCTCCTGGCCAACTCATCCGCTGCATCGTTGCCTCTAGAACCGCTGTGACCCTTTATCCAAAGGAGGGTTACTTTGTTGAGTTCGCATACCTCATTAAGACGCTGGTAGCACTCGTAGATTAGGCCCGAACTGATGACATTGTCGTCGAGGGCTTGTAACACTGCCATACTGTCGGATAGTATACGTATCGATTAATCCTTTACCTTCCTTGCAATGACAGCTGCGGCAGCCATGGAGATACCCAAATATTCGGCCTGGAATACTGTGTTATGGGTACCTAGGGTGGCTGTTGTTTTTATATTTAGATCCTCTGAGAAAACCCCAGAGCCAGTGCCATACCTTGTTTTGGAGCCGTCAGTGAAGATCCTGAGCTCGCGAGTGTCTAGACCCTCGATGCGTTGGTCCTCGTGTAATTGAATTCTATATTTTTTATCAAATACGAACCGTTTAGGGATCCAGTCGGTATTGGCATCGCAATCGCGCAATGGGTTGCCGACAGCTGCATCGCGCGCACACTCTTTTACTTTTAAAGTACAAAAACGTAATTCGAGATTGTATTGATATCATTAAATACTGTAAAATTCATAGTGAAAATCGACTTGGTTGTTTATGAGCAGTATAAGAATGTTGATCAAGTAAGAGAAAAAAAAGGTCAGGAGCGCACTTTATGTTATTTTTTTAATTGAACCTTATAATCCTATATTTTTGTAAAATTTCGAATATTGTCCACCTCATTTAGGAAAGGGAAGAAGTTTATTAATCTTTAGGTACATAAAAATAAACACGTGTAGGATTTTAGTATACTAAAACATTGGAAATGCAAAATAAGCGTTAAGTACTTAATTTACATAACTATTGTAATATTTTTTTATAATAAAAATCATTGAAGAGGTAACCCTACACACATTTTAAAGTCCGAAACGAGTATTCAATTAAAACGGTAGGTATCGATATTTTTGAAGGGAGTGATTTTTCTGTTACGTAGTAACTACTTAGTAATCTGTAACATCACTACTGTTGTGAGCGTTTAAAGGAATCAATTAAACGATAACTGGTTCCTTTAACCACATATTAGGCCGGCTGTGTGATTGATTGCAAAGTTGTTCACAATGCTATTGACATACGTTAACCCTACAGTAATTCTACTTCAAAGTATTACCTAATAAATTCTTTTCCACAAATAGACGCGCTTAATTAAGTTCTGTTAGTGCCCGACATTCGCCGGATTAGCTTTGATGTCAGCACATAATGGCTAGGTTGAGATTACTGATGACACTGTCCCTTTGGCTAACTAACATATTAGTATAATACCTAGAGGGTAATCTTGTTAGTAATTAGTCTTCTCTGTGTGTTCATGGCGGTTGACATTGTCTAAATTCTGAAGACTTGAGTAGAGGCGTGTGTACTGTCACGTTTGAAAAATTCAGGACTCGTTAGATAAATTTAAAACTTTAATGTAATTAATGTTTCAAAATTACATTAATCGAATTAAAGTTATTTATTTTTCTACACCTCCATCTATAACATATACTTTCGTCTGAATGGACTGCCTATGTTGTTGTGGTGCCAAGAATGAAAATGGGGCATGATCGCTATTTGCTGTAGTCTTTAGGAAAGGTCTATGTGACATATTAAGGTTAAGATGATGATAGTTGACAACTTAAACACATACTCATCGCAACTGTAGTACACAAGTGAGTATTTCCGCCCAGAATTCAAGTAAAGCTCATGATTGGTTATCAAGATATAAAGGAATCCTTTTATATCACTCACTAGTTTGAAGCTGATGAGTTAAGATAGCGTAAAGTTTAAGCCCTAAGGGCTCTTAAATTTCGTGTACCTGGCAATACTACTGATGTGAAACTACTAAGCTAAACTTACTTATTTTGGTATGTAAATGCACCTTAGATGCACTTAAAGTTGGCCCATTAATCGCCTAACACTTCCCTAACAACCCTCAAGGTAGTCTTAGTTAAGACAATCTTGTCGTGTGTTCTTTACAGTTAGTCTAATCTCCTGTGGACACTAAAGAAAGTTTTAACAACGCCTGTACTTGCGCATTAAATACAAAGAATTACTTGAGCAGCAGAATGCCGATAGAACTAGGAAGAGGTTGGCCACATGCGGGTTTGGGGCTGCAAGAAGTCCTGTATTCTTTTAAGGTTTTTACGAAAAGCTTGTTTGTCATGAAACTGGCATTTATGAATAGAAGATGACTATGGATGGCTTCTTAATTCGTAACTGTCGCCATTACAATGTACAAGCATCGCAACGGATGCTAATTCCTGTCTGTTTCGTGTAATTAAATCTAACTAAGTTTTGTAAGTATATTTTTTGGAAAATAAACTTATTATTATTATTAAAAAAATATATTTTAAACGTATGATACCTATTTCGTGATCCCTTAACTCCCGTAGATATACATGATTACACTATAAGACCGTTGTTTGTATTTCTGTAATTTTACAGACAGAATGTACTAAATGGACACAAAATAGTGTATAATATCATAAAAATTGCTAACGAACGGAAGGGATATCACATAACTTACGGTTATAATATATTTTCTGGCTATTTTTTTTTTTTTTTAATGGTTGCTAGTAACGTGGGTCACACATTATTGTATTTCTGTATCATCGTGTCGTGTTTTCTCTGCCATGATATGAAAAACAATGAATACCCCTTATTTTATAATCCACTGAACCGATTACAAATTTCAATGTGGCTTACACCGGAATTTACTCCAACATAATTTCCTCCTTCATTAAATGTATATTTTCAGCAGTCTTCTTCCGAGCTTTTGTTCTATAATTTAAACAATATTCATGATTATGACACACACAGGGATGGCCTGGCAACACCGATTATGTTTACATCGATCATAAATGTTTAATTCAGTATAAATTAATAAGAACATTAAATTACTTTAAGAAACAGTGCAATCAAGTGTAATTACCCTGATTCCTAAGTGACATTGTTGGTGAAGACATTTGTTAAGTGCAATCCATGAAATAACAGGAACTCAACAAACGCTACTATGCATATAAACCCATCATAAACAACCAAGGAAAGACACGGAAAGGTACATAACATCTTAAATATCAGTTATAGAATTGTATTCGTTGACTGTTCACTACTAAATACCACAATATCTCAAAAACTAAATTTCAAAATTCGTTACAAAAAACGAAAAGTGTATATTTTTAAAAACATACAACTGGCGCCACTGCTCTTGTACACTACTGTGAAGCGGTGAATAGCGGAACTAAATTCGTTTGACGGCCACTGTCATTACCGTCAACTGTCACTGTCATCATCATACAACTAGCGCCATTAAACACCTGTACTATTAAGTAGTGGCAAAAAGATAAAACACTGTTATCTCTACTCACCACCAGAGGCGCTATTAGTGATACCATACGAAAAAATTTATTAGCATAGAGCAGAAAATTTCTACCAAAGAAGCTCAAAATGTCGTCAAAGAATTGCGCTAGCTGCATGAACGTTACCATGCGTACCAAACCTGCCCCACTGGATAAGATTAGTGATGTTTCGGTGATTAATATAACAATACGGGAACTTAGAGATATTGTTAAGGAGGAAATTGAGAGCGCAATGAAAGTTTTAGTCTCTGAAGAGTTTAAAAAGATAAATGAGCTAATAAAAGGCTTCCAGCAATCTCTCTCTTTCTACAACGAACAATACGAAATCACAAAGACAACCTTGGAAGAAAAATCTGCTAGGATTCTACAACTAGAGAAAGATAATCGCATATTACAGGATAGCTTGAACCAGATAATGAATCGCACAAATCTACTTGAGCAACACGCACGATCCGCTAATATTGAAATACAATGCGTCCCTGAACATAAATCCGAGAACATTGTCTCAACTGTCCTGCAGCTGAGCAAAGTAATCAAGTGCGACATCAAGGACGCCGACATACTATTATGTACAAGAGTCGCTAAGAAAGATACGCAAAGCAATAGGCCCCGATCAATTATGGTAAAATTTAGCTCCCCAAGATTGCGCGATAATTTTTTGGCTGCTACCATTAAATTCAACAGGGTCAATGCTAAAAGCAAATTGAACACAAGTCACCTTGGCATTGGTGGAGATACACCTCAGCCCATATATGTGGCTGAACATCTTTCTCCAGACAACAAGATACTCCATGCAGCAGCACGTACTCGAGCAAAAGAACTCGGTTTCAAATTTGTCTGGGTTCGGAACGGCAGAATTTTAATGAAGAAATCCGAATCAAGTAAAACATTTGTTGTTAGTAACTTGGATACTCTAAAGAATTTAAATTAGTATTTCATGTTATTCTGTTATATGTTTTCGCATGCTTTTTGTCCTGTTTAAGTAAAATTCAATCGTTCACTTACTGTATATTACCAAAACGTTAGAGGTCTCAGGACAAAAACAGCTGATTTTTATCACGCTGCGTGTTTGTGCAATTATGACATCATTATGCTTACAGAGACTTGGTTAAATGGTGGCATTTATGACTCCGAGTTATTTAACGATAATTACGTCGTATATAGGCGCGACAGGGAGGATACGAAATATAATAGCCGAAAGAATGGAGGTGGGGTACTTGTTGCCGTCTCTAGAAATTTAAAATCAAATCGAATGTTAGAGTTTGAGAGTAGTCTGGAGGATTTATGGGTGTGTATAGATTTAGACGATTCTGGGCACAAAAATAAGAAACTTTACATCAATGCTATTTACTTGCCGCCACCACTGAAACAAGACGTTCTAGAGTTATACACTGTCAGCACACAAAAGGTTTTGGATAGTAAAGAACACGTATTGCTGGTAGGTGACTTTAATTTGAGTAGCATCGTCTGGCATCCTAAATACAATGCACAGCAACTGAATCCGGAATCAAACAACTCAGAAATCAACAATGCATTTCTTGAATTTATCACTTTAAATAGTTTGGGTCAATATAATTGCGTACTCAATCATAAGTCTAAAACATTAGACTTAATTCTTAGTACTACTCCGATAATAAACGTCACACGCTCTGACTGGCCTCTAACACCGTTGGATCCTTTACATCCACCTCTCCTATTTAGTATGACATTACCGTGCATATCCATCCTCCAACCTCAGCCCACATTAAAACCAAATTTCTTTAGAGCCGACTATGAAACCGTTATGGGACACTTAAATTCAATTGATTGGGAGACCCTATTTGACGACTGCTCTACGGTAAATGACACTGTTAGCAAGTTCTATACTGTGCTTAGAGAAACAATTACTCTTTACATACCTTTGAAAAAGATTGCGTGTACTAAATATCCGGTCTGGTACTCAAAAGAGCTTATTAGTGCGCTTAAAGAAAAACACAAATATCATAAACGAATAAAAAAATACAATAATCCATTGGATCGGGAAACATTCAACAGTTTGCGTACTAGATGTAGTGTTTTATTGTCCAGATGTTATCACAATTATGTTGAAAAAATGGAAAAGGCTATCAAATCTAATCCTAAATTATTCTGGTCTTTCATTAAAAACCGAAAAAAGGGCTCAAATTCTTACCCTGCTACCATGAAGTTTGACAACAAAATAGCGTCCAACGGCAACGACATATGTAATTTATTCGTGGAATGTTTCAAAAAATCTTTTAACGTCTCAAGTAACTCGAACCAAACACACATTTCAAATAGCTCAACTATGTCATCCTCTGCTCTTTGTAGTCTATCTTTCAGCGATTTAGAAATATCAAGAGTCTTAAAATCACTAGACCAATCTAAAGGTGCGGGTAGTGATGGGATTCCTCCTTTATTCATTAAACGCTGTGCAAAGGCTTTAGCCACACCACTGAAAATCATTTTTAACAGGTCCCTTGCTGAGGGTATCTTCCCCGACGTTTGGAAAGAAGCATTGGTAGTACCTATTTTTAAGTCGGGTGACAAAAGCTCCGTAGCTAATTATAGGCCTATTTCCATACTTGTAACTTTTGGAAAAATCTTTGAAAAACTAGTAACTAATCACTTAACATGGTATCTCAAACAGCACACATCCGAATTCCAGCACGGTTTCATAAAGGCCAGATCAACCACTACTAATTTAGTGAGCTTTACGTCTTTGTTGGTCAACAGTGTAGATAGCCGAATTCCCGTTGACGCAGTCTACACGGATTTCAGTAAAGCGTTCGATACCGTAGACCATTTGGCCCTTTTATATAAACTTAACAGATTGGGAATATGTGGATCGATGATAAAGTGGATTGGTTCTTACTTAGCCGATAGGACATCGCAAGTCGTGGCTAGCGGGTACCGTTCAAGCGCATACTCTGTGACATCTGGGGTACCACAAGGGTCCCACTTGGGTCCTATCCTATTTAACGTTTTTATTAACGATATTTCAAGCTGTTTCAAACATTCACACTTTTACCTTTACGCTGATGATCTCAAAGTTGTGAAACCTATAGAGAACGAACTAGACCCAATATTGCTACAGGAAGACCTGAATTCATTATATCGGTGGTGTAACACAAACAGAATGGCTTTAAACATCGATAAGTGTTACTTCATACAATTCACGCGAAATAAGAACACACACACCAATGTATACAGTATCAACGGAACCCCACTAGAGTGTAAGGATAAAGTTAGAGATTTAGGTATAACAATAGACACTCATTTGAAATTCGACACCCACATCTTGAATACTGTCTCAAAAGGCTTTAAAACCTTAGGTTTTGTTACCCGGACCTGTAAAGAATTCAAGCAGTCAAGCACTAAAATTAAGTTATTTAATACTATTGTGCGGCCTATTCTAGAATATAATACCATTGTTTGGAATCCTCACTACGAAGTATATAACATGCGCATAGAAAGTGTACAAAAACGCTTTCTCTACCACCTATCCTTTAAAGACCACCTAGCAAAAAAGCTTCCCAGTTACACAGAGAGGCTGAAACACTACAATATGTGTACACTAAGCAGTCGCAGGAAGTATTTAGATGCCTTGTTCTTATACAAACTATACAATGGGTATTTGGATTGTAATGAACTTACCAGTGCTCTAACAATAACGATACCGTCGCGTCTACCACGAAAAACAACTTACAATCTCTTCTCAATCCCAGCTGCTAAGTCCAATCTTGGTCACTTTGCCCCTATACCGAGACTCTGTAGGCAATATAACTTTCTTTCAAAAAGCAACGATCTTGATCTCAGTGCACCTCTACATAAATTTAAAACCAGTCTTAAAAGCATAATTGATGTAAATTAGTTTTGATTTTTTTGTGTTTTATTTTAGATGTTTATTTTTGATCTTAATTATTTTATTCTGATTGTTTAATTTGATGCTTTGTTTTTAATTATTATTGTTTATCTTTTATTGTAAATTCTAATTTTATTTCTTAATTCCTAACTAGTGCCTAAGTTTTCTGTTTTTTACATTTTTGAACTGTGTTAAATCTGTGTTTGTCACAATAATATTTTACTTGCATGCTGTGGTCTCCTATAATTGAAGGAGTACACGATATGATATGTGGACTGTCTTAAATGTCAAGTAATTGTGTATGTCCTTTGTTGGAGACCCTTATTTAATAAATAAATAAATAATTATTATTTCAAGGATTTTTATTAAAATCTTTAGGAGTATGAGTTTCTATTTGGTAGCCGAGTGTACTTTTTCACTTTGTTCATATTGTTGCTAATTGGACTGCAACAGTAAATTGTAACTGGTTTTTATTTAGGTACTAGCAGCGCCCCGCGGTTTCACCCGTATAAGTCCCGATCCCGTTGGAATATCGGGATAAAAAGCCTATGCGTTAATCCAGGTCTCCAGCTATCGACATACCAAGTTTCATCGCAATCGGTTCAGTGGTTTTTGCGTGAAAGAGTAACAAACATCCACCCATCCATCCATTCATTCATCCAAACTTTCACATTTATAATATTAGTGGGATTACTAGCAACCTGCCCCGGCTTCGCACGGGTAAAAGAGACATCTTCATCAATAATCAATATATGTCAATCGATTTACACAAAATCTTAACAATCTTAATAAACTTGTGTTAGGCACTCCTAACACAAGTATTTACTTCGGTTCACGTCAGTAGTGCACTGAGTGGGGTTCGAACCCGCAACCACTCGATCGCAAGGTTAAGGCGTGAAAGCGTAGCAAACAAACAAACTAACTCATTTTTGCATACATAATATTAGTTAGGATTTCTCCATTGGATAGGATTTTCGATTTATATACCGGAAGAGACTTTTCACTTACTTGAAATGAAATGTTTCCATATGGTAATAAGCAATGGGAACCAAGAACACTAGGAATAAATAGACATGTTTTTTCTTCCTGTTTTTTTTTGTCCCTGTCAACAACAGGCAAATTTACAGTGCACCAAAACTTTTTTTGACTACGGGGCCTACGGGGCAAATTAGCAGATGGGTCACCTGATGGTAAATGACTACCGCCGCCCATGGGCACTTGCAACTCAAGAGTCACAAGTGCGTTGCCAGCCTTTAAGGTAGGAGTAGGGGAAAGGTGGTAGAGGGGGAGTGGGTTAAGAAGAGGGGTGGATGGAATGGTTAAGGCGCAGGTAACGTCAGTCACTCGGCGAAAAGCATTGAAATCATTTCTTCACTGCCAGTTTTCTGTGAGGCCGTGGTAATATCCGGTCGAGCCGGCCCATACGTGCCGAAGCATGGCTCTCCCACTTCTAATTGATCCAATAAAAGCTTCAATTCTTATTAACAAACATATTTGCCTCAGACCGAATTTGTTGGTAACTGTATTTTGTTGTCCGAGTCCAAGTAGGCTCGAATTTTATTCTAATGGGGTTCGTCTTTGTCAGTCTTTTGTCGTTTTGGCGTAGTTGCCGAATTGGTGAATTAATTTTTTGTTTGAAAAATGACTTCGAGCCATTCGAAGATCATCAGCTATTTTTTTAACCGCTACCGATTTTTGAGTCGGGTATATCTTTAATTAATACTGTAATACTCTTAGTAATGTAGGTTTAGGTAAAGTAATAAAACTTGAAGGAATGAATAGATATAAAAGCAATTAAGTACCACGTTCTATGGCTCCTTCCCAGGGCTGGGTTCGAGAACCCCCACAAGTCGAAAAATTGTAATCAGCTGGTAGTACCAATAAAATGCCACTGTCCTGCGTTAGTGTTTGCGGGTAGTCCAGCAGTAATGTCCGTGACCGGTTGGGGGGTAGGCAACCAATAGGGCGGCGGGTGCAAGAGGCAGCGTTGCTGGACCGGGTATGGACAGTCTGTAGCCTGGTGGGTGAACCCTGAAGTTATTGACATCCAGCCATTTTATGAACAGTCTGGTCATATAGTTTTACTGCGACATCATGCACCGCAAACCACTACACACACAAAGCACTAAGCAGCAGCAGCTAGCGCAACATTCTTTTTCTTTTTTAAAGACTAAAGACTAAGTTGGGGTCTGCTTTCAGTCTAACTACGATACGGCCGAACTTTGATATTTTATGTAAAGCGACTGGCATCAGACCTTCACAACCCAAGTACTAGGCAATATCAAAGTTCTGTGGTTAGACCAGGTTGTCGGACTTTTTAGGGCTCCAAATACCCGTTACGAATGCCACAGATGTTTGTATGGCACCCGGGACCGACGGTTTAACGTGCTCTCCGAGGCACGGATTTGTCTCAATGTGTTACGAATGGTCACCCACCCTTTTTTTTTTTTTTTTTTTTTTGTGCGTGTGGAAACCCCCTCGGGCCGTCACCCCGCCGGGGTTTTCGGCGGGGCGGTGTGTCGGAATCGAACCGACTAAAACCACACGGTGTGCCGTACTGCGCCTTAAGTAGGAGGGATCCGGGAACAGCTCTATTAAGACATCCGGACCCCCCCTAGCGCCTGCCCGCAAAAGCGCGGGCACCACCTCCGGGTAAAATCGTCTCAATTAGGCGACGTCCAGGCACACGCGGACGCCGCCTCCTCGCGGGGGGCCACTACAGCGGGTGGAGGGGAAAACCCGTCCCGTCCACCCGCGGCCACACTCAGGGCGGCATGAGGCGCTGGTATGCGCGCCTCCGCCGCCCGGTTCGCCGGCGGCGAATTTGGTCCGAGTGGAGATCGTCCTCCCGGACCCTTTCCGCCGCCTCCTTCTGCGAGATGACGTCCTCACAGAAGGTCGCGACCGCGGTAAAATTCCTGTCGCTACCGGCCATGGAGCGTATGACGGCCGGTAGCGAGAGATCCCCTCCGATGACTGCAGTGAGGGCCCGACGCTGCGTCGCCCAGGCGGAGCAAACCGCCAGCGTGTGCTGAGCCGAGTCCTCACTGCAGTCGCAGTGGTGACAGGCGGGACTCAGTTCCCTCCTAGCGACCGAGTGCAGGTACTTCCCGAAGCAGCCGTGCCCGGAAAGGACCTGCGTCAGTCGGAAGGAAAGGGTCCCGTGCTGCCGCCCTGCCCACTCGACGATGACCGGCTGGAGCGCCTCCACGGCGGCAAAGCCAGCACGTGGAGCCTCCAGCCGGGACGACCAACGAGCCATGGTGGCTCGGCGAGCGGCCTCACGCCATTCGCGTACCTCTTCGGGCGGGGGCCGACTGCCGCTTCCCGCCCGGAACTCAGCCGTTCGCCGATATACTTCGGCGAGCACTTCCGCCTCCAAATCCCACGGGGGAGTCCCGGCCAATGCGCACGCCGCCTCCGTCGACACGGTGCGGTATCCGCGTATGGCTCTGACCGCCATAACCCTCTGAGGGCGCCAGAGGCGCGCCCTATTCTGGGCGGTCAGAGCTCCCGCCCACACCGGTGCACCGTACAGTGCCATTGACCGGACAACCCCCGTGTACAGCCGTCTTGTAGCGACGCTGGGCCCGCCCAAATTGGGCAAGAGTCGCCCAAGGGCGGACGCAGCGCCGACCAGCTTCGGAGCAAGCTGTCGGAAGTGCTCGTCGAAGAGCCACCTACCGTCGAGGATCAGGCCCAGATACCTTATGTGGGCCTGAACCGGTACGAGGACCGAGTTGACCACGATAGAGGCGCCAGGGGGTGGACCACGACGGGGCCCATGGAATAAAAGGGCCTCCGTCTTATCCAGGGCCACCCGCAAGCCCAGCGCCTCGATGCGCCCGACCACCAGAGAGACTCCCCTGGTGGCCAAGCGCGCCGCCTCCTGAAAGTTCACCCCCCGGGCTGTGACCAACGTGTCATCGGCGTAACAAATTACGCCCAGCCCGGGGGGGAAGTCGCCTCGAAGGGCCCAGTCGTACCCCATGTTCCACAGGAGTGGTCCAAGGACAGACCCCTGCGGAACACCGCACGACATGGGCCGACGACTCAAAACTCCCTCTCGGTCCTCGTACATGACGGTACGCTCCTCTAAATAGTCTGCCACTAGCCGCCTCAGGTACCCTGGCACTCCGTGATAGTGGAGTGCTTCCCTGATGCAGCTGAATGGCAGACTATTGAACGCGTTGGCGATGTCCAACGACACCGCCAACAGCACGTCGCCACAGCTCACTACCTCTTCGGTCACGGCCCTCAGGCGCAACACAGCACCGACCGTCGAACGCCCCGCTCGAAAACCGAATTGAGCGTCCGACAAATCGGGGCCGACCTCGCCAAGGTGCCGGACGATGCGGGCAGAGAGGACCCTCTCAAACAATTTACCCGCCTCGTCCAGCAACACGATGAGCCTGTAGGCCGCGACCGAGTCGGTAGGCCGTCCCGGCTTCCTTAAAAGTACCAGCTTCCCGCTCTTCCAGCAGACAGGGAAGCGTCCGGACGCCAAGCTAGCGTCGAACACCTCCCTGAGCCGGTTGGACATGTGGTCGAGGGCCAGGGCCAACACTCGGGCAGGGATCCCGTCTGGCCCGGGGGCGGTGTTCTTGGAACGGATCCGTAGAACAGCCGCCCCTACCTCCGCCTCCGTGACGGGCGGAACACCATCATCCTCGTCCTCCCCGTCGTCTCCGGCCAAGGGGGTCATCGACGGGGGTACGTGCTCCACCCGTTGCGGGAGAAGGCCCTCAACCACTTCCTGCAGGAAGCTGGGCTGGAGAGTCTCCGTAAGGGGGGGGCCCAACGCGCGGAGCTTTTGTTGCGCCGCGCGATATGGGCGACCCCAGGGGTCACGATCGAGACCCTCCAGCATCTCCTTTCTCTTTCCTTCTTTGGCACGGCTAATGGCCAGCTTCAGAGTTTCCCGCGCCTCTCGGTACTCCTCATGAAGCTGGTCCTCTTCCCCCTCTTCGCGGTGACGCCGCCGGCTGCGAGTGTAGGACCTCCGGGCACGAGTACAGGCCGCACGGAGGTCCGCCAACTCCTGGGACCACCAGTAGACCTCCTTCCTTGGAGGCCGACGACCTCGGACGCGGGGCATGGCCGCATCGCAAATCTGCGTAATCGCATCGCGAAAGTCGCCTGCCCCCGTCATGTCTACCTCCTCAGTCAGAGGCTGCGGAGACAGCCAAGAGTAAATGATGGCTGCCTCCTCTAGTAAGTCCCTGTCCAACTTTGAAACAGCCCACCGCGGGAAGCGGGAAGAACGCCGCGCCGTGTGACCCCTTCTGGGGTCCTGGGTCCGGGAGAGCTCAAATCGGATATACAGGTGATCCGAGAGCGTCTCAACCTCTTCCAGGACACGCCAGTTCCTTACTCGTGCGGCGAGAGCAGGGGAAGCGAACGAAAGGTCCACTATCGACCCCCCCTGCTGTCGCACGCACGTGTTGGTGGAGCCTCTGTTTAGAAGACAGAGGCCCACCGATGCCGCCCATTCCTCCACGGCATCGCCCCGTGCGTCCGTCCTGGGGGAACCCCACGCAATGGACTTTGCGTTGAAGTCCCCCAGCACCAGTACGTGCCCAGACGCTAGTCGCCGCATCGAGGTCTCCAAGTTGTTGAGGAAAACCTCGAAATCGCTCAGACTCCGGTTGGGGGAGAAGTAGACACCATAAATGGTGATCCCCCCCCATACGGCAGCAACATATCCATTACCCTTGTCTCTTAGCGACAAGGGCGGGGAATGAGCCGCCGTGGAGCCAACGACTGCCACGGAGCCGTCCCGGTCACCCAGCCAATTTGGCCGGGGAGGAACGTAATAGGGTTCCGCGGCTACGGCTACACCAATCGACCACTCCGCCATGGTTTGCAGGAAAAGATCCTGCGCACCGGCGCAGTGGTTTAGGTTCGTCTGGACAAGGAGGCTGGAGACTTGGTCCATTTATGAGATCGGCTCTACAGCCTCCTCCATGGGCGACGACGACGACGCACGGCTTACATCGGAGGCTGCCTGGGTCGATTGGCTAGCCCCCGATGTTTGCTTAGAAGTGCGGGGAGGCTTACAGACCCCCTGCCCCATCTGGTGATTGGCGGGCAGATTACCCGCCGCACACGCTGGGCAGTGAGGGGCGGCGGAACATTCCGCCGCCTTGTGCCCCGGTCTACCGCAGCGGAAGCAGAGTCCGCTGCAGTCGAAACAGCTACCACACTTGATGCGGGTGTGCCCTGATGCCAAACATTTAAAGCACCTCATCGGTCTCGCGTCCAAAATTGTTACCTTGGCATTTACGAAACCGACGAGTATCCTCCCGGCATCAGCTAGTATTTTGGCAGCAGCCACAGGGCAGCTGACCCACACCGCACCAAGACCTCCTTGACCGGGGCGGATGGTGCCGATCCTAATATTGTCCGAGGCGCAACCCGTTTTTTGCTGGATTGCCACTCGGATATCATCGACCAACACGGAGTCGTCCAGGCCCGATATGCGAATCTCCGCACACTTGGTGGGCCTGGCAATCCGTATCCCATCCGTCTCTGAAAACATTCCCCGCAGTTTTTCGGCAAAGATGTCTGCCGTCTTCGCGCCCTCGGCCCCCGGGAATTCGAGGACTCGAGCCCCCGTCTGGGCGAGGCGTAGCCGAACGCCTACACTCCCAAATTCAGAAGTGAGGTTATCTCGGGCCTTCTTGAAGACGGCAGCGTAAGAAAGGCCGCCATCAGCCGCTCCCGGCAGCACCGTAACGACTACGGCCGCCGTTTTCGGCGGTTGAAGCTTCCGAGTCTTCTTTGCCGTCCTTGTTTCAGTCCCTCCTGCCGGTGCTTGTGGTGCGGCATTCTTCTTGTTGCCCTTCTTCCTCTTCCTGCGGGACTTTTTGCCTCCTTCAGCTATCTGCCAACCGTTGTTGGAGGGGGCAGACGTCGAGGGACCAGGTGCAGACTCAGCACCAGAAGGAGCGTTTACAGTGCTCGTATTTCTAGGCGCTGGTGAGGGGAGTGGAGGGGATTCCCTCGCCACTTTTGCAGCGGCCTTGGACGGGCGCGCTGTCTTCGACGCGACTGCAGGTGCAGGCACTGGTGCAGACGTCGCGGCCCGCATATGAGACCACGACTCGGCCACCCTCAACAGGAAGTGGCGTCGGGACGGCAGTGGTCTTGCCTTTGGCCGCGGCGAGCGGCGGTCGGACTATGGGTGCTGGGGGCAGGCCTTGCCTCAAGTCCCGCCAGGCGCCCGTCCATCATTCGCCACACTGCATCTATAATTTGACGCAAGTGGGCATCAGAAACAGGGGGAGGGGGAGGTGGACGGAGCAGGTTGCTGCTCAACCGAGTTCGACTGCTCAGGGCAATCTGAGCGCACCCCCGCCCGAAACTTGGCAAACTGAGCACTCAGCTCTGCAACCTGCTCCGTCAAGCGTACATTTGCCGCCGTGAGGCGGTCGTTCGCCTCTTGGAGGCGCGCCACGTCAGCAATGAGGGTCTCGACGACCCCAGAAACGGCAGAGGAGGAGTCCTTAAGGGCCCTAACAAAGGGACCCTTAAGGTTGGTTGATTTGGTGGCCACTTTGTGAATGATGGCCACCGCCGCGTTCGTCCGTTCCTGCATGGACACCGGTGTTTGGGGGACAGAACCCCCTTCCACCGGTGTACGGATCTTCTTCAGGAGATCCGCGATCTCCTCCTCAGCAACAACCTCGCCCTCCATGCGAGCTCGCGCAATCGCTTCCGCCTTAGAAAATACGGAGCCTGCCGGAGCTGAGATCGGCGTACGCGATCTCGATCTCCCTCTTAGGCTGGTAGCAACTTTGGGGGGGAGCATCACCTGGGACGTGTCGGCATCCTCGTCCATGGAGCGTCCGCGTTTACGACTGTCATTGCCGCGAACCTCCACTTCCATCGCCTCTGTGTTGTCTGCCGTTGTATCGGTATTTCCGTCTGATGATACGACAGACCTGGAACGGAGACGTTCTGAGAATCTTCTGCTGCTCCCAGGAGTCGGATTGACTTCTGGGAGCGTCTCCGAGATAGGCGTCCTGATTAGCACCTCCTCGTCAATAGATGAGGTGTCGTCCGCCTTCTCATTTTTCTTCTTCCTCGCACTCTTCTCCTTCTTTTTTTCTTCCATAATTTTAGTTTTAAGTATATTTTGTATTTCCATAATAGACCCACGAGATGGGGAGAACTAAAAGTTGACCCGGGCAGAGATCCCCAATACCCGGGCAAGCGAAGGTTTATACCCAACCGAGGGGTCCGCAGGTGCCCCGGCTGGGAGTGCGCTTACGACTGAACTACCCATCGGCCATGCATCCCCTGGTCACGCACCGGAACACGGGATTCGGGGTGATTTTTTAGAGAGGTTTTCTTCCTCGCAGTCCGGGCGGCTAAGCCAAGACCCTCGTCCCCGATCGGAGTCGCGAGACATGACCACAGCTCCTTTCGGGATTACGATATGCCGACGGTGGCAAGGAAACTAAATCTTCCCATGCCTACTCGGTGGCAGTGTGAGTGCACACCGAGCCCGCCCTCTTTCTCCACTGAGAACAGCGGAGAAACTCCGACCCATGGAAGGGTCCCTCCTTCGTGATTTTTTACCGAGGTTTTCATCCTCATAGCTCCGAAGAGCGAAGAGCCAACAGAAAGATGTGCTCTGTTGGGCCAAGCCTCAACCAAGCGGCCGAAGAAAGATGGCCTCCTCTTCATGCTAGAATATTAGCCGTTGGCGATGACGCCGTCCTCAAAAACAGAGGAAGAAAGGCAGCGTTATCGCCAACGTTTCCAGGGTGCACCACGTAGAGGTTTTCTAGACAGCACCCCATGGTCACCCACCCTAGGCTGACCTGGCTAGTGTTACTTAACTTTGTAATGTGCTACCCCTACACGGTTACCACTTAGCCAGAAGCCCCTCCTCATTAAGACATTCCACACGCCTCGATACAAGAATTGCGAAACATATTGTAAGACCTGGCTTTGAAAGAAGACCTATATTACTGCTGGTGGAGACAACTTTCAAAAAAAAAAAATTTCACAGTGTACGAAAAAACTTATATAGCGCCCTAGCATCAAGACTGAAGCCGATGGTAGGTAGTTGTCGTAAATCTAAATGGCTTAGTATATTTACTGCAATCTCGTGATTCGCTGTTGCCAGCAAGTAATAAACCAACCTTACGACTTCATTCTGCAGAAGAATACTGCGAAAGGTCAAATACGGTGGTTAGGTGTATGGTGTATTAAACACCTTTGTGTGTGAATTTATGTAGTTTTTTTACTTCTTCTCTGTTGGTAAAGTTCCAGTTCCGTCAAACTCATTAAATGCCATCAATAAATATAAAAAGGTTACCAAAGCTATCGTTTTAGTCGGAATCATGTAACGGGTTTCCCATGCGGGAAGTAACCTATTTTGAGATAATTGGATTCTCTTTGATGAATAAAATTCATAATAAGTACATCCAGCAAAGAATCATAGTTAGTTATGGGCTGGCCACAACTGCTAAAGAACCGAAGGCAGGAGCAACCGGGTCCTAGAGTGGAGACCGCGAATCAGTAAATAGAAGGTAGGACGCCTTCCAGCCGGATGGACTGAGGCCTGAGAAAGGTTGCTGGGATAGATAAGATGTGGAAGGCGGAGGACCGGGTGCTATGGCGCACTTTGGGATATGCTTATGTCTAGCAGTGGACTACAATAGGCTGATGGAACTGGAATATTTATATTTCATTTAAATGACTGAGGTAAGCATGTTCAGAGAAGTTTTGGAATAATATAAGGAAAAAAATCCAACAATAATCAGATTCGGTATAATGATATAGGTAGTAGTCTAAGTAATAATGACTCAGTGGTTTGATAATTGATCTACGTAAGACGTATACGTCCCTGCCGCCCACTATAAGCTCGCTCAAAAAATTTTGATTTAGAAACTCAACCTAAAAAAGCGTACCTACATAAAAAGTGTTAGTGAAGATTAGGTTTCATCTGCGAATTAGGAGATTGCCAGTTTTTGCCGACAAGGTGACAGAATTACCGTACCGTACATTTACCGTAAAGGTAAAATGTTCAGGTAGTTCGAGAAAACAAAAAAAAACTTATTTCGCGAACAGGGGTTAGCTTAAAATTACTTACTTTTATGGCATACTAAAAAATCGTGTCTTAGTATTTTTTACTAAATTATTTTTTTAATAAGATAAGGTAAGTTCTGAGGAAAATTTAACAAATAGGTACCTACATAAAAAGTGACTGGGAAAGAAATTTCGTCGACAGGAAAAAGCGCCCAACATAATCTTTATGTGATTAATATCTATGGAACTAGCTGTAGAGATACATTACAAATCCTTTTAAGATATTTTTGTATATTAAAAACTAGCTGACCCGCGCAACTTCGTGCACGTTTGTTTCCATTATCGCAATATTTTTCATTGATGCTCCGATCCTATTGGTTGTAGCGTGATGTTATATAGCTTAATATCCTTTCTCGATGAAGGGGCTATTCAACACTAAAATAATTTTTCAATTCGAATCAGTAGTTCCTGAGATTAGCGCGTTCAACCAAGCAAACAAACTCTTCAACTTTATAATATACTCACCCGTGTGTGCATATTCATATATTTTGCGCGGAACCCTAATTATTTTACCAAAATAAAAGTAGCATAAGTGACTCAATATAACACCAGCTCTCTGCCAGTGAAAGTTCCGTGGAAAACGGTCCACACGTTCCGGAAATTAGCTGGAACAAACAGACAGACAATTTAAAAACTGATTTTTGAGCATGGAGATCGTGAAAATAAATGTATGAGCCTAAAAAAACCTAGTATTTTGACATTACAAACAGACACTTCAATTTTATTTATTTGTATTGATTTGTATTGATTATGATTTTAAATTTAAATTTAAAAATATTGGACCAATAAGATGCCGTATGTTCATTTAAATCGTCTTCCTTTTTTCTTCAAAAATAACTAATCCCAATGTTAGCTTATTAAACATTTCTTAAATTATATTCGTTCAGAAGATGTTCTGTGTAACTGCCAAACGTTGCATGACACCTTGTAAGGACATTTCATGCTATTTTCAAAACTATAAATTTCATCTTTATCAGTATCAGCTAAAGTTGAATATTGTTTGACAGACATTAGTTAGCCGGTCACGATTCTAGTGTTCAAATATGACGTCAGGTTTATTAGCGGAATGCACTTTGAAGATATCGCTGAAGTTGCTTGGTTAGCGGTTGGCTTGGGCCTTGTCGTAAATAGGACGTGACACATGGACGTGAAAGTTTGCCAACTAAGTACAAAATACACGTCTGTTACTTGTTTATAGTTCATTATACTGTCCACATGAATCGATCTATTTTTTGCTGTTTGCACTCTTGGGATTTGTAGGAGGTCCATGTACCCGGTAAAATAATATTCAGTCGAAGGGATAAAAACAACAGTGAAATTGCAGATACATTACACACATATAGGTACCTTTATGATGACTTAAACTAAATTTGTGGATTTATTAAAGAACATATTTCAAAGGACGGCTGAAATCTGCGCTGATAGCAAGTTAAGAGGTATAAATGCAATAAATAAAAATTACACCATCACGCAAAGTTTAATGATATACAATAAAATTTACAAACAAATCTTAAACATATGCTCCAATGAATAATGAAATCAAAAAATGGCAAAGTTATGTTAAGTCATGGCATATTTCTAGTGTGTTAAGTTAAAAGACTTAGACTTAGACGTTAGTTTTCTAGTTGAGCTCTTAGTTAGTCTAGGAATTTAAGTTTTTGTCACAAAAATGTTCGTTTTTGAATATACTAAATTATTTGATGTAATTTTAAACTCCTTTGGCAATGTTTTCAACATAGTTGACGATTCATTTCGGCCGTATGTCGCTATTGTTTGTCGTCATTGTCGGGAACAGGCGACAGGGTGCAGACAAGCACTCTCCACTACAAACAAAGGGCCACTTTGAACACGGTGAATTTAGAAGGTCTACACAATATAGCACAGATTCTCTTTGGTTTAGCCTAACTTAATATTTTAGTGTGAGAATGAGAGTTTGATGTTTATTTAATTTGTTATTAAAAATGTTTTTGTATATTACAATAATGGCTATAGTACTGCATAATTTTAGCGTTCTATTTTTTTATTTTGTGGGAAACTGTTGTCCATGAAAATCAGAGTTTAACATTTCGGCAATTAAGTTAAGAATCTCCACATCGTGCTTGAGTACTGAGTATTTGTGTGTGTTTGTGTGTGTTAGAGTTTAGAATAAGAAAGCCATAATTTAGAAAACAAAGACTAAGATATATGAATTCATATCTCCTGCTGTTTGTTATTAAAAAGGAGATGGAAAAAGAGACACCAATACTGCGGTACATGTTCTGTAATAAAACCTATAAAAGACAGACATTGGATACTCCTGAGTTTATAGTTCTTACCATCGTTTTCCAATGAAGTATAAAAATTCTTCTACGAAGAAGCGTCCAATGTCAAGGTTGATCACTAACGATGTCCACTTGATCACGATCGTTGCTGAGAGCTACAAGCTTCGCTTAATTAGTTACTTAGATCGACTTAGTTGATTGAAGTTTCAAGGTTTATAAGCCATCAGTCATCAGTATTAGTTAACGACACTTCTGATATCTTAAACAATGGTTTCTTAATCTCTGTATTGTTTAGCAAAAACTTGGATATTAGTGAAAGATTTTGATATAAAAAGTTTAAGGTACACTGCGCGGCTTCATATCTTATCTGACTAATGTATGTATCAAATATTTCTGAGGCTAAATATTTGTAAGTGCTGTCTACATTGGTTTAAAATACAACTTAGGTACCTTCGATACTGAAGCCATCAACTTTGAGAATTTAAGTCTGGAAAATTGGCAGTGTAAGGGAAATGTCGTTAAGAATATGTATGTTTTTGCTGTATTTAGCGACTTCCACATTGTAAACGCCAATTACGCTATAATTATATCATACTTTTAATTCACACATTTATAGGATAAAGATATACTACATAAGCATTAAACATTTGTAGTGTGTTTGGTGTAAATAATAAAGTTCACATACCACAAGGTCCAAGAAAAGGTCCAATACGGGTTACAAACGTTGTTTATTCACGAATCACACAGTTAAGCAAAACAAGCACAAGGAACAGAAGAGTAAAGTTAAGCAGCGTAATAGAAAGATGGAAGGAACACTGAAAATAGTTTTTAGCAAGGAAACAAAGTGTATGAAAAATTTTGTTAACAATAAATACGGTGCGCGGTAGATGTGACTGAGCGTCAAGCTAGCGAGCGACACAGGGTAGTCTCGTGAGAGCGGTAAGCAGACTGACGCGGCGTGTAATTCCCGGTGCGCCCGCGCATCGTTGCGGTGGTGGTCCATAAGCTCCGCCCCGTTCGACTCCAAAACACGTCACAGAAATACTACCGCTACGGTAGCAAATGAGTTGCTAGTATTTGTGTGAATATGTCTATGTGTATTATATTATTAAATAAATAAGTATGTATATTGTATGTAAAGGTAATAAGTGTAAATGTATTTGTGTATATATGTGGTGTATGTATATATGTGGTGTGAGCCCCACATCACTCCCCCCCAGAGACCGTCACTACGGTCGATAGTAATCCGGGAATCGCACCTTGCGACCGGAACGGGTGCTTCTGGGTAATGTCTCGGCAGGGACGTCTTGGCGAGGGTTAGGATGAAGGCTGGGGGTTGGGACAAGGACGGGGTTCGAGGTAGAAGTGGGAGTGGTTACAGTTAAGGGGTTAGGGCAGGGGTCCTTAAGTAAGTAGGCCGGCTTAAGTCGGTCTATTGAAACAGTGACGCTCTTGCCCTTAACGAGTATCTTAAAAGTTTTGTCCCCCCTGTCGAGCACTTGATAAGGGCCGGTGTACTGAGGCTGTAAGGAACCTCTAACGGAGTCATCCCTTAGAAAAATGTGACTCGAAGATGCCAAATCCTTGTAAATAAAAATTTTATTTTTACAGTGGCGAGCTGCTGGTGATGGACGGAGTTTAGCAGTTAGGTGTCTTAGACGCGCGGTAAAGTCTGACAGGTCAGTTGTACCGGGAGTAGGCGTCAAGAAGAACTCTCCAGGCAGGCGTAATGGTTCCCCATAAACGAGTTCCGCTGAAGAAGAGTTCAGATCCTCTTTGAATGCTGCCCTTATGCCCAATAGCACTAAGGGTAAGCTGTCCACCCAATTGCAGTCAGCGTGGCACATTATGGCTGCCTTAAGTTGTCTGTGAAGCCGTTCCACGAGTCCGTTGCAAGCTGGCCTGTACGCGGTTGTGCGGCGATGTTTAAATCCGATCACTTTTCCAAGGAACTGGAAAAGTGTGGATTCGAACTGCCGACCGCGGTCAGTTACTATATCAGTAGGACATCCAAACCTGGATATCCACGATATTAGAGCTTTCCCGACTGTTTCAGCTGTTATGTCGGTCATTGGTGTGACTTCCGGCCAACGGGTGAAACGGTCCACGACGGTGAGACAGTAACGGTACCCTTGGGATATTGGTAAGGGACCTACGATGTCCACGTGAATAAAGGCAAAGCGAGCGCGGGGTAAATCGAACGTGCCTAATGGTGCTGACACGTGGCGGTTTACCTTGACGCGTTGGCACTCAAGGCATTTTCGCGACCACTCCCGGCAGTCCTTACGTATTCCGGGCCACACGAACCGCTCAGCTATCAGCTTAGTGGTAGCTTTAGCGCCTGGATGACTCAAACTGTGGAGACTGTCGAAGAGTTGTTTCCTGAATGATTTGGTCACAAAAGGTCTTGGTGTGTGGGTGCTTGTGTCGCAGTATAATTCTGCTTTGCTGCCAGGGAGCGTGAGTTTTTGTAGGCGGAGAGAGAATTCTTCACCTAAGAATTTTAACAGCTCCTCGTCCGAAGCCTGTGATGCTGCGAGTTGTTCTAAGTCCATTGGTGTTTGCAGTTCATCGACCCGCGACAATGTATCGGCGACCACGTTGTCTTTGCCCGATATGTGTCGGATGTCTGTCGTGAACTGTGATATATAGTCCAAATGACGGAACTGGCGAGGTGAACAGTTGGCTTTACGTTCACAGAAAGCGAAAGTAAGCGGCTTGTGGTCCGTGAACACGATGAAGTGCCTAGCCTCTAACATGTGCCGAAAGTACCTTATGCTCTCGTATATGGCCAGCAGTTCGCGGTCGTAGGGAGAGTATTTCTGTTGGGCTGGGCTAAATTTCCGCGAAAAGAACGCGAGAGGTTGCCATTCACCTCCCTTCAGCTGTTGAAGAACTCCACCCATCGCCAGGTCCGACGCGTCCGTTACTAGTGCAAGTGTCGCGTGACAGTCCGGGTGCGCAAGTAATGCGGCGTTTGCGAGACTCGTTTTGCACTGGTCGAAAGCTACGAGTGCATTACTAGAAATGTCGACGGGGTGAGATGCCTTGACTGATCCGGCAAGTAAGGCGTTCAGCGGGGCTTGGATCTGAGCAGCGTTAGGTATAAATCTACGATAAAAGTTAAGCATGCCCAGAAAACGCCTTAACTGCCTGACCGTCTGCGGGACGGGGAAGTCGCTCACGGCTTGGACCTTCGTCTTAAGGGGTTTCGTTCCAGCTTCAGAGATCTGGTACCCTAAAAAGGTTACCTCCGAAGCTCCGAAGACGCATTTAGAGGTGTTGATGAGGACACCGTAGTCCTTCATACGCTGGAAGAGCTGCCGCAGGTGGTCTTCATGAGCTGCTAGTGATTCTGAGAATACGCAGAAATCGTCAAGGTAACAGTATACGAAGTCCAGGCCTCTCGTCATTTCGTCCACGAACCGT
The DNA here is from genome assembly GCA_963859945.1 of Euplagia quadripunctaria. Lineage (NCBI taxonomy): Eukaryota > Metazoa > Arthropoda > Insecta > Lepidoptera > Erebidae > Euplagia > Euplagia quadripunctaria. The sequence continues at coordinate 5,274,565 of OY982570.1, read as the reverse complement.
TGAAAGGTTTGACCCGCATTCCTCAGACCAAAAGTCATGTAAGGGAATTCGTACAAACCAAAAGGAGTGGTGATCGCGGTCTTCTGAATATCAGGCTCACTGACCCTGATCTGGTTATAAGCTTTGACCAGGTCTATGGTGCTGAAGACTTTGCAACCAGCCATACTATGGGCAAAGTCTTGAATGTGGCTGATAGGGTAACGGTCTGGTATAGTCCGTGCGTTGAGCATCCTATAATCCCCACAAGGTCTCCAGCCGTTGTCCCGTTTCGGAGCCAGGTGTAGTGGTGAAGCCCAAGAACTCTCGGAAGGACGAGCTGTTCCGTTAGCCAGCATGATCTCGAACTCTTTTCGGGCGATATGCAGTTTATCGGGGGCGAGTCTGCGAGGCGTGCAGTAAATAGGAGGGCCAGGTGTTGTACGAATGTGGTGGACTGTGTCGTGCTTTGGAGACCAAGGTGTGCCTGAAGGGCGAGTAATATCGGAAAACTTACCCAGAAGCTCGTGATACCTTGTGTCGCCTGATGAGACCTTGACGGAACATATATTAGTTTTAGCGATTACAGCGTTTGAAGACAATGTAGTTGTATTATCAATTAAACGTTGATTACGACAATCGACTATTAAATTGTAATGATACAAAAAATCTACACCAATAATAGGTTTAGTCACATTAGCTACTGTAAAGCGCCAGGGAAAATTACGTCTAAGACCTAAGTTTAAATTTAGTTCGATATAGCCGTAAGTGTCTATAGATGTACCGTTGGCCGCACATAGTTGGAAATCAGTCTTAGACCGTCGCTCACGAAGTGCAGCGCGAGGGTAGACGCAAAGATCACTGCCAGTATCCACCAGAAACAATTTTTTTGTACTGCTGTCAGAGACGAAGAGGCGACCAGTAGCAGCTGGGCAATCGTCAGTCGCCATTAGCGACTGCCCGTGGCTTTTCCCGACTTGTCGAAGTCACAGGGTTTCACGCACCGGTGGGCTTTTGATCCGAACCTGGAGTGGTAAAAGCAGACAGGGTACTTCCTGTAGCTGGAGTTGGATCTGGACCTTGGGTGTGCAGGTGATCGTCTTCCTTGAGGTCGGGATCGGTCGTGTGACCGGTTAAATCGGCGTGACTGCTCATCAATTTTCACTGCGAGATGTTCTACCATTTTCCGGAGTTCAGCAATCTCGCTTGAAGAGTTGCTACTTGCTGGGACCACCGTAGATGTAGAAGCAACCTCAGGTAGTGAAGTCAACTCCTGAATGCGGTCTGCCAGGTCTGCAAGCTGTTCCAAGGAGTGCGAGGGCTGGGAGGCTAGTACAGTCTGAACTCCTATGGGTAACTGATTGCTCCAGATCTGCTTCACAATATCCTCAGCAGCAGAAGCTCCTGCTAAATCCTGTAGGTGTCGTAGGAATTGAGATGGCTTACGATCACCCAGTTTCTCCTGTGTAAGCAACTGCTTCACCTTCATTTCGTGCGAGGCCGACAGACGTCGAAGAAGCTCTGTCTTAATTTTATCATAACGGTTTCTAGCCGGAGGGTTCAGTATAATGTCCTTTACGGTCTTTGCATGTTGTATGTCGAGCCTGGTAGTCACACAGCTGTATTTTGCATAGTCATCGGTAATATCGAGACTATCAAATTGGCTCTCTAAAAGCGCGAACCATAGTTCCGGGTCCTCAACCGAAAATTTTGCCACCTTAAGGGTACATTTTTGTTGATCTGACGAAGAGTCGTGACGGTCGGTAGCAACGGGCACTTTTCTGGGCACTCGCACTGTAATGTTCTCTTCCGCAGTTCCGGAGGTAGTTGGGGTATCACCGCTTTTACTCATTTTAGTGTTCTTGACCGGGGTCACCAGTTGTAGTGTGTTTGGTGTAAATAATAAAGTTCACATACCACAAGGTCCAAGAAAAGGTCCAATACGGGTTACAAACGTTGTTTATTCACGAATCACACAGTTAAGCAAAACAAGCACAAGGAACAGAAGAGTAAAGTTAAGCAGCGTAATAGAAAGATGGAAGGAACACTGAAAATAGTTTTTAGCAAGGAAACAAAGTGTATGAAAAATTTTGTTAACAATAAATACGGTGCGCGGTAGATGTGACTGAGCGTCAAGCTAGCGAGCGACACAGGGTAGTCTCGTGAGAGCGGTAAGCAGACTGACGCGGCGTGTAATTCCCGGTGCGCCCGCGCATCGTTGCGGTGGTGGTCCATAAGCTCCGCCCCGTTCGACTCCAAAACACGTCACAGAAATACTACCGCTACGGTAGCAAATGAGTTGCTAGTATTTGTGTGAATATGTCTATGTGTATTATATTATTAAATAAATAAGTATGTATATTGTATGTAAAGGTAATAAGTGTAAATGTATTTGTGTATATATGTGGTGTATGTATATATGTGGTGTGAGCCCCACACATTCATTTACACATTTCCGAACGCACAAGACGCCCCTCCTATTATCCTACACCTTCCGCTACACCCCTCTCGAAAAAACCATCGACGCGCACGCATTGGAGTTCCCGCTAATCGCTCCTAAATTAATAATTAAATCGCTATAAATTAATTTAAAACCACACGCGAGTGTTCCCTGTCAACAATAAAAACGTCTTGGTGGTGATACAACTCAAGAACCGGCGAAGAAAGGAATTTGGGAAGATATTCAAGCCACGTGTGTCAGCTCGACAGTCCGGCCCGATTCTTCCCCTCCTTTCAGCGAAGGGTAAGTCACCCTCACACATATACCAAAGACATACTTCAACATCGTATAGCCAAGACAAGCTGAACTACGTAGTAACTACAAGTCCTGCATCGCGCTTTGAAAGTTCCCAACATCAACTGTTGGGCCGCGGTCCGCCAGCCATGATCATCTAGCCTGCCTGGTCGGGGGATCCTTCCTTTGTGTCGGATGGATTTAACACCCGTTTCTCCACAGAAGGCAAGGAAGTAATGGAATATTGGGATACGAATGGATTGGAGAGCAATAACTCGTGCACGCCTGTAACTGGAACTGGCTCGGTAGATTTATTGTAAAGCATACAATGTTATTGTAAGAAAAGTATGTTGTTCCTTTGTCTTTTGCCTTTCCTCTGATTGCAAAGAAACTAAATAAATGTCATAAACACGAACTGCCATTTAATTCCATAAGCCTGGAACGCGGAGAAAACAAGATCATGTTTGATACTTTGTGTTTGAAAATAGATATTATATCTTCATGTAACTAAATAGCTTAAGAATTCTTGAAATCACAATATTTATGCATGTGGAAATTTCATTCAGTTTTGCCAAAAAAACTCGATTAAGTGAGGTTGGCTAAAGAGGCGGCAGAAAGGGTAACGAAGAGGACGAAACTCTCCCGTCCGTCAGAAGAAGCACCAGTGCAGAACGATTTCTGGCCTCCTCGAGCGGGGTTGGGGCGAGGGGGTGCTGTTCGTTGCCCTATCCGAAGCATACCTGGAGCGCGTCTCAAAACCATAGGGGGCAAGGCTTCATAGTGTGGCCGCCTGTCATCAATAGGCAGCCAAGGTGTGCAGGTATACCCGGTATATCCCTTGCAATAGACCCACATGTGACAGAACACCGTGTGGTTTTATTCGGTGTGATTCCGACATGCCACTTCACCGTTAGCTCCGATGACCCGAACAAAAAAGTTTTGACTAACCTTTTGTTAGATTTTGTATTAAATTTTATTAAAAAAAAATCCAGTTTTATTATTCAGAAGTGTTTATGTATTATAAACACGGTTTATCATCAATTTATTTACAATGAAAGTTTACACTTTGGTTAACAGTTCATTAGTGCGTCAAGAGGTCTACGATAGCGTTGGACAATGGCATTATAATTCAGCTTCTACTTTGAATAATATTTTGATATAAAGTCTCTCTTAGTCAGTCACATTGCTTGACAAAGCCTCCCTCAGTTGAGGCCCAAGATAGCTAAGTATTCAGACTATTATGTCGCAGACAACAGGGATGGAGTTGGTGAGAAAATTTAATTGAAATGTAACAACATTATTTTAAAGGATCATTGTGTAGTGTAATGTGGGGCTTTGCATGATTTTAAAATAGGTTACATTCTGTTTTTTTTTTAAATAAACTAACGCTTACTTTTTAACATTGCATCGCACATATATTAAGTACCAATTTCATGTAAACTTTTGTAATTGGAAACTTTCGTGTTTTTTTTTTGTGAATTAATGTGTGACTTTGGCGATTCCGTTCCCATTGACTGTTTTCAACATTTTTGACCGAGTTGCAAGTGTGTTCTATATTTGAATGAAGAATCGAATCACTTGGGAACAATATAGTATTTCTATCACTGAAAATAATCAGCTATTGACCTCAAATAGAATTAATCAAAGCAACCACCGGTAACTGATGTGGATATTTTTGATGCCGATGCTATCTGTGAATCATATTTACAACATTTCCTCCGCCATGACCACGCAATTGCTGTCCCTTCTTGCCTAATTAATGGTAAATAAGTAATTAAAAACTAATAAATCTGTTTTATTTTTGTGCCTTTAATCGATTATTTTTAGTTCGATTTTATGATCGAACGGATATTTTCTATTCAGCCTAGAATTTAAATCTAAAAATCACGGAATGTTTTATATTAAGTTAAAAACTAATACGAAAGTTTGGTAAAGTGTTTTATGATTAGTAAATAGGTATTTAAAAAAAATCACATGTATCTGAATGAACAAAATGAACATAGGTGTGGACATACCCAACCTTTAGGACCTCATCACAGGCAGATGTTTTCATGTGCTCAGATCAGGATAATTGCAATAAAAAAAAAACTGAAACTCAAAAATGATTGTTTTTTACATAAATAGTACTCTTTCTGCCGTACTATTATTATAAAATAAAGTATGATGTTTATTACTCTGCCCAATAGTGGAATAATATCAATTCAGAGCCCGGTCAATTCGTTTATTTACAATCGTTTTTATCCACACATATTGAACATTTTTGAAACGGTCTGGACATTACATTATGAATAGTGCCCTGTTAATCACTTGGTCCACAACAAAAAACTTCCCAACATCAATCGTTAGGTCGAAAGATCATCCCTTTGTATTAGGGAGACATCAAATCCGTCACTCCACGAGGAGATCGACACTTTAAAACTCCAATATTCAATATCTATTTTCTTAATACCTACCGTTGTTTCGTTTTTATCATCAGTAAAAGGCAAAGGGCATTAAAGAATATGTTTTGTCATATGGGAGACGCGTGATTTTTTAACCGACGAAAAAACGGGGGAGGTTCTTTAGTCAACCCGTATATTTGTTTTTTTTTTCCTATTCATGACCACGCATAACTTTTTACCGGGTAGTCCGATTTTGATAATTCTTTTTTTAGATCCCTATCTATAATTCTAAGTTGAACCCACTTGAAAAAAAAATTACATTCAAAGCAATTTCAACCCTACCGATAAAAAAATAGGGGACCCATGATTGCGCATCCATTGATTTAAACCCTGTAACCCGATTTTGTTGAAACTTAGCACACATAATTGTAGTTATAATTACACTACAACATGACAGCACCATGTAGTTGATTCCATGATAGATGTGGAATCCAGTCGAGGGAACTCCTCAACGGTACACAGCAAATATATGGTGTTTGTTTTATTAATTCTTCTTAATAAGAACTTTAAACCTAATAAAAAAAAAATTGAATATATGATAATTATTACAATTATATTTTAACCGCAAAAAACCTTTTATCAAAAAATCAAGCCTAAGAAGGAAACTGAAAAGCGACACATAAACTAATTATCCTAGTTAAATACTGTACTGTACTGCCCCACAATAATGTAAATACCTAAATAATTAATTATGAGTCGGTGCCAAACAGTCGTTTTAATTTTTTGTTAAAATGTTTTATTGATGACAATAAAACTTAGTGAGATATATTTATTAGAAGGATTGTATGAATAAAAACGAGTTCGGCCCTGGCGTGCTTGTCATCTTAATGATAAGTCTTTTAACTGGCGTTGTCATTGAATGCGTTTATGTAGGAGATCGTCTTGGAGGGTAGTTTCGGGTCATCACTCATGGCGTCTTGGTAAGTATTTTTATGAGAATAATATATCGTCTACGGAACGAAGGGTTTTTAGTGGATCTGTGGATTTTGGACGCACATGCAATTATGTAATTTGACATGAGGAATTCTGAAACGGTAATTTCTTCACGCATTTCAAGCGAATATAAAAAAAGTGGCATTTGTCTTGGTGTCTAATTACTATTTTTTTTTTTTATTGTATAGGAGGGCAAACGAGCAGACGGGTCACCTGATGGTAAATGACTACCGCCGCCCATGGGCACCTGCAACTCGAGAGTCACAAGTGCGTTGCCGCCCTTTAAGGTGGGAGTAGGAGAAGAGGGGGAGGGGGAAGAGTGGGAAGAGGGGGGAGAGGGGAAGGACGGGAATAAGGGAAAGGGAAGGGTTAGGGCCTCCGGTAACCTCACTCACGCGGCGAAATGCAATGCAAGCATTGCTTCAGGGCCGGTTTTCTGTGAGGCCGTGGTAACGAGCGGAGTCGAGCCGGCCCATACGTGCCGAAGCATGGCTCTCCCACATCATTATATTATAAGTGTTCTAGTAATTCTAATTATGTTTCCATATGTTATACTTCGTACACTAACCGCATAACACACTCGTTATTTGCTATACTTAGTTCATTTTGTTACTGTCCAGTGCACATTTAAATTAAAATAAATATCTTGCAATGTTTGTATGAATGTTTGTTGGGATAAATTTTAAAGTAGTTATCAGTGAACGTTTAGGTTGGATGACAATAAATAAATAAAATAATAGTAAAGAAAACATTTTTCAAGGCGAGTTTTTATTTAAATACTCGAAAAAGAAGAAAATAAACTTTAAATTAAATACATCAATTTATTATATTACACAATTTATCACTACATACTATAAAACAAAGTTCCCCGCTGCGTCTGTCTGCCTCCCTGTTTGCGATAAACTAAAAAACTACTGAACGGATTTTCATGCGGTTGTCACCAATAGACAGAGTGATTCATAAGGAAGGTTTATGCATATAATTTGTTAAGGTTTCGTGTAAAATGGCTGAAATATGACGATATTTCTTGAAGATGTCGGTAAAAATCAATATATGCACTGCTACCCGTGCGAAGCGAAGCGAATATTGCTAGTATAAAGCTTGTCTCGAGATTGTAAACAAAAATTACATTATCCTAAAAACAAGGAAATGGTATGTGTCTAATACAACCGCGAGCTTACACGTCTAGTCTATTCTATATTCTATTTAATAATTTCTTCCTTGCTTCATCTCTGCTCCATCATCTGGTGCCTTACGTCCACATCCAGCTTACCCTAGTCACCTTTCTGAGTTCGTCTTTCCTTCGTATTAGCTACAGTGCATAACATCTAAAATAGTACTCACTTGTATTTCATAGATAAAGAAAAAAAAAGTCTAAAGATAACAAACTAGATAAAGAAAAATATTTATAAAAATGTTGACCTTATCGCTAAGTGTAATTTAATTATAGATATTGACGCTTTTCCAGTTCGCATTACATTTTTCTGTTGAATAAACATGAAAAAAGTTAATTGAACTGAGAAATTACAAAACTTGTCGAGTTGGGTTCCGTTGTATTGTAATTTTAACTAGGACTAGCGGTCCCCGTAGTTTCTGCGTTTATGGTCACTGCTCTGCTCCTATTGGTCGTAGCGTGCTGTTATATATCACCTATAACCTTCCTTCATAAATGGGCTATCCAACACTAAAATATTTTTTCAATTCGAACCAGTAGTTTCTAAGATTAGAGCGCAACCAAACAGACAAACAAACAAACTCTTCAGCTTTATAATATTAGTAGAGATATCCATTAGGCGTTTTAAAGTGGTTTGAGTGATTTAAGAATGGGTAAATCTAGTACATAAAAGTTACGAACTTATGCACTGTTACATCTAGTAACTACTAATTAAAAAACTTTATACTGTCACAATTAATCCTAAAACCGCGACGTTGATGAGTTTACCACAACAAGTTGACTGAATTAATTGTGTACAATTTTATTAATAGTGAGAAACAAAAGCGAAAGTCACCGGCTAACCTCTTTATTCTAATTAACTTTTTAAATACTTTTTAAAACCATATACTCATATTGCACATTCAATTCAACTGTGAGAAGCCTAGGAAGAAATAGACAACAAAATATTGTAAAAGTTTTGTAATATGTATAAGTCAGTTCCATGAACTGACTTATAAAAGGAATCAATATTTTGTTTTTGTTACCTACTAGCTCTACCACGGAATTCCATCAAAGTTAATTTTACACGAAATCTTAGACATTAAACGTCTACGACCTCTTTACTTAAAACTACTTGCTGTACATTATGAAAAAAGGTTTGTAAATAAACAAGGAAACTCGTTGGTCTCTAATTAAATTTAAGAAAAAAAAGAAAAAAGCATTTTAAAACAAAGGAATTCGCGGGAATTCGAATTCAATTTTTGCAAAAGCAAATTTATTCTTGTTACAAAATTTAACAATGCACAGTTTGTAAATTAAAGACACAAAAACCACGGTAATATTATCATAATATTACCGTGCAAAAACCTTTGTGTTTCAATCTTCTGTGAAATTTTATTATTTTTACCGATATGTCACATCGACAATTAACAAGGTAAGTTTGTAGAGTAACACTGGCATACGATTTTTTAAGTTATTGTGCCACTATACATGTTACGGAACGCCATTAAGATAGACAACCTATCAAATCAAAATCGTTTTCTTCAAAATTTCATCAAAAAACAGTGTCACGGCAAATAGTGCAACGATCCACCAGTTTTTTGTTGAAAATCATATATCATATCATAGGCGATCTTTATTTTAGGAGACTATTTCGAGTTTCACGTTGACGGCGGCGCGGCGTGGCAATCGCGGACGAAGATTTCTTGGGGTTCACGAGCGTTTGATAAGGAGCGATTATCATAATCCGAATTTATCCGGATTCTTAGAGAGCACTAATTTGGTGAGTTTCATCATTCATTTTCATTATTACGGGCAGGCGAACCAATTTCATTTATAGGTAACAATATCTCTGATTAACTGAGTGAAAATATCCCAATAAGAAATGTGTGTGAAGGTTAGTTTATGGTGGCTTCTTTTCCACAGATAAATCTATGGAAAGGAAGCCACCGCCGCCATTATTAAGGTTTTTATAATAAACAGACAATCTAAAGAAGCAATCTAACTATCAAAAGAACCTATAAATACCTAAATAGTCAGAAAAAACAGCTCAGAACCGATTTCTCCTTTGTTTCACAATCTCTTTATCTTTTGTTTAGTGGCGAATGATGAGATGTAGTGTAAAAAAAAATAAAAAAAAAATTTGTCACTAGTTTTACTAAACAGACCAGTAGAATCTCAGCAGCCTTAGCGCATTAAAAAAACAAATTCCTCGAGCTTTATAATATTAATATAGATATATGTAGATTATATATATATATAGTATAATGGTAATAGCTAGGTAATAAAAGATAAAACGTTTGTGTGGCGATTAACATAGGAGATTTTGTCATTTTATTACAAACACAGAACCCTGTTACTATGGCAACGCTGACCTAAAAAAGTAACGGACAGAATATCTCAAGTGTAAAAAGCATCCAAAATGTTCGCTTACAACAAAAATTGTCCCTAAGCGTGGATGAAATTCGCTTTTCAAACGTCGCAACATTTAGCGTCCTCCACTTTAAGCGTTTTGGGGTTGACAGATAAGATGGAAGGCTTTTCGTGGTTCGATTTTGGTCTCAAATCATCAATCGCTGCATCAAGCTGTCCGGGTTATAAATTATGCTACTTTGAAGCGCTATCGGCAAATATTCTTTGAGTATAATTTTCGTATAACATTTTTCATGTATGATTTGAGTAATGCATGTTATTTTGTGTACTTAGAAGGATTTCGTGAACAGTCCTTCATATTGCAGTTTTCTTAATTTTTAAATTACCTTTATATAGTTTTCTGCGATTTGAATACAAAAAAAGAACAATTTTTGAATATCTTTATTTTTGCTGAACATAGGTAAATTTACAAAATTACAATAGTGTTTGCTGTGTAAAAAAGTCCATCTATGCTCTACCATATTGGCGTGCAAATCTTAAAATAGTAAAAAATGTTACATAATTATTGATTAGGTTAATGAATGTAATTAATAATTAGAACTAATAATAACATAAGTCACAACAATAATACAAGTCATAATCCAAGTAATATATGTGGAATATCAATGTGTACAAATCAAATAATCTCCTAACTTAAATAATAAGTACAGGTAAGTAACAAATGTGCGACTTATCTGTGAACACTGATACAATATTTATATACAAAATAAATACAGTTAAATAATCGGACGTACTAAACTTCACTTAAATTTACAATTTGATTTTCAGGTATTGATTAATTGAGTAGTAAGCTTTATTAATTAGTAAATCGTTTAATTTATTTTTAAATTCATGGATATCATTCATTGTTTTTAAACTCTTGGGTAACTTAATATATATTTTGGGCGTCATACCTAGAAAATTGTTATTGATTGATTGATAGGTGTATATGTAGAATCTAAATGTAAGAGAGTGAATTTTATGTATTTATGTATTTGGTTTATTAAACATTTTTTTTTATTATTTGCTAAAGGTTTATTTATTAGATAAGTAATTGTTTTATTTTTTTTTCCATTATTATCGTTGTATTGGCTTTACTTAGCACCTGCCAACTTTTTCATTACTTTTTATTAGCATTAGCCTGACGTAAAATAAAATGGTTTGAAGTGTTTATTGTTCATTTTAATGAATGAAAGTTGTAAGACCAAATATTATTATAATTGATCTTGAGTTGATGAGTTGATTCGAATATGAGTGAAAAAAAATTACACAATTTTAATCGTCTAATAACCTCTTAGGTGATTTTTGGGTGTTTCTTCTTTTAAATAAATAAAAATCACAGGTTTTGGCTTGCCATTGTGTTATGTAGCATATATTACGAATATATTTTATTTACTTAACAACCTACGTGCCACGGCGGTAAGATAGTCGACTGAACGGCGAAAACCTTGGGTTCCTTTCCCGCTCAGTGCAGATATGTTTGATCCAAGGGTGTATTTGCACTGGAAAACGAAAATATATTTACGAAGCGAATAAAAACCTTCTTAATATTTTTTTATTATAATTTAATGATTTTTTCAATGATTGCTGATGTTAGGTTAATATATTTGATATTAAATTATAGGTACAGACAATTGAAAAAAAAAACCAATAACACGGCTTCAATTTGACAATAAAATTGTTTTAGAATTTATAATTCACAATTAAATAGTTACGTAGTTACCATCAGGTGACCCGTCTGCTCGTTTGCCCCTATAATATACGGAATAGGTCGGTCTTCTATATATTGCTATTAGGGTCATATATGATACGGCATATTATAAATTACTAGCAACCCGCCCCGGCTACGCACGGGCACGAATTTTACTCCTTAACCGACGCTCTGCCCCCGCTTTTTAAATCTCTGATATCTTCTAAGATATTCATTTTAATGATATGCTGTAAAGGGCAATTTTGATCTACATAAAATGCACAACGTATCTAATGTATTTAATTCAATAATAAGGAATAATACTGTATTGTTTAAAATAGTTTGATAAATAATCCATATTTTTTTTTGTAATATATAAAAGATAAAAATGGTTACTGTGGCTTATCCTTAGAAGATAAACAAATACCATCGCAGACTTTTTTATTGATCTTTTAAGATATACAATTTCGTAGTACATTAATTTGATCTATCTCGTAAGGTTTAGCCAGCGTTTGCAATGTAAGCTCACAAAAATATGTTTGTTACGACATGACATTACAAATCTATGAATTTCTCGACTTTTCTCTACAATAATATGCATGTATACTACATATAAACCTTCCTCTTGAATCACTCTGTCCATTGGTGAAAACCGCATGAAAATCCGTTCAGTAGTTTTTTCCGTTTATCGCGAACAGACAGACAGACAGACAGACAGACGCAGCGGGGGACTTTGTTTTATAATATGTAGTGATTAACATCTTTAATGATAGGGTGTTCTTTCTTGTTTTGTCTGTATTAAAAAAAAGTATAAATGTATCTATGTTTTTCCGATTTCTAGAACACCCTTTGTGCAAGCTATGTTTAGTTTAGGTCTATATAGCGCCGTGTAATGTTGTTCCGGAATTATTATTCAATGCAATAATCTAAAGAGAAATAACATGTACTAAAAAAATAAATTTACAAGCACAGCCAGTGGCTTCGAATTCGGAAATGTGTGATGGCGGTATTTTCTTTATTAATGGTCTTTTTTTGGTTCCTTGCAACACCAATAGTATTAACGCGTTAGCTTACAAATTATTCATTTCGGGACGCTCAGGAGCAATTTCTTACATGTTCCTTTACCTTTACAGTTTATCACCAATTTGATAATTGCATATTTTTTTGTCGTCAAACCTGACTTGTTTTCTCACATATTTGTCTTGTACTATATAACGTAATTTGCGTTACAATAACTGGTTATGGGATTACACTGCACAAACCACTCAATTCATAAAATTACCACCATAAAATCTAAATCTCCCCACATAATTCTTGTCTGGACGCGTCAGTTTTACGATCGTACAAATATAAGTAACTATTTTAGTGCCCACTTCTCGGTTATAGCGTGATGACAAATCAATAGGTATAACGGACGCGAGGCTATGTTATTTCCTGTGCGTGACCGATGTGGTGGCGACAAAATACAGCCTTGAAAAATGTCATAAGTCTTAAATATTCTTGGTTACAAAGGCCTTTTTTACGACTGCTTTATTTTCTGGGACTGGTGAAATTAATTTATTACAGGTTTACGGTGGTTCGGTGCTTTAACTCATAGTGATTTTTCAGATACAGGATTTAACATACAATATAATTGTATGTTAAATCATGTATCTATATTGTTAATATGAGTCACACAGGGTCCAGCCATAGTGCAATTAGTTGAAATAAAAAACCAAATACGACTCACTAAAAGTGGTTCATCCAGTACCACTGCTATTACTTTAGCTATTACTTTATTATAATAACTGTTTTAATCAAATAATAGTAGTAATTATGCGAACCCGTAGTTCTTTTAAATAAAAAGTTTAATTTTTTTTTATGGTATAGGAGGCAAACGAGCAGACGGGTCACCTGAATGGTAAATGACTACCGCCGCCCACGAGTACTTGTAACTCGGGAGTCACAAATGCGTTGCCGCCCTTTACAGTGGGAGTAGGAGAAGAGGGGGAGGGGGGGGGAGAGTAGGAAGAGGGGAGAGGGGAAGGACGGGAATAGGGGAGAGGGAAGTGTTAGGGCCTCCGGTAACCTCACTCACGCGGCGAAATGCAATGCAAGTATTGCTTCACTGCCGGTTTTCTGTGAGGCCGTGGTATCGAGCGGAGTCGAGCCGGCCATACGTGCCGAAGCATGGCTCTCCCACGTAAAAGGTAAAAATAAAGTCACTCCGTTACTCTTTGAGCATATTTTTCCAACGAGTAACAATGTGACCAGATAATCCAAATTGCGTCTTTAGCATGTGTAATTGTGTGATGTCAAATATGTAAACAGACTGAACCTTCTGACTAGAAAAATTATCTTAAAGAGAGGCCGATGGTTAAGGTTTCATCTATTGATTCACAAATTCACAGGTGAATTGTAGCTTACTTAGAGTTTACGTGTTTGCCACTTTAATTAATGAATTATCTTTAATCGAATCATTAATATCGATTGTTTTATTTCATTGATTGTTTAATATGTACTGTTTGATTATTAATGTGATAACAGTCATCGCATTCGATTTTATCCAAAGGATTTCAAAAGTATAGAGTCGAATTTTCATTACTTTCAATTTTTTATTTTATTTTTGTTTTTATGATATAGAGGGCAAACGAGCAGACGGGTCACCTGATGGTAAATGACTACCGCCGCCCATGGGCACCTGTAACTCGAGAGTTACAAGTGCGTTGCCGCCCTTTAAGGTGGGAGTAGGAGAAGAGGGGGAGGGGGGAAGAGGGGGGAGAGGGGAAGGACGGGATAAGGGAGAGGAAGTGTTAGGGCCTCCGGTAACCTCACTCACGCGGCGAAATGCAATGCAAGCATTGCTTCACTGCCGGTTTTCTATGAGGCCGTGGCAACGAGCGGAGTCGAGCCGGCCCATACGTGCCGAAGCCAAAGCATGGCTCTACCACAAAAATGGTCAGATTAAGTTTTTGGTAGACGTTTTATTAAAGGGTATGTTTTTAGCAGAAGTTTATTTGTCTTGGCTAGTTCCGTCGATCCTTTTATTTTTAGATTGCGAACAGTACATATTTACAACATTTGTTTGGCATGTCATATTTACTTGAAAGATTACCGAAGTTCGGCGAGGGAAAACATGACAAAGTATTGTCAATATTTTCTTTCAGCATAGGTACGTTAATCAAACAAATGACCAAACCAAAATCCCACTTATACTCATACTATAAATGTAAAAGTTTGGATGGGTGGATGGATGGATGTTTGTTACTCTTTCACGCAAAAACCACTGAAGCGATTGCGATGAAACTTGGTATATAGATAGCTGGAGACCTGGATTAACGCATAGGCTACTTTCTATCCCGATATTCGCACGGAATCGGGACTTACGCGGGTGAAACTGCGGGGCGCTACTAGTACCAAATATATACTCACCTAAAGTCATGAAGAAAACAATCTGCTATAATATAATAAGCGTATAAACGTTGATAGTAACCAACTTGCAGTTTTAAGGATGGTCTTATAACTAAAGTTGTTAATAATAATATTTTCAATACTGCTAGGTTGACGCTGACAACTGAGTTATGCTAAGCCGTGAATTATTTTTTATATCGTCCACCCAAAGTGAAGTCTCCCGTGAAGAGTCACGTTCGTTCCTTTTTGGACGTCACCCAATTAGTGTCATAACAGTACAGGTATCATAAATATTACAATAATCGGACAATACCGTTGATGACGTATCGTTACAGAAGACTATGATACACCACACGTTAAAAAAGATTACTGAATTACTTCTAAGATTTTATCGTCTACTATTATATTGTTAGTATTCAAGAAATCATTACGAACAAAGCTCTTGTATAATGAAAGGTCACGAAAAATTCCTAAGATAAACATTCCATGGTATAATTCTAACAAAGACTGACTGGATGCCTTCGGGCTACGATGCCATTCCAGATCCATAGGAATTTAATCATCTAGAAATGAAATTTTGTTTTCTAGAAATTAATAAGGAGTATATTTGTGTTTTCCATTAGTATACTACTTGATTATATTGTACACAAATAATATAATCAAATAGTTTTATTTTAATATACCTATGTGATAAAGTTGATTGATTACGTTGTCTAATACATGTACACATAGCACATAGAAACTTGGGAACCGGAATTCTTGGCTAGATAATTTACAGATATCAAGATTTCCTAGACAGCCATTATGACGATCAACCGTTTGAATATTTTCTTATAATCAAAACAGTCAATAATAGTTTTAAATGGGATTTAAACAGACATCTTAATGTTATTATTATAACCTGCCTAACACACCTGTCAAAGACCGATGACAGTGCAATAATTTCGATTAAAATATGAATTTTCTATAAAAGCGTGTTTTTTAGTTTTTTAAATTATAATTATTATTGTTATATTGTATAGACAGACACGGTACAAGCGTTCCTGGAGTCACAAGCGTTCATAGACTACGTAAACCGCTTACCATCAGGCAGGCCATATGCTTGTCTGCCATTGACGTGGTATAAAACAAATGAAAAAATCATAAATTAAATTTTAAATAATCGACATAAATTTTTGAATGTATAAGGCAACGTCCTACATAGATCATTCAAAGAGAACGCGATTGCGGCGCGATCCAATGCGGTGACGTTGCGGTGTGACGCGATGGCTTTGTCGTACGTGCGCGCGAATCATTCCGCATCACCACCCTGCGCCACAACCGTACATTATGACCAAAAGAAACGACAGCACCGCATCCAGTAATCAAACCAACTGATAGCAGTCGCATCTTTTCTCTGTCTTTCTGCACTGCACGTGCGTTTGGTAACGTAACACTTCAACCTTCACCTATTAGATACCTTTTCTTTTTTACGTATGGAAACCTACAGGTGATACCACACCGGGGCTATCGGTGAGGCCGTATGTCGGAGTTTAACCGACTAAAACCACATGGTGTGCCATACTGCGCCTATATTCGGTGGACTGTCGGTGTGTCCTTAACGGGCCACCTATTAGATACCTAATCTAATATGTCTCAACTTCAAAAAGTCTAAAATCCTCACTTCTTAGAGGTGCAAATTATAAGGTATAATTTTTAAGTTTTCGTTTTTTTAGGTTTAGAAAAGCTTAAGCTGGTTCTTTGACTGTTGTATTTTTATCTAACAGTGTAACATTTTTATTTTTTATTGGTAAATTATCACGTATTGTAAAGAATTTTTTAGCTCAAAATCTGTTGTTTGTTGATGTGGAATATGAGAGGGTTGGAATAGATGAAATCTTACTAATCCCACTAATATTATAAATGTGAAAGTTTGGATGGATGGATGGATGGATAGATGGATGGATGGATGTTTGTTACTCTTTCACGCAAAAACCTCTTAACCGTATGTAGATAGCTGGAGACCTGGATTAACGCATATGTTACTTTTTATCCCGATATTACCACGGGATCGGGACATACGCGGGTGAAACCGCGAGGCGCTGCTAGTAATATTATAAAGACGAATGTTTGTGAGGATTTATGGATATTTGTTACTATTTTACGCATAAACGGTTAAACGGATCTGTATGAAATTTGGCACAGAGGTAGATGATTGTCTGGAATAGCACATAGGCTACATTTATCCTGGAAAATTTACTGTTCCCGTGTGATAGATGTCGTTAAATTTTCCACGCGAACGAAGTCGCGGGCAACTAGTTGTTGCCTTGACAACTAGTTGCCCGCGACAACTAGTTGACTTCGCAAAAAGTATATAAGCTAAATTGAAATGTTTCGTAATTTAAACGTGTTTTGTATTAAAAAATAACACTAAATATCAGTATTAAATTCAGTATTTAGTCTTTTAGTATTTTTGTTAGTTGCTATATATTTTTTTATGTATTTGTAATTGTTTTATGTTAACTGCATATTTTTTATTCTCGACGTCACTTTGCTTTCGAGGCCCCATCTGAAAACCAGCGCTGCATGTCATACATGCAGCATATGCTGAGATGGCGGCCATTTCAGGCTCGCACAGAATGGGACCTGTTTATTTTTCTTCTTCTTCCCTATTTTTAAATTTAGTACGTAATTTATTATAAGTTTAGAAATAGTTTTTTGTTGTGTGCGTGTTCTAAATAAATGTTTTTCTTTCTTTCTTTCTAAATACCATTGGCCCTGTCGCCGATATCTAGAAGACTAACGTTTGTTATAATTTAGAAAGTTCCAGACGTTTTTGAAGGCATTCATTTAACGTGCTATGTTTCTGACGATATTCAACACTCAGAGTAGGTACCATAGTTTTTGACAAGTTCTTGAAAGGCGGTATAATTAGAGTTATACCTTAAGTTTCAAGACGTGCTTTCGTAGTTTTATATTGGAAATCTTTTAGACGAATCCTGAAATGTTGTAGCTGTGTTCTATAAACCAATAGGGTACTTCCCATTGACCTAGAATCATGCAATTTGGTAAGAAGTAAGGTCTCACAGCATAAATATAGGAAAAAATCCGAAATTTGTTAATTTGTTGTTATATCTGTGTCTATCTACACAGGCAGTGTTGCCGATGCAAAGGAAATATGTCTGAATACTGACCGTTTTTAATGTACCACCTTTTTATAAGTTTTATTATGTTATGTTTTTATAATAAGATCATCCGATGTCATAGATGACGTTTTAAATTAAAATTAGTCCGATTGTTCTGGAAAATAAAAGTTGAGGACTAGACGCCCGCTGGTCTACGTTGATCCTGAAGAACTCTTTTTTTTTATTTTGTACCTGTCTCCCTGTCGTCTACAGGCAGGTTCGTGTTCCTCGGGAACCCGTGGAGGCATCATGTTGAAATTAACATCGAATTAGCAGTCCCTAGAAGCTGTAAAAAAATCAAGCTTCTAAGTCAACCCTATCAAAAAATACAGCCTTAATGGCCGTAAGCCTTAGATTTTAACAAATTTAAATATTTTGCAGGTAAATCAAACCTATATGGTACTTCCTATTGATCTAGAATCATGAAATATTAAGAAGCTAGGTCTGGCAGCACAAGTAAAAGAAAAAAATTCCGAAAAGTCGTTAATTTATTGTATGTACATCACATAAAAAATTATGTTTTTGTGTTTACAAATTTATATTTTGCGGTTGGAAAGTTGACTTTGTTGTAAGTACTTTTAGAACTGTAAAGTTAAGTTTGTCTTTCGGACAAGACAGGCATTCCTGAGATGTACGTACTATCTATATACAAGTTAGTTTGCTTACGGAACCCTCGGTGCGCGAGTCACACTCGTACTTGTTCGGGTTTTCGCTTTTCAGTTGCTTTTCTTTCGTCATAATATATGATGGTTACAACATTCGATCTCCTAACGGCGCTTGTGCTAATATATCGTATTGGGAATGTTCTGATGCACTACTATCGATATACCACAACCAGTCTATTCTCTTAAGGCGGCGAAAAAATATCACATTTGTTCACACGTTGCATAGGTCGCACGTGTACAAAACACGTCGCACATTGATGAAACTTAAAATACCTTGGGTTCATAAATTGGCTTTGAAGAACCTTGTTGCTGCAACATAATTGTCTACCACCGAGAGCTCTCTTGACGCTGTGGATCGTTTTAAAACCTCTGGAGTTTGACTTAAAGAGTCTCTTGAATGAAGAATGGAAACTTGAGTAGCTTACATTTAGAAATCAAATATTTAAACTTCAGTGATTTTTTTTTCCTCCGAAAGCTTATCAGGAAACTGCTGTTTGTGTCATTTTAAACAACTAAATGCTGTCTTCCAAAATGCTTTGTTTGGGAATCAGTTCACAAAATAAGACAATTAATATGAAGTAGGTATGTAACAAAAAAAATTAAATCTATACAAATATAATAAAGCTGAAGAGGTTTTGTATTAGTTTGTTTAAACACGCTAATCACTGGAATTGGAAAAAAATCTTGTTGTATATAATAGCCAGATTTATAAGGAATACCTACTATAAGCGTTTTTGCAACTATTAATGAAGGCTCTCTACTTAAGCAAGGACCGTAGCAATGATTAAAACTAAGATCGTATTCAAATATTTTTATCTTAAGTAATCGCCTTTTCAACGTTTATTATAAACCTTTTTTGAAATACGTCAATTTTATATGTTTTGGGCAAGCTCTTTTAAATGGAAATCTTATTTACCAACTTTTGTTTCGTTCAAAGTATATGGTACCAGAAATTTTATTTTTCCAAAATTTTTTCACTGCAGGTTATCCAAAACTGTTATGTAGTGAATGCCAAGCTGTTCTAAAATTCGATGCTAATTATTATTTTTCAATTGTACTATCAATATTTAATTAAGTAGATATTATTTTCTTTTTAATTCTCAGTATAAAGTTATTCAAAATATGAAAAGCTACACTTATATTACCTTAATATTAATTTTACCGCCTTTCTAAGTAGGTCACCTGTCAAACACTGTATTACTTTCACTTCATTGTACAGGAAACACCTACTAATTAGGCATTTATTGTGTTTTGGAGTGTTGATAAAATAAGATGAGTGAGCCTTAATAAATTAGATACCAAATAAGCATTCATGTTCTATCTTTAAAATAAAATAAATAAATGAAAGAATACTGTACATACAAATCTTATAGTTGTTGAATATCGTAATACAATAAGAAATTGAAGGCGATAAAAATGTAGAGTCGGTAAACACTTCACTGAGTGAGTCACCGCGTTACTCACAACGTACTTGTACCTACGTGTTACTTCGGCCGCCTCGCCGATCACTAACCATCAGTTTATTTTTTTTCCATTTATATTATTTTAATATAGGCATATAATTAAATTATAAAATTGCAAAAAGTGTGCTTGTAGTACCTCAACATTCTTCCAGCGATTTATAAAAAATCCAACTATTCGGAATATGAATATCACATCATCTATTCAACAAGAGCCGAAGCGAACGCAGCGAGTTGATCAATCGATCAAAGCCCAAAAAAAAATCAACCAGAGGACATGGCACCAAATGGACTGCGCGTAGCAAATATTAATTAGGCAGCGGACTGTTATGTAACCACCGACCGTGACAGTAAATCCATTTAGACTTAAGTTTATTTATTTCTCTTTATTGTATACCTTTAAGTAGTAAATAGTGCAAAACAAGTTACAAATGTTAAGGAATAACAATCGGCGGTATTATCACACACTGCGATTTCTTCCAGACAACTTTTGTACGGATATTGTCAAATATAATTGAGGGTAGTCTATGGTGTACTAATATAAGGTTATGTTAAGATATTATTATATACTTAATACTATGTTTGCCTTTATTATAAACATATTATATACATTTATTAGTATTCATATTACTTATATATATATATACACTAAAATATAAATAATTTACTCACATTTACAAAATATTTTAATAACTGGTGAATTATATTGTAGCTCTAATCGCGTGAACATAAATCATGGCTCGCGCGAATTGTAACAGGCGTTTTTGATAGAGTTAACTGATATGGCACGTGATGTAAAAGTAATCAGTGGTTTTATAAGTAGCAATACGTTAAATGCTCTGCCTCTTTAAATTGTACTTTATTGTTTGGTGACCAGAATAGCCATTTATGGTTTTTTCTTCCGAGTAAGTCTTTTACTTCTATTCTGAGTCAGTACGAAAAATAAAGATATTATCACACATTTAAAATTTAATACACCCCCGACTCGAAAATCCCTTCAGAGATTAGAAAAGAGCTGATGAAATCACACGCATCCAGAAATGATCCATGTGATTACCTGTCATGGTAAGTAAGTCTATACAATGACAGCTCAAGTTATACTGGCCAATGAAAAAAACCATGGTCGAAATTCGACCACCACACGATCTCTAGTCTAGTGTATTTGTAACATTTATATATACATGTTATTATATGTTGTATTTCTCTCTCTCGTATGTACCTCTTCAAAGTTTACCAATCGGCTTTAATATTAAGTATTGTTTATAGCATATTTATCCACTCAATGCATCTACCGAGGATAACTTTTATTATATTCTCATGTAACCTTTGATAAGTATACCTAGTTAAGAGTTGGCAGCTATTGCTATCCCTAATATAAATAAATAAATAAAAAGTAACATTTATGTATTATGTTATATTTAAATTGTGGGTCAGTACGGAAAGCAAATGTGTTGAAAGCTTTATGTAGCAAAAGTTACAAACTCCCTAGATTGTGCATTTACGCATTCATTAGAATTTATTGAAAGTTTCTATCATTTTTCATTGCTAATGGTGCGACCAACTGACAAGAAAACTCTTTTACCTGCCATTTATAAATTTGGAAAGTACGCCCTACGTGCAATTTATAGGATACGCAATGCGCAAAAAGCGACAGGCTAACCAATAGACCTTTTTTCACATGCTATCTTCGTAACTGCAATCCGTGTCTACAATCATTTAAAAGTAATATTTTTAAAACAGCGCTTAAAAATGACTGATTCAAAATATATTCAATAATTTGACGGCATTTTTTGAATATAATAGACAACAATGTCAATTAAATTTATTTGGAATCGTATGTTTTAGTTTATACTGTTTATTGCAATAAATATCAACCCGCGCCGGCTTTGTACGGGTAAAAGTTATATACCTAAACCATCCTCATAAATCACTCTGTCTATTAGTGAAAACCGCATGAAAATCCGTTCAGTAGTTTTCCAGTATATCGCGAACAGACAGACGCGACGGGGGACTTTGTTTTATAATATGTAGTGCTAATAATAATGGATGTATGTCCAATTTTTATAAGTTACAAGAATATTGCAACATGGATAAATTGTCGATTCTCAAATCTCATCAACTCAAAAATAGGACACGCTTACACTTTGACAGCAATTAACAATAAACAATGATGACATATTAAGGAAAATTTACAGTTACTTTTGCCATTAAAAGAAATCAATTCTATTTGTTTTCCGTAACATGGTGAGGCTTTTTATTTTCCTGGTCAGGCTATTATTGTTTTTAAGTCTGGCTTGCGTGATGTTGCCCATCAATCATTAATACAACATGCATAATTACTTTAACAATAATAAACCTTAGAATTTATGATCAACTGCACTATTTATATTTAAATTGTGGAGCAATACAAAACACACATGCATAGGAAAACTTAATACAGGTATTTAGTTAAGGTTTAACTTCTATAGTCAGCAAAAAAAATACATTTTAAATGTTCATAATGTTTATGATTCCACAATACCCTACAGGAATACCCTACAGTGTTGGCTTACTCACCACGCCGCGGTGTGTGTGTACCGCTTCTTTTGACATTCGGTTTAATGTCGGGAGATTCCGTGTGCTTTTAGTCAGTTCAATTCCGCATAATCACCTTGTCCTGTCCTCTGCGCGGTTTTCACCAGAAAAATGGTCTCTCGGTTGAAATTTTCACAGAATATGTAATTCTGTTGCCACTTTAATAACAAATAATAAAAATAAATTAAAAATTAAAGGGGGCTCCCCTACTAACATCGTGTTTATTTGGCTTTTTTTGCTCGATCTTTCTTGTACGATGGTGCATGTGCGAATCCGATTCGCACTTAACCGGTTTAAATTTATGTTTTTCTAGCTTTTGCCCGCGGCTTCACTCGCGTACAAGTAATTTTTCCATCCCTTTAGAACAGTACTTTTTTTCTAGATGAAAGATAATTTATTTCTTTTACTGTGTCCCTGGCAACGTGTATGCAAAATTTCATGATGATCAGATGAACGGTACGGCAGCGTAAAAAATACGAATAAACAAATTTTGTGGATTTGTTGCGACATCCACATACACATTTAACTGTGGGAGAGCCATACTCCGGCACGTATGTGCCGGCTCGATCGGAGTAATACCACAGCCTCACAGAAAACCGGCAGTGAAGCAACACATTGCTTTTCGCCGAGTGAGTGAGGTTACCGGAGGCCCTAAACCTTCCCTCTCCGCCTCTTCTCCCCCACCCGCACTCTCCCTCTTCCCGCCTTCCTCCCCTTCCCCTACTCCCACCTTAAAAGGCCGGCAACGCACTTGTGACTCTTGAGTTGCAGGTGACCATGGGCGGCGGCAGTCGCTTACCATCAGGTGACCCGTCTGCTCGTTTGCCCCCTATCCCATAAAAAAAAAACATTGGGGTCGGGGGCTTGTGGCATTTTGCCCGCTCTGCCACCCTTAGGCCACTGAGATCAGGTGTAATGTAATTAACACGAGTCTCACTTTCGCTCTAGCTGGTTAACAATCGATTTTATCCTATTCATGCTTTGTTTAAAATCTGTGCCAAAGAGTTCAATTAGCATTACTTATACATTTTTAAATTAATTCAATATACTTACTATTTTATCGAAGTCAAATTTTCCTGTTAAGTTTCGCCCTGTTGTCAAACTTTAGTAACTTTAATCCACATTTATTTCAAGCAATGATTTCAAAGTATGAACTTGTGGATTGGAGTGGATTGAAATGTCTATCTTAAATTAGAAGTGGCATTCGATTAGACATTATTAATTATAACCTGATTTCAATTCATCAGATTGAAAACAAAGTCTACCTACAATCACACAGATTAATGCAGCAGATATATGTAGATACATATTAATTGATTTCTTTAAGTCTAGATGAACGGAATGACTTAGAAACAAAATTATATTTGAATACTGGAAGACATCAAGGTATTTAGAAATATGTCTAGAATTAAAAAGCTTAATATATCCATGTAATATAAGCGTATATTTATAAGTGTTTTTATTTTCGCTTTAATATACTGTGATATAAAATGTACTTATTCACTGTCTTTTGAAGTTGCCAATTAAAAGGTATTGAATGCTTTCTAATGAAAACTGTTGAGGTTTGTTTGAAGTATGAAATGTTCTGTCTCTCCCGTTTTTTAATATATTTTTTTGTATTAGATACATTGTTTGTTACGGAGAGATATACTTAGGCTATATAACTCTCTATAAAACTGAAGAGATCCAAATGGTTTGCATACATTTGGAGGAACGACTAGTGATTACATATAGAGATCCAGACCAATCCAAAATTCAACAGAAAACTTTTTCTTTGATACATTTATTTGATAAATATTACGTTTATATTACGACTTGCAGGAACTACAAATTCGAATTGTGCTTCAATCAAAATAGATGGCCGTAATCGCAATGGCTATCTAACAAGCTAATGTTATTAGTGACTGGCGCGATGCCAAATGCTTCTTCACACGGCCGAGTAATTGTATCTAGCCTTAATTTTGATGTATTGTATATTAAATATAGCCAGATGTGCGGTTACATCGGGATCAATAAAATACCACTTATTTGTATTAGGTAGATTTCGAAGAAAGTGTACCTATTGGTTTTGTACCAGTTGTCGAGTTTTCCAAAAAAATCTTCACAGGAGGTCTAGTTATGATCCCTAGACCCCAAAACCAGTTAAAAAGTTTATATGTATATAAATATATATATGTATGTATATATGTATGTATGTATGTATATATGTATGTACCTCAATTTTACCGGCACGATAGAGGTCGCAATTATGCACCGATTGCTTTCAAACTTGGACGAAAAATCAACATTGCAAAAATGAAGGTTAAGTTCGTGAATGGGGGATATTCCTCCAAAGCGGGGACTGGGGGGCAGATTTTCAAAAAAAAATCAAAAAAACATGAAATCTACCTCTACGAGTCTGCTGCGGGCCCGTTTTTTTTCAATATTTGTTTGTTACTTTTGTGGAGAAACGATTGTTATGTCCCTAAAGGGAGCGATCCTCTGAGATCCTCTGACCAAGCTAGGTGACCCAGGCGGGCAGCGCCTCAACCACTGATATTGTAGAGTTGTACATAATATATATGTGTAGTTATAAGCCAAGTGTTTAAACATTGCACTATTTATAATCCCCGGGTAATATATCATCATTTTTATCAGCCTATCGCCGTCCACTGCTGGACGAAGGCCTCCCCGAATATATGAATAATGAAAACTAAAATCGGGCTATGTGATTAATACTATAATAAAAACTTCTGACTGGCTATTACGAATAATTGAAACAATTGAATAAAACACACATTGTTAAATAGCCTTTGAAGATCAGCGGCCAAAATTGGTAATTTTTGGACCTCTGAAAATAATCAACGATTTTTTGTGAAAATATTGCATACTAGCTGTGCCCGCGACTTCGTCTGCGTGGAATAGTGTATTTATATAAAATCAACGGTCTAAAAAATAAGTTTCAAGCGACTAAACTAAATATGACGATACTTCCATACAACTTTTCATCCCCTTACACACCTTTTTTCGCATTAAAAAGTAGCCTATGTCCTTTCTCAGGCTCTAGACTATCTGTGTACCAAATTTCATTTAAATTGGTTTAGTAGTTTTGGCGTGAAAGGGCGACAGACAGACAGACAGACAGAGTTACTTTCGCATTTATACTATTAGTGGATAAGGATTTGTTGCAGCAATTTTGATAACGTGATGTTACCAAAATGGTCATAGTTTGTCGAATTACCTATGATTTATTCATTATTTTGAACTTGAGTAGTTTCCAATTTGAGCCGGAAAGCTTTATTACCCTACATCAGACCGCGGTTAATGCACATTGATAGCCTAATACTATATATTTATAAGTGAGTAGGGTTGGCAGTTGGCAACGCACGAATTAAACTCTTGACGATAGTAGATATTGTATGTGATTTTAGATAGCGGGCCATGTTTGTTGGTCAACTAAAATGTGTGAATGAATGATTGTGTTGACTGACTGTTTATAAACTTATTTTACCGAACAAACTAGTTCGTTTTTTTCCTTTCACAATGTTTTAAAGGATACCCAACAAAAAATAAGAGAGAGGTGAAAAAAAAACAAAAAATATTTACCCTCAACCCATCAGTCAATCTATAATTAAATTCCATTTGAAGAGAGTGTGATTGAACTTACAAGAGTAGGTACGGCAGATATAGGGTTAATTAATGTTATTATTTAATTACTGCTATCGATAGAAAGCGATAGAGTGTTATGAATACCAGAATCAATTCCTAATAAATATGTGGTATATATGATTAATATTAAATTGTGCTCTGTGGACTGAGTTTCAGAATATTAATAAGAATTCGTTTGAATTGTGGGGTTACCCCACACTTTATTAGTTCATTAAAAAAAGGCATTAAAATGCCGAAACGGTTATCTTTGTTTGTTAACGATAAATGTTTTGGTTACTTAACTATTATCGAACCGCTGAATAATTAAAGAAAAAATATAATCGGCAATTATTAAGAAATGAATACAACACCCACGCGAAATTACTTTCAGCTTTTGGTGTGCGGAAATCAGTACAGGTCATAATCTTACCGGGTCTAAAGATGATGATATAGGGGAACTTAACCAACTAAAACCACACAGTGTTCGATCACACGTTCCACCAACCTAAGAAGGTAATTCTTAGGACACGAGAATTCACTTCTGAGGGATTCAGTCCCTACAATACCCAAGATTTTTCAAAGATTTCTTAGTCTAGTACTTCATCTGCAAAATTTTCAAACAAAAATATATGTACTAAATATGTGTTTCTTAACAAAATAATTAATTACACAGTTTTAAATGTTCACGGTTTTTTTTTCATTTGGGTATCTTTTTCATACTCTAACCGATAAAAATGTATCGAAATTCACTTTTCAGTTTGTACGGATACATAATTCATTTTTCTGTGCGCCTAGTAGTAGGTACCTATTCCGTTATAATTTATTGAGCCCTCACAACATTAAAATCAATATGACGTAAACTTAAATGGATTGTACGATACAGCCTACGTTCTTAAATTAAGTTGAACCAAAAGTTATTTGTATCAAAAACTTGTAAGGTAAGACTTTGTTACCCGATTTAGGAAGCATTTTGTTCACTCCAATCACGTACGAAGCGCAATTCACTTACAGAGCGTAAGTATGGGGCGACCTTATCCGATTTTATGTGGAAAAAAAATTACATATTGTTTGCCTTTTAGCTTTTAAGGTATAAAGGCCCAATTGTATTCGGGATAGTAAGTGTGCCCTGAATACATGTGTTATTTAATCTCGATTGTAAACACTCTGCAGAAAAACCGTTGTAGGTGGTTAAGCTTGAAACTGAACTACTAACAACCAACTATGAAAAAGTAAAGTATTAAAAACTGACACGAGTGACGTCATCCATATTTGCAAGTTTTGTTTTCTCGCTCAAAGGAAATCTGTTAATGTAAAACCTCATTTTTGGCAGTAAATTAATTTATTTTAACTTTTTAAAATACTTATTGTCAATTCTACATGTAAAACTTTAAAATGAAAGCTAAAATAAAAATATCGCATGTTCTCTATTGTGATGAAATTTTTAGTGTCAACATTGTATCACTTAATCACTTCTATACATATAATTTGATTTGTATTGAATTTGTAAACGTCATGCCAGTGAATACGTAAAAATTTCGCACTTGGCACTCAGATAAGTACTGTTATTCTGTTAAGAAAGTAACGCTAAAGTTGTTTAGAAACTTTGGCATACGCTGCCAGGCTTATTAAGTTCTTGGAGTCAATACTTCAGCACATGTTCCTAACTTATTTAATAATTTAGCGTCATTTAGAGTTATTTAAGTCACAAAATTAAAAATTTGGTTAGACGTAAATTAATATATGGGAAAATACATATGATATGATATATATATATATTTAAATTCGGCATTAAAAAATGTAAAGCATAAGAGATTTCTGCTTAAATAAAAACTCGTCTAGAATGGCACTTCCTCTTCACGGAAACGCACTTTCAACCAGCAAGCATTACTTACCGTACTTTGTTTGAAGTTTTTATAAGTGTTGATAACCACTTAACATCCTGCATTCGCGTATCAATTACAGGGAACAAGTTAACGTTGAAATGCCTATGCCTGGCCTGTTGGCCTAATAGTTAGTGACCCTGACTGCTATGCCATAGGTCGTGGGTTCGATTCCCACTCAAGTCTGGGTGTTCTTTGTGTCCGTTGTTTGTATGTTTGTAAAGTCCTCCACGACACAGGATTAATTCCTAATGCGGGAGTTGTCTTTTAAACAAAAAACAAGTAAAAAACAAACAACTGTCCAAGTTTGTTACTGAGCATAAAAAATTATATTGTAGTTTAGAAAAACTAAAAAAACAGCGAAACAAATTAAGAAAAAGAGTTCCACTCTCGACCTCCTGGCTCCATCATCAGACCATCATTAAATACTAAGTCCAATCAGTTCGGCTCGTCAAAGCGAATCATATGACTCCACACTCGAGTGGTTTACTATTAACCACTGAAGAGTTCCACTATCCAATCCACATCCTGGCTTCATCATCAGGTTAGCTCTAAGATGCCAAATTCTAGTATTGTGATCCGAACTACATATACATACAAAGTTTCATTTCGATACGACAATTAGAAGTAGGTTAAAATTGATTACCAATATTTGTTAACATAGTTACAAGTGAGGCTGAAAGACCTAAAACAATATTAGTACCTATCTTACTTTTATAGTACTTTCTAATATTTTCAATAATATACAGAGAAAAATCAATCTCTCATGTTACCTCCCCATTACACGACGTGTAATATTGTGTTACACTGTAATGGACGGCACCTACTGTTCCACCGTCCGGATATATCGTAACATGACACTATTGAGAGTGAATGGAGATTTAGTTGTTTTTTTCCTGCTTTTTATATACACTTGAGCTGTTGTGTGTATGATGTATGTTATATTTTAATTCCATGTTCCGACACTTCCAGAATCAGATGTCATTTGTTTAGAAAATTGCGCACTTTTCAGTACAGGCTGCGTTCCTACCAGATATGTGCGAGGATGCATAGCGAGGGATGTGTTTGTTAAGAACCAATAGAATCGCTTCATTTACCTAGCCTCGCTTAGCGCAGCTCCTGTGGAAACGGTTTAGCGGAGCGAGGTTTATGTACGTACAAAACAAGCGAGGTGCGAGGGATGTGTGCTAGACGGTGTTTGTTAGAGGTCGATGTGTATTGTACACATCCTCGCACCTTTTCCTAGCACACTATCTGGTGGAAACGCTCACATCTTTTCACAGCTTCGCTACGCATCCTCGCACCTCTCTGGTAGAAACGTAGCCTAAAGTGTAACTAAGATAATAATATAGTTGTGACCAAGTTGTGAGATAAGAGAATATACTAAGAAATACGTTATATTGATGGGAAATGTAATAAGTGATCTTAAAAAATTGAAAAGTGATTTCTGCTAACTTGCTGAAATTGAGCAGCATACTATATTATAACTCGTTTCCTTATTATTTCTATGTTTCCGAATTAAGACTTGTTTTAATCTATTTTTAAAACGGGGTATCTAAAATCATCTATATATTTACATACATCTTTAGGCATCAAGTACTTACAATGCGGATACTTTGTACTCTACATATACTTATAACAGGACAACCGAACAGGCGAACCGACTCTGTTTATGAAAGTGTCGAAGTTACTTGTGGGGTTCTTGTAGCGTTGAATGATATGCGAAATTCTTGAAATAGAATATATTATAATACTTAATTATGTTTCAAATACATACTGGTACCACTTTTAAATATGTACACGACCTCAACCATAGCTTGCGGGGAGACGACGGCCTGGGGTCGGCCTGCCATCACTTAAATTGCCTCTCTCTCTAAAAGCTCTTCAAAAATCCCGGACACGTGTGAAATCGAGATTCTTACCCAGACACCTTAAAATAAAAAATCGCCGATTCCATTTCTTTATTAAATTAAACAGCTTGTTCATCTAATAATTGTTGCCCTTGGCACAGAGTGTCCGGACTCTTTTTGAAAACCCCGCCCGGACGCTCCCCGGACGCCCTCTAAACTAGGACAAATCCGGGGACGGCAGCCCTAGCCTGGGGTAATGTAAAGGCGACCGTTACATCAAAAATCTTAACAAAGGCTCTACTCACATAATACGCCACTACAGATTCGCTAGAAAAGTAACCGTCAAAAGTATTTAGGTGGTGCTATCGTAGCTAGACAACTAATTTTGAGAAGGTACTTATCACTACATATTATAAAACAAAGTCCCCGCCGCGTCTGTCTGTCTGTTCGCGATAAACTGAAAAACTACTGAACGGATTTACATGGAGTTTTCACTAATAGACAGAGTGATTCATGAGGAAGGTTTAGGTGTAAAATTTGTACCCGTGCGAAGACGGGGGGCGGGTTGCTAGTTTTAAAATATTTGCATTGAATTATAGATGTAAACGTTGTCGCAAATATATAACACGTAAAAATCTCGTACTTGGCAAAAATGCTTATTTTAAAATAAACATTAAATAGTAAAACATGATTATTATATTAATTTATCAGACTTCTGATAAGAATCTTTATTAAATCACGCTGCAGTCTAAAGAAGTGGTGCAGTGCCCTCAACGCCGATGAAATCATATTTCAATATTCAACAGAAAATATCCAAAGCTTCAAGTTTCTATTTTGATAAAAAGTAATCGAATATATAGTAAGTGGAATTTTATTTGTCGTGTAACCAAACACGTAAAAATATTAGTTATTGCCAGGTGATTGAACCACGTGGTATAATTGTAGACCATTAGGTATGTAGATTAAAGCCATACATTCACGCAATAATTATTATCTACATTTGTGTATCTATAATATACTGAATATCAAATACCACTTGTGAAATCAAATATACCTACCACAGTGTGTAGAAACCTCTGAACACTGTGATTGATACTTACATATAGCGTAGTCTAACCAACTCGAACTATACAACAGCGTCTCCGATATAAGACACTCGGGCCCTGCCATATCATGACCACCACTGAAAGCCATATCAAATACTAATTGGGTATTTAACTACTGAACGAATTTTCATGCGGGTTTCACTAATAGACAGAGTGATTAATGAGGAAGGTTTAGGTATATAATTTGTTAAGATTTTGTGTAAATTGATTCAAATATGTTGATGATTGTTGAATTGGTTGCTAGTATAGATTAAAATGGTGTTAGCCTAATAGTAAAACAATTTTAATGCCTCTTTACTGAACACAACATTTAAAAATATGTATTCATAAAACAACATTAATAGTATCATTAAATTTTCATGTTAATCCACATGTTTGAAAACGCACAAACGTGATTGGTTGAATGTGAAGTGACTTATACTGCTTGAAGACAAGTCGATGTTGTGTACGGTATAATATATTGCTAAGACTCAGAGGGTGAGCCGTACCAGGAAAAATGGATCTAATTTCTATAAAAGAGGAATAAAAGATTACGCGGGAGCAACTTAGATTTTTACTGAAACCTTTAAAATATTACATTCACATTAATGACTGATCACAATAACAATATACAATAATCAATATATCTTGCGGTTCCGTGCATCAACACGGGACGTCAGTATTCCAAGGCTCTTCAGACGAGAGTCTCTTGTTTCATGGTTCCATTTTCTGAACTATTTCAAATACGAATTACTTCAAATCTTGAGCACGATGTTGCCAGTAAGACTTCGCGCGCCAAAGAGGTTTAATCATCAATCCACGAAGGTTGCAAGAAGGCGCGCGCAGTCCAGTGCAACAATATGCTGTTGATTCGAGTATTATTACACTTATTACTTTGTTTTTACAAGTAGTATTTTCTATTAACGACAAAAAATGTACAATGGAGACAAACTTTTCTTAAATTAAATCGGAAATCTCCTTACCATCACAATTCTTCACACACACACACACACGCTTTATTCTTTATCATTCTTATCATGCTTATTTAGAGAGTGTAAAATATACTTTTAAATAATATAATAGATAAGAAAAATCTTAAAAAGTTTTGTCACTTTTTGATTGTAGTGGGTAAACGATCAGACATGTCAGCTGATGATAAGTGACTACCGTCGCCCTGCAACTCAAAAGTCACAAGTGCGTTGCCGGCCTTTGAGGTGGGAATACGCTTTTAAAGATTTGAAGGTCGCATCGGTCCGGAAATACTGTAGGCAACAATTTTTTGACAGATTACCATTTTATGAATGAAAATTATATCTTATATATAATAGGTAGTAGTAGTAAATATACTTTTAATGAATTTTGGTGTTCCATAGAATGATCACAAATATTTTTTCCGGTGTTTTAATAGATATGTTAGTAGACTGGGACATTAGACACCATTTCTAAAACATATTGTAACAGTAAAGATAACATGTTAATGTAAGGTATACCTACTGTGATTTGACAGCGAATGTTTGTTTTCGAGCAGTTAACGGCATCAAGATCAAAAACCGCTAGCTGTCAAAGAAAAAGAAAAGAACGGCTGTTGCCGTGAAGTTCGAACCCTCTCACATATTCGAGCCTTTTAACATAATATATAGTATAACTACCAAAAAGTGCAGCTTTGTGAGGGTTCATCAGATATTTTGAATGCGTGATATACCTACCGGCTAGCGCCGGATTTACAAGTGTCCGCTAGGGGCGTTATACGCTGACCTGAGCGTTTGCAGGCAGGTATATTATCCCACTAATCCCACTAATATTATAAATGTGAAAGTTTGGATGGATGGATGGATGTTTGTTACTCCTTCACGCAAAAACCACTGAACCGATTGCGATGAAACTTGGTATGTAGATAGCTGAAGACCTGGAATAACGCATAGGCTATTTTTTATCCCGATATTCCCACAGGATCGGGACTTACGCGGATGAAACCGCGGGGCGCTGCTAGTATGGCATATATTAAAAACAGAATGCTGCAATGACGTAAATATTGTGCAGTGGACGGATGTACACCAGTCCACTGCACAATATTAA
Organism: Euplagia quadripunctaria; assembly: GCA_963859945.1. Taxonomy (NCBI): domain Eukaryota; kingdom Metazoa; phylum Arthropoda; class Insecta; order Lepidoptera; family Erebidae; genus Euplagia; species Euplagia quadripunctaria. The sequence continues at coordinate 5,241,455 of OY982570.1, read as the reverse complement.
CCCAGAGTACCAACGAAAGTTTTTCATTTTTTAATTGCCGAATTAAAACTTTATTAACTTACATTTAAGTTATTGCTAAATTATTTATTATGTTATATTACGTTATTATTATATGTAACATACATTAATCTGTTAAATCCTTTTAAAATTAGTCACACAAATGACTTTTGTTACTACTTATTTTATTAATAAACTAACTAATGTAACTGTTGCCCCGAATACGTTCGCGTGGAAATTCAAATTTGTGCCACGGGAACCGATTTTCTGCTCAATTTTTTTAATTTTTCGTTCCGTAAGAACCTTCTCTAAGTATTAGAAAAGATTAAAGAATTAATGAAATCGGTTAAGTCGTTCTCAAGTTATGGCGTGACCACGGGAAATAGGGATTCATTTTTATATATTATGTAGATTAAAAACTGCTTTAGGTATTTATTTTATTCTCAAAATTGCCGTGTGGCTGTACTTATCTACTTAATAAATAAATTTTGCTTATATACTAAAAATAATAAATTGAGCTTAAGTAGCGTGTAATTTCTAGACAACAATACGATATTTTCATTTCTAGGCGGTGCCGCCTCTTTTTTGGTCACGCTAGAATGTTCGCTTTTTATAAAGTTTATTCATCTTTTCAGACGCAACCGTATCCGTAATTGTGTTGACAAATTTGTGATTAGGAACTTACGTTTTATTCCACAAAGGAGTAGGTATACCACGGGCTAATTATTATTAATTTTTTATTAAATACAACTCCCGCATTAGGAATTACTGTCGCGGGGGACTTTACAAACATACAAACAACGGACACAAAGAACACCCAGACTCGGGTAGGAATCGGACCCACGACCTATGGCATAGCAGTCAGGGTCACTAACCACCAGGCCAACAGGCCTAGTGGTTAGTAACCCTAGTAGTGGTTAGTGGCCAACAGTATTATTTCTTGATAGAAAACCAAGTATCACATGACCCCAATAATCTGCATATCACTGTCCCACTGTGTGGCTGTGTTTGGCTGTGTGTTCGTTTATAACTATTTTGTTTAATTTCCATGCTGTAAAAAGTATTTCATACAATAACAAACTTACAAATAACAGCACGTTTGCTTTGTAGAATGTCTTCTTATTCAGTGTACGTTACCCCAGCTGGAAAGTTGCTCCTAGAGTGATATGAGTGGAACGTATAATTAGTGCTTAATCTGCTGTAAATGTGCGCCGCATAAAAAATTTGTGCCTGTTGTCGTTTTCGAAAAAAAACGGAAAAAACGATTCCTGCTGGGGTTACGTTCTTGTAGCAGGAAAATTCTAAACTAATCATCGCAGAGAGAAATTTTGTGGATGGGCAGAGAGCTTATATTTGTGCTAAAATGTGGGCCGAAAATATAATTTGTGTGTCTTCAGGTTTTCCTGCTGGGGTAACGTTTTGTAGAATCGTGTATCTCAAAAACTATTGTATGTGAGCCTATAGAATAAACATACACGAGTAGCTCTTAATTTGTGCTAATTTGTGACAGAATAATATTTAAGAAAATATTTATAATTTTCAAGCAATCGTGCTTTTTTGAAAACCCAAAAAAATATCGCAGCGCCTAAACGAGAAAACGTAGAAGCTCGCTGAAAACTGTATTCAGTGCTTCTTGACGCCTCTAATCACCATAATAAGTTTCAAGAGTGTACATACATGCGTTATTGAATAATATTACTAAAAGTCAAAACGATGGTGTCATAACTTTGACTTCAACATACAAAAAACTGGCTCAACCCAAGATGTGTGGGTATAAACCAAAAATTAGTGCCTTTAGTCAATAATATATAGCAAAAATATCCAGCTTGTATGTTTCGCATATAAAGAGATATAAACAAAAATCAAAACATTAAACAACGGCTGGTTATTCGACATAATTCGAATGGCTACAAAAAAGCGACGGATTCATACATATCGATGACCTTCTTAACTTTACTCATGAACCAGTTGAATTTTTTTTATGCCTGAGTACACTGAAGTAGAAAAGAAGTAAAAGAATAAACTTGTTATTGGATTATATTCTACTGGCTGTTCCTGTGACTTTGCACATGATTAAGTACATTATAATAAAAAGGAGCCTAAGTGCTATTCTAAGGTATAAGCTATCTTCATTCCAAATTCCATTAAAATACATTCAGTATTTTTTGTGTTAACGAAGGATGTACATCCAGACACTGCATTTCTAATATTAGTAGAAAAAGTACTATAAAGACCAAGAATTTGATAAGCGGTTGTTTTAAAAAATATATCTAAGTTAGTGCAAGAAATGTGTGATGAGTACTTACTACAAACAGTAGAATCCAGCGACGCGGGAAATATAATATTATGCCACACGTAATAGTCTACTTAGTAGAATAGACAAAATTGTACAGAGTTAAGAAAATGGTTTAGTTCTCAGAGTTGTATTTAGTGTAGGTATAGGTATACCTACACTAAATACAACTCTTGATTATAGGTATAATCAACCGCACAAAGATATGTGTTGAAACAACGTGTTATTATATGCCCGCTATTACCTAAGTGGGATATATAACTTACGTACATTATATTAAAGCTGGTAAAGGGCTGTCACATAATTTTGATTTGGTGGCGTTTTAGATATTTATGTGTTATTCCACGTCAGATGACAATGTTACGTATAGGTATGGTATAAATATGTTGTTATGTTATTATTTATATGCCATCAGATAATTTGTGCACTTTCGATATTTACAGTCATATCTTTTTATGCGGTTTACTATACTAACATGCTATATCTGAATCTATAAGCTAAATTACTCATAAGAAAATTATTTATCTGTGATTTAAAATTTAATATTCTTTTACACAATTTACATAGGTTTAATTACCAATATTATACTTATAACTGCTCTGTGATTTTCTGTGATTATGCGATTTTACTGTTTGTATTTTAAAACTGATCTGTGATTTTAAATAATAATTACTACACAAAGTACAAATAATTTTATTGAAATATTTATGTTCTAATATTTCCGTGGCTGGCGTGAATATGTTGACATGTCTAAAATTGCTATTTTTCAGGGTGGCCATTTTTAAGTTTTGAGGTTATATGTATATGTTGAGATTTCAAGTAACGAATATTTTTTTGGTGACCGAGTGTAAATTGATATAAGAAAATATCAATTTTCATTCACAAAATCATGTGAATCGTTAATTTGTCATGAGGTTTTGTCAAGTTAGACACGTTAAAATGCGAAATGTCAAATGTTTCCAAAGTCGATTTCTCGGAAATTTATGTATATTTGAAACTGTAATTTTTTTTTATGTGAATTTCTAATGCGTAGGAGGTATTACGCCAATGAAAAAAAACATGCAAGTCGACATTTCAATGTGGTCACGCCAGCCACGGATTTATAGGTAGGTAATTTGATCTGTGATTTAATACCATAATTACTCTAAGAATCAAAATGAAGAGAATAAAAATTATAATTGCCACATCAACAAGCTCTTTTATTTGACATGGTCACAAGATGCATTTAATATATTTTTTAATCGGCCCGCAAAATTAGGTCATATAAATGCCAACAAACGTTTGAACGCGACTGTACGGACAACAGCTTAGGTATAATACGTTCAATAAAGGAGGTCATCGATATGTATGAATCCGTCGCTTTTTTGTAGCCATTCGAATTTGGTCGGATAACCAGGCGTTGTTTAAATGTTTTGATTTTTGTTTATATCTACTTAAATGCGAAACATACAAGCTGGATATTTTTGCTATATATTATTGACTAAAGGCACTAATTTTTGCTTTACACCTACACATCTTGGGTTGAGACAGTTTTTTGTATGTTGAAGTCAAAGTTATGACACCATCGTTTTGACTTTTAGTAATATTATTCAATAACGCATGTGTGTACACTCTTGAAACTTATTATGGTGATTAGAGGCGTCAAGAAGCACTGAATACAGTTTTCAGCGAGCTTCTACGTTTTCTCGTTTAGGCGCTGCGATATTTTTTTGGGTTTTCAAAAAAGCACGATTGCTTGAAAATTATAAATATTTTCTTAAATATTATTCTGTCACAAATTAGCACAAATTAAGAGCTACTCGTGTATGTTTATTCTATAGGCGCACATACAATAGTTTTTGAGATACACGGTTCTGCAAAACGTTACAACAGCAGGAAAACCTGAAGACACACAAATTATATTTTCGGCCCACATTTTAGCAAATATAAGCTCTCTGCCCATCCACAAAATTCCTCTCTGCGATAATTAGTTTAGAATTTTCCTGCTGGAAGAACGTAACCCCAGCAGGAATCGTTTTTTCCGTTTTTTTTCGAAAACGACAACAGGTACAAATTTTTATGCGGCGCACATTTACAGCAGATTAAGCACTAATTATACGTTCCACTCATATCACTTTAGGAGCAACTTTCCAACTGGAGTAACGTACACTCTTATTCCATTTTTTTATAATACATTTGCCTGTTGTCAACAGGATCCCTAACTATTCAAAGTTAACTGCTCTTAGTTTAGTTTTAATTCTCTAAATAATTACACAATAAATAATGATTGATCCAAAACATATTTCAATAACTAAAATACATAATCAATCCAAATGAGTAATTTAAAATCAATACAAAATCATTATTCTTTGATTAATCTGCGCGCCGTCGCATATTATATTCGTTTTTTCGTTGAGCTGAATCTCGTTTAAATGAAAATGTCATTTTCTGGGATATACGCCAGCCAAACAATTAAATTAAAGAGAATTTTAGCAGCAATGTTTTGCTGACGCAAATTTATATTTAATGTTTGTCCTTTTGGAGTGAAACTCGCTTGGCAGAACGTTGGATAACTGAAAAAAGTTAATTGCTTAATTAGCTCTCGGGACGTTGAAGATGCGAAAAGCGTTTATCATTTTTTACACCTATACCGTGGGGTTTAATTATGTTTTTAACAGTGCCATGATATTTCGGTAAGCGATGGAAATATTAATTGTTGGTGCTACCGTATTCGGTAATTGTGTTTTTTTTTTATGGTATATGGGGCAAACGAGCAGACGGGTCACCTGATGGTAAATGACTACCGCCGACCATTAGCACCTGCAACTCAAGAGTCACAAATGCGTTGCCGGCCTTTAAGGTGCGAGTAGGAGAAGGGTGGAAGAGGGGGAAAGGAGGGGGAAGGAAGGGTTAGGGCCTCCGGTAACCTCACTCACTCGGCGAAAAGCATGTGCCCATGTGTGGAACATTTTTTATTATTGTTTTAAACACAGAAGTTATAATAACTTCACACATCTCACACACGGCTGTCTTATCCCAAACTAGGCAGAGCCTGTACTATGGTAACTAGACTGCTGATAAACATACTTATATATTTCTAAATACATAAAGATTATAGATAAATTACACCCAGACACAACAAATAATCAATCTCATCACACAATTATTTGTTCTGGGTGGGAATCGAACCCACGACCACTGGCTTAGCAGTCAGGATTAACCACTATATTATGTACGGTATGGTTTTACCCGATCCCGTGGGAACACTGGGATAAAAAGTAGCCTATGCGTTAATCCAGGTCTCCAGCTATCTACATAAGAATGAAAAAGTAACAAACATCCATCCATCCATCCATCCATCCAAACTTTGATATTTATAATATTATTATTAGTGGGATTATGTAGAAACTTTCTAGTGTGCTATCAGTCGCTAGTCTGTGCTTGTGTTTATTTATCGCCAACGCTTTAACACTAGCACCGGTGTTATTAGTCGTGCGGTGTTAACCCTAATCCCCCAATTGAGACTGTAGAAATACGACAGTATACTAGTAGTGTTACAGTACAGTAGTGCTACTAACACCTACAAAGGTGCTTTCTCAATACGGCTGTCCTAATTCGAGGACAAATGAGCTTAGCCCGGCCTCATAGTAATCAAAACACAAAGCCTAAGTTGCTGCTGAATCCACAAGTGAGGAATTTGAGACAGAAATAACTCATACCTATAAGGTTAAAATAATATTATAAAGCTGAAGAGTTTGTTTGTTTGGTTGGACGCGCTAATCTCAGTAACTTTTGGTTTTAATTGAAAAAATATTTGAGTGTTGAATAGCCCATTTATCGAGGAAGGCTATATTGGATAGCTACGACTAAAATCACGTTACGACCGATAGAAGCGGAGCAATGAAAAATACTGCAAAAACGGGGAAAATTTACAAACGCAGATGAAGTTGCTCGGGACAGCAAGTGAATAATAAAATGTTGAGAAATGAAAATGTTTTAGAAAATACAAACAACTTCAATGTGAATATATCATGCCTGTAAACGCCTGTTAGCAATCCCTTACCCTTCGCGGTCGCGATCGCGATTCGAGGTCGCGATTTCCTTGAAATTTTTATTTTAGCACCCTGGAGGTTTAACCACCTCACAAGAATCATTAAGCGTGTGAAGCAAGCTCGTGTCACGAACTTCGCGAAATGCGTTTTCCAATTTCCCGTCAAAAAGCTTTCATAAAAGTAAATTACTATATTTCACGATTTTCTTTTGACTCGGTCATACTAACACATAGTAGCTATGCTTATAAAAGTCAGTCTAAATTGTAAAGAACTATTCGCCTATACGTGGATTTTTTATGAATTCAATTATCAGATCTTGATGAAATAATTTAAAGAATCATTAAACTATAAACAATGTTACGAAACTTGTTTTGATTAATTGAAAATCTCTTCTTTTCTTTGAAGTTGGTTAAAACATGTCTACCAAAATTACGGATGTGAATTACTGTTTTAAAAACTAGAGTAGACGTGTTCAGGTCATATGATGGGGGAACAAAAAAGATAAATGGGTCAAGGACGTAACAGAGTGGTGCCCAAGACTACTTAAAAAAAGAGAGGGAGACAACGCCGTAGGTTGGAAGACGATATAAAAAGAGTAGCAGGAAGTATGTGCAGAAGAAAGACACATGATCGCGCCCTGTGGCACGCTTTAGGGGAGCTTTTTCAAATCAAATAAAGTTAAGTTAGAAACTTGAGTGAGGGAAATTTACAATACAATTAACAAACACAAAGTATACGCACAGTCAGAACAACTTTTTGTAAATCCTACAAGTAAGTATCCTCACAACACTCGAAATCAAGACAGATGGTGAGCTGAAAACTTAAATCACTGTACCGTTCGTTTAGTGAGTCACTTGAGTGGTATAATTATGATAATTTAAAACCATTCCAGCGGAGGTAGCCTAATGGCTAAGACGTCAGACTTGTGATCAACTGGTTGCAGGTTTAATTAAAATACTAGTCATGTGTGCAGGCCTACTGCCATCACTTAAATTGCCGACGCCGGACAATATCTTCAAAAATCCCGGACATATGTGTGAAATCGAGATTCTTCCCCGGACACCTTAAAAAAACGCCGATTCCATTTTTTTTATTAAATTAAACTGCTTGTTCATCTAACAATTATAAGTTGCCTGTGGCACAGAGTGTCCGGGTTTTACCAGGACGCTTTTTGAAAACCCCGCCCGGACGCTCCCCGGACGCCCTCTAAACTAGGACAAATCCGGGGAAATCCGGACGGATGGCAGCCCTAGTCATGTGTGATCCTGTTTTAATGTTTATCAAAAAAATGTAACATCGTCTGGTTGCAATAATTAAGAAAGTAAAGTACATAGGTGATAGAATAAACATTGCTTTTGTACTGCACCTAATGGAACTTTTTGCAAAAAAGTAAAGGATTGCGCAAAAAGTATCTTAATGTGCCATTACAAAGAAAGACCGTTTTCAGATTTAGATAAAGTTTTCGGGTTTTAACACCCTTAGAACCACGAATAATGCAACACCATTCGCCATTTCACTGAAATTGAACTAGTATTTTCAAAACAATCATCATTTACAAACAGTATAATTAACAAATTTCTCAATTCTTCAAAGTCAACTATGATAAGTACACACGAATTACAATTAAACAAAAGATTTACATAAATAACTCTTACAATAAAAACTTTCGTGAGTGATATTTATGTTTATTAGAGATTATACGGTTTTACTCACGTTTGTATTTCGGGGATGCCCGACTAGTTTGGGACCCGACGGGGGCCCTCGTCCTTGCCCTCAGGCGTCACACTCACTCACTCGTGTGACGCCTGATACCGTCGCGGCAGGATGCTTCACTCCTTGAAAAAGGGCCCCCGTCGGGTCCGAAACTAGTCGGGTATCCCCGAAATACAAACGTGAGTAAAACCGTATAATCTCTAATAAACATAAATAACTCTTGAAACCTCACCAACGAAATGAAAAAAATATCTCGAAATTGAAATGCCCATCTCGCAATGGACTTTCTAACGCTTACAGCGTATTATAGTAGTTCTGCTGGTGGCTACGGTCACTACATCTCCTTGGCGGAGGAGTGTTTCTAAGCATCGGTAACCGCTCACCGTTGTCTATCAATTTATAATAAAAAAAAATATAGTATATTAATTATATGCTATATTTAAAATATTTTCAACTGTTTATTTACATCAGAAATATTGTTATAGAATATCTTCAAACTAATTTCCACCTATTTACTTTAAACTTAAAACATCAACAACAACACAACAAGTAATAGTATTTTTATTTTTAGTAACATTTCCTATATTATACTATACTCTTATAGTTTTTTTATAGTCTCTTATAGTCTTTTAGTTTATTGTAGTCTTAGCGATACTTTTATGTATTAAAAGCATTCTCATGTGAGATAGTGTTACGCTATCGATCTTCTTGATGGAATATTTTTAGCCCTGGCCTATTTATTATACCTATGTGCCATCTCAAGCTTACTATGTATGTAGGTATATAGGTTATGTAGGTACTTATAATAGTGTCTGGGTTTGTAGTGCAGTATTATTACAGAATATTTAGCGACCTTCATAAAAACGCAATAAATAGCAATTTAGCTCGTAAGGCAATCCGTATCTAACAATATTAATATTTATTTAGCCAATAAATTGCACGCTATTTAATTATGCCGTATCGCTTCCACGAGTACCTCTTTTGCTCCTAGGGCTTTGAAATGTAAGCCGTATGGAGTTCTCACACCGTACAACTTGGCGCGTGAGTAGTTGACGAAAGCGTACCGTGTAATGGATAAATGATATCTTTTTAGGTTTAATAGTTGTCCGCTTCACAATCTAAATTAAAAGTCAAGCCAATAGATTTTAAGTAATACCACATTCCATCCTTTAGCTTTACTTTACATTATTTACCTTTGTTATGGACGTATTCGCAGATCAGGCCGACTTAACTGTGTCAAAATCTTTTTGAGAAACCGACTTTAAAAAGTGTTAAAAACTCTAATGGGCATAATACTGATACGTGACATTTTATATATTTATTCCCGGCTTCTTTAATTCAATTAGTTGATTTCTCATCATCATGAATAATCATTTCTTGTTTACCTTTATATTCTTTTCTACCTTTTACTCTTCTGAACTCATCTGTTAATTTTAGTTATTCAATACTACTCTTAACTTTTTTATGAACTTTTAGTCTAGGTGTATCTTTATCTATATAAATAAAAATTAATCGCCAAATGTGTTGCTAAGCGCAAAACTCGAGGACAGCTCGACCAATTCGGCAAAACTTAAAAATTGCGAGGAAAATAGTAAAAATAACACTTTTCTTTTCACTCACTTTCTTTTCCTGTACAAACCACAGAGTCAATAATAATTAAAACACATGTCCCTGCTGTCAAACATTTGACGTCAATCAATGACTTTGGACAAAACGAAGTCTGTCGGGGCAGCTAGTACATATATAAATTTCTTCTGTGCGTGTGTATATTACTGAACTCCTAAACGGATGAAAAGATTTTAATGGTTTTTTTATGTGTCTTCAGGTGGATTCGAGAATGGTTTAGATTTACAATTGGACCCGGTAGATGGCGCTGCGATAGGGTTACAGGAAAAATATTTTTTTACGTTCCGGCAGAATAACGTTTACCATTGCCATAGTGCTTTTGACATAACTGTCATTTGTTTGACAGTTGGCGCGATTGACAGAATGCGCGCTGCAAATATCGTTTAAAACAGACGCATCGGTCGGGACAATGTTTTTGGAATATTTTTTTAAAATTAATTATACATTTATAAATATGTTTTTCTTTTTAAATAATAGGAAGTTTATTACTTAAGTTTTTGTAAATATACGTATTACCTATCTGTAATAAACATGTATAAACAAGGCACTCTTTATACAAAATATTATATAAATTATAGTCCGTTGCGATCAAGCTAATTGTGCAATGATGTGCAATTTATAATATGTATGTATTTAAAAATATATAAGTAAGTTTATCAGCAGTCTGGTTACCATAGTACAGGATCTGCCTAGTTTGGGATCAGACGGCCTTGTGTGAGATGTGTCAGGTTAAAAAAATGTCCTAGTCTAATGATTGTTTTTTTTTATTAGATTACTAGCAACCCGCCCGGCTTGGCACGGGTAGTAGACACATCTTCAACAATCATCAACATATTTCAATCAATTTACACAAAATCGTAATGAATTATGTACCTAAACCTTCCTCATGAATCACTCTGTCTATTAGTGAAAACCGCATGAAAATCCGTTCAGTAATTTTTCAGTATATCGCGAACAGACAGACGCGGCGGGGGACTTTGTTTTATAATATGTAGTGATTTCCTTTTAACTTAAAACCTCTTAAGAAATTGAAATAGATTCTAATGAAATTATTGTAATTTATGGGGTATTGACATGAAAAATTGCTTTATATTAGTATCTATTATTTCTTCACATGTTATCTTTATTTTATTTATTTTGTTTTCTTTAAAAAAAGTTAAGTGTGATTCTGTTATTGTATTGTTATTGTAAGTTTTTTATTTATTTAAGAAAGTATGTACTTATTGAATTTTTCTGTTTTATTAGAAAAGAAAGAAAGCTGGCGTCTACAGATTAGGTCTAGATGTTTACAATAAACATTCAGGGTACTATATGTAGGTAAGGATACTCTACGTATTAGAGATATTTCTGGTATCAATAAAGATTCTTGTAAGTAAAAAAACATTTTTATAATATGCATTTCAAGTGGAAGACTATGTAGGGTTTTAAATATTGGCAAGGACAACCATTTTTTGTAGCATCGTTGAATTTAAAAGTTTCAGTTTCAGCTTCGGTAAGGTGATGATCCGTGGGGGTTTCCACGCGTAAAAAGATGCGACAGTCTTAGATTTTTCAATAACCCATAGTTTGTACGTAGTGTGTGAATTATATTGTTTCTTCTTGACATAAACATACGTAGGTAACAATAATAACTTGACACATTTCACACACGGCCGTCTGATCCCAAACTAGGCAGAGCCTGTACTATGGTAACTAGACTCCTGATAAACATCCATATATATATTTCTAAACCATATAAAGATTATAGATAAATTACACTCAAACACAGAACAAATAATCATGCTCATCACACAATTACTTGTTCTGGGTGGGAATCGAACCCAGGACTTCAGGCTAAGCAGTCAGGATCACCAACCACTAGACCAACAGGCCAGTCAAAGGTCAGAACCTATGATAATATATTAGTATACCTTTGAGGACTGCTTGTGCAAATGTGACTTAACTTTATTCATGATGCGCTGTAGATATTTATTCTAACACATATTTATTCAAACTCAGTATACGAACTACGCTGGATTATTGCAGAATACAGCAAATATTATTGTTGTAGCTAGTAGTACGTTGTTACGATTATTAAACTAGACATAAAGCTAGGTGATTTCCGTTGATATACAAGACATACTCTTGACATACTGTGTTGCTTAAGAGGGTAAAACAATCAACACTTGAAAAAATTGCGTCTATAACTAGAAAAATATAAAAAAAAGCTTATTCGAAGCTATAAAGAAGCCATTTTAATCATGGTATGGCAGCGGGTACCCTTTTAACGAGTTATAAAATTCGTGTTTATAAAAAGAAATTTCCTCCATATTTGCAAAATTGGTTCTTCTCTGTAACAAACATGTCAAGTTGCTCATTATAGCTTTATAAACTTGCAATTTGATCCATTCTTTGTAAATTTCTTTATTGAAGTGAAAATTCTTTAGAATCGTTCTGATTTGAAATTCGATGAAACGAAAAAATCACACTAAAAAGAGATAAACATTCATAAATAGGATTTAGCCTGCGAGAGAATGAGATAGAATACAAGTATACAGTGTTTCCTATAATCTTTGTCTTTGCACCTGCGTACTACGAAGCCTTAAGTCACACTAAAAAGAGACAAACACAATACAATAGGATTTAGCTTGCAAGAGAATTAGATAGAATACAAGTATACAGTGTTTCCTATAATCTTCGTATGCTAGCACGTGTCTTTGCACCTGCGAACTATGAAGCCTTCTTGTGTCATTCGCGTGTATCATTTTTGTGCATTTGCGTATTAAAACTCGTTAGTAAATTAATTAAAAAGTTTCACTTCTGCCGTGTGTGAATTGCACACACACATTTTTTTTTATATGGAAATCACCATCAAAGTTTAAATTAATAAAAACGTTCACGAGTAGTTGACGTCAATATATCACGTATATTGATGTCAACTACTCGTAAACCAAACATTCACTGTCAAATCATAATACACCTTACATTAACTTATCTTCACTACTACAAAATGTTTTAAAAATGAGTTTGTTTGCCCGATTTCCTCTCACAAGGCTCAACCACTTGGAAACGGGCGGTTATAGATCGACTTTTCGACGAAATTTACAATAGCAGACTTAATGCCATAGGCATTCTCTACCAGTCTACCCTAGGGTGGTGTAGAAATGGGTGAAGTAGGTGCACTAAATTTAAATCATAAACCTTAGAACAAATGAAAGACAAGTAAATACCAAAACAAAAAAGAAACGAGAAATAAAATATGGGAATATATAAATATATACACATATACATACAAATACACATACACAAAAAGATAAATACATGCATATTTACATACACATTATAATATATAAAGTATTAATGTTGTAATAATCCTGCTAAATTTATCCTATATTATGTTATACATTTTTTTTTATAATTTTACATTTGACAAAGCAACCTTTTGGTACGGTGGTGACTCTGTGTGTGATGATCTTTTTAAATGAAATGAACGATTTCGAATAATGGATTACCAATTTTATGAAATATAGATATTGAATTTGATATTGAATGGTGCGCAGTGCCATAGTGTACTAATACATAATATTGTAGTGTTGGGGGAATGCGTATGTACTCAGGGAAAGGGATGTAGAATGTCGAGAGGAGAACAATTAAAAAATCTGCAAGGAATTGACTAAACATAATGTAAACTGAACTTTAACACAATTTACAATTATTATAGCTTTTGTAATTTCTTCATCAAATCGTCGCTACTTGTAAAGACGGTCCTGACAATCAGCCGTCTGCGACGTGCCTCCTCCCTATTCTGACAATTATACATTTTAAACATTGTTCTAAAGTAACTCAGTGCAGGCTTCTCACACGCCAGTATTAAAGTATGTAAAACACCGAATTAAAATATTTGTGACCATTCCATAAAACATCAAGATTCATCAAAAATGGTTAAAGCTCGTTTGTAGCAATCTGAAAGACTAATTTTAACTCACAAATGGTAATGGTAATTTGTCATAAATTGTTGCAAAACAATAGTCTTATGTCGAAAAGTTTATTTGTCAACATAAACTTAAATGTTTGTGTGATGTATGTTTTGAGGGTAGTTGTAATTATTTTTATATAGCCGGGTCATTACGCTACCGTCAATCTTGTCTCTCGTGAAAAATACTCTTAACGGTACGCGTGTAAAACCTAAAAGTACGACTAACAAGTCTAGACTTATCTGTCTTTTACTATTGCTTGTCTTTTTTATTTTTATTACATACATATTATATATAGTAGTATATTTATTAGTAAGTAAGTATATTTTACAATATACAGGTCTGTTTTCACATTCTTTAATTAAGTTGGGTAAAAATCAGGTTTGTTTTTAATATCGCGTCTATTTTAGGGAGATTTCAGCTATCAGCTTTAACAAAGTTGATGTCCATCGTACGTTTAATAACTGTTGCAGGTAATTTCTCACTTTTATCATTAATAGAAAATAATACTTAAAAAACAAAGAAATTACACTCGAATCAACAGCATGTACCGTACACAACATCGACTATCAACAAGCAATATATGTCACTTCACTTCAGCCAATCACGTGCGTTTTCAATCACGTGGACTAACATGAAAATTGAATAATTCAATTAATGTATTTTTCATGAAAGTCATACTTTTTTTTTAATTTTCTGTTCAATAAAGTGGTATTAAAAATGTTTACTGTTAAGCTAACAGCTTTTCAATGTATATTTTCATTATAGTGAAATAGCCTATTGTAACTTTAGGGCACTACTTCGCAAATCGATCTTAGTAATAAAACTTAAACATGAATATTCAAAATACAAATTACTTTGGGGCTCAACTAAGCGTTACCTGAGACGGTTCAAAGTTAATACATAATTAAAGGAGATATGAAATCTGAAATCAATGTATTCACAGTTGTGAAGCCTGTGTTTTGCTGAGCCTCGGCTTACGCTATTAATACGTCCATAGTGAGTGTTAAGTTTAAGGATGATTATGTAATAAGTTACCAACTAATGGATTAGTTTATTATTTTTTAACAGGTAATGGTGGTTATGGTAAAATGTACCCATCAAAAACATAAATGTGAAAATGGGAGCCAAGTTCAATATTAAGAATGTACGTGGTTATCGACTACACCGACAAAAGAATTGAAATCTAAATGATTGCCAAGTTCTGTAGCTAATCCTGAAAATTTATTTAGGTATTTAAGCTGAATTATAAATGCGAATGTGTGCTTCGTTGGTTTGTTTGTTACACTTTCATGGCGTAACTACTCAATTGATAATTATGAAATTTTTATTTACCTACATGGATACACACGTTGACAGAAATACAGGTACTTAATCATAAATTAAAAAATAACTATTAAATTGTATACTAAGGATTTGTTACGATAGAAAGAAGTAGTTCAATATATTCTTTATAAATTTTGGAAGCAAAGGAGGGCTACTGACCTATAGGTGTCTATCATTAGAACAGTTCTCTTAAAAGTCGAATTGGACTCGAATTTATAACCATTTGCCATTATACATACTGAGATGCCCCAACGTAGACCAATTTAAAACGCTATTGAAGCAATTTTTTGGTAATAGGGCATACTACAATGTGAAAGAATATCTCGACGACAAACATGAAATCCAATAGTTAGCTGTTAGATGACTCATAACTGAATTGACTTGTATAATAAAAATAAAAACAATGAAATGGATTATATTCAATTAATTGATATTTATATTATTTTTGATTATGCATCATGTGAACTTCAATTATAACCAGAGCCTGTTTAAATGATTTATAAAACTAATAAAATGTGACGAATATTGCTTGCCAAATGGCGGAATATAGCTGCACTAAATGTTTGTTTTGTAACTGAAAAACATAGTATGGAAACACCAATTGTATCAACCTATATTCGCAATAAACTATTTGAATTTGAAAAGTTGAAGAATCTAATAAAATGATAGATAAAATTAAACGGGACGGACTAAGAACTCGACGAAACTCAACACATAGAAATTAGTAAGTTGTGGTTTATTTGACAAACTTGACAACCACTAGTAACGGAAGTTGAATATCGTTCGTTTCCAAGTGGTGAACCGAATTATAAGAGGAATAAAACCTTAGAAAATGCGTGAATGTATGCAAGAATATTGATATATAATAATAATAATAATTGTTAAGGCAGCAGTGCCAATCAATATTTTTAATATGGATCTTAGGCAACCAAGTGTTTTATTTGGAAGTAGCTCCGGTTGGTACTATTGGAAGTTCCTAAGAAGTTTTTTGGACAATAATAATAGGAGGTTTCTGTCGCTGGAACCCTAACCACCGGTAGCTTGGTCCCTGTACCTGATACCGGTGGGACACTATTTTTTATATTTTTAAATATATTTTTTTATAATCTGAATGTATTTAAAAATGTAATTTAAATGTATATTTAAGTGAATAAAGAGAATAATAATAACTTCACACATCTCACACACGGCCGTCTGATCCCAAACTAGGTAGAGCAAACAAATTGTTCACAAAAAATTATTTGTGTTTATATTTCTAAAAAGCTTTTCATAATATAGAACGACGTGGATTATAAAAATAGTACCGTTACCTAATCTTATCATTCAAAATATATTTATTTTTACTGACCACCAATATGTAACCCAAGCAATTGCTCAATTGATTTTACCACTATATTAAACACAAGTACCTACTACACTTATACTTCCGGTACAAGATTTCCTTTTGCAGAAAATCAAAGGGCATCGGTACTTAGGAGCAAAAAGCTAAATCAGTTAAAAAGCGCTCCATTAATCACACCAAGAGGCTTCAGCTTTAATACCTTCCCTTCAACATTCTACAAATCAAAAATTACGTTAAATGACTTTATAATTTTATATAAAGGTGCATATATACTTGGGTTGTTTGACTATAAAAAATTGGTAATTGGTTTTAATCATTTTTTTTACCTACTGTTTAGACAAAAAAATGCTTTATTCAATGTTGTAAGAAACAGTCTCATAATCACTGAAATAAACTATGAAAATCACTAACCAACAGTAACTGCCAAGTTGTTCTGGTAAAGAATTTTTTTTTTCAAATTTAAATGAGACCAACCTTAGTATCATCAATCAATTAAAAAAATAGTTTTTGAAATCCGGTCACAAGGGACGAACGTATCGTGCCAGATACACGCAAAAAAGTAGTCAAATTGAGAACCTGGTTGATTTATGTCGATTTTACGGAAGACAATTGGTCTAACAATAAAATATTGCCTTTTAAACAAAAAATAATGTTACAAATCGGTTCAGCCATATTCGAGTAACCGGGTAAACATACATAAAAAAAGATTCTGACGAACTGAGAACAACGTCCTCCTTTTTTTAAATCGGTTAAACATGCAAAGCCATCAATTATGGTTGAATACATGAATAAATAAACAAAAAGGTTTGATATGACACCCGGGCAAGTTTTATAGACTGGGTAACGGTACGATGCCCTCCCACTGTCTTTGATAACTGCACATCATGACGCTATCTACCACTCCAGTGATAAAAAAATATGTTAATATACAATAAACACCTTTTAAAGTTTCTTTACGATATAAAACATAAATCACAAAATAGCTTCTGTAAGATAAAGTGGGCAATTCGGATACGGAAATGCCTTTAAGACCTCGTATCCGTGAGATATTATCATCTCAAGAGACCCGTTAAAATAATCGTATCATCAGAAATGGAAAAGGCACGTAGTATTTATGGTAATCTTGTATTTTATGAATACTGGCTGCAAAAATTTTAGCGTTCTGACTGCATCCAAGTCTTTTTAAATATGCAAATGTCTTTAAAGCGTGAGTGTCTAGTATCTCAATACATCTTTACTGAATATTATTTTGTAGTACATATTATATTATCTCATTATTATTAACTGAAAATAGGAGTAGACTACTGCAAGAAAGGATCCTTGTCGTGAATAAAAACTAAATGATTTTTCTAATCTTCAAGTGAATGTCTGTGAAAAATGCCCTTGACTTTAATAGACACGTCTCGTATTATCAATTTTATACTTAACTCGTTGTTATTTCTAAGAAAGAATACTAGTAAAATACATCACAAGTATTCTTGTTAATCTCTCTAGCTCTAAATGCTTGTGTTAGAAGAGGTTTCATGAGCGGTCTACTGGGTGGGGTTCGAACCCGTAACCACTTCATCGCAAGTCACGTCGAGCGTCTATTTGATGAGTCATTATGTATCCTCCCTATGGTTACCTGTGAGACTGTGATAGCTGATTGAAGATGATCACGACTTTGCGAAGAATTTATATATAAAATACTAACAGCGCCCCGCGATTTCACCCGCGTAAGTCCAGATCCCGTGGGAATATCGGGATAAAAAGTAGCCTATGCGTTAATCCAGGTCTCCAGCTATCTACATACCAAGTTTAATCGCAATCGGTTCAGTGGTTTTGGCGTGAAAGAGTAACAAACATCCATCCATACATCCATCCAAACTTTCACATTTATAATATTAGTGGAATTATAATATTAGTGGGATTTATCTGATTGTTTAGTTTGACCAGCAATTTGTAAAGTGTAATTTTTTTTCAGGCATACATATCAAAGATTTTCGATCAAACATTACGAACAAATTCATTACATTAGTCTCGACTCAAATTGATCTCCCATTTCATTCTTGGGCCCCTGGTCCCCAACAAATTACGCACAAAAGCCTTGTTTTCTCATTTGCTGAGTATATATATAAATAATACTATTAAATGTGTATCCATTACACAATTGTTTCCTTTTACGTTTATTTGAGTTTGTGTTGAAGTCGGTTTATTCTCCTTGAAAATGCTTTATACTGTTTAATACACTCTAGCCTATCTTCACTTGATAGCATATTTATAATAATAATAATAACTTCACACATCTCACACACGGCCGTCTGATCCCAAGCTAGGCAGAGCCTGTACTATGGTAACCAGACTGCTGATAAACATACTTATATATTTCTAAATACATACATATTAAAGATAAATTAAACCCGGACACAGAACAAATGATCATGCTCATCACACAATTATTTGTCCTGGGTGGGAATCGAACCCACGACCTCTGGCTCAGCAGTCAGGGTCACTAACCACTAGACCAACAGGCATGAGTTCTAAAACTATGTACATGGGGAAAACTGTCGGACACAAACAGTCTTATCTAAGAAATGCTCAACATATTGTATTAACCAACTACTCTACTCAAGTTATCTCAATTATCACCTTCAGGATCATATAGATTCAATATGCCTATGTAACTAAATTCCCAACATACAAATTGTTAAAACTTTTGATAGCTCGAACTTTGCCGCAAACATACAGTTGAACTGTTGTACATTGTACCACACTCAAAGTTACAGAACTCGGTATTGTACTATTATTAAAAGTTCACTTTGTTTGAGAGTTACAAATTAATATAACATTCTGATGTTAATATCTAAACCCTAGAATGGAATACAATGAAAATACACACTTGTTATAAAAGGATATGAACGAAATTTATGGCCTGTGAAAATTGGCAGCAAATTTTCCCGGATTTAAAATATTAAACTGTAGGTTAATACTTAACTCACCACCACGCAAAATGATTTACATGCTGTTAAATGTGCAGATATATTTGCCGTTACAGCAATTTGTGAAAATATTTACAGTACATAATATTTGTTTCATCGTAATCGATTGCTTGATCGCCTATATCACATAATGACAATTCGATAGCTTCTAAGACCGATTTGGACTTTAGTATTTTGAGTCCATTTTGGTTCTTGTTTTGTTTTCCTGCATAATTAATTTACATAACTTTAAAAATGCACTTCCATGTAAATAAAATCAGTTTTTTCACTCTGCTTTTCTAAACTGTACTTTGTTATTTTAGGTTTGAGTAATCTGTTAGTAGCCAGCTGGTGTTGTTGTCCTAGTGGCATCTTCAGTCACAGGAAATACAGAACATTCAGGTAAACGTCTCAGTACTGTGCCCCATCCGAGACTTGCGGTATCCCTTACCCTAGGTTCCATTCTTTACCCACTTTTCCGTATTCAAATTTATCTTCAAATCTATCTATCTATCTAAACGCAATCCAATTTTCATTGTGCCGATCCCAGTGAAAATTGGGAAAGGGGCAGGAAAATAAAACATAAGTAAAAATCCGGATACAAAAACAGAAATTACAGCATCCTAATGCGATCCAGGTGTAGGTACATCAAGTAACCTGTTTTGCATTGAAATACATTATACGACGTCCGTTATAATTAGGAACATACTGTAAATGTATGATATAGGATACTTGACAGCGACCCCTGTCATATGAATAATGAACTAGGGACTGGTATACCACCGTGTCGGCCTGGCGGGAGATAGATGTTGGACAATAAAATGTAATTATATACGGATTAGGCGATGTTGTGATATCCCATGTCATAGATGGGTGTACTTTTTTGTATGCCGCTGATGATCAGGTTGGTCCACAAGAGAAGTTTTTTTAGTTGAAAAATATCAAAACTACACTGGTTTGATATTTTTAACAAAAAATGTTGTACTAATATAAAACCTTGACGATGTATTGCTTAAATATCAAACATACCTACTTAAAAGCATAATTGCACACAATCACAACTGTTTACATGACACGAACAACCTGACCTGCAATTGTCCTCAAATAGATGTGGTAGAATCACAAAAATATCTCGGACTGGAAATTGATAATAAATTTAGCCGGAGTAGACATATTGAGCGTGTCTGTGACAAGTTAAGACAGTTTTTAGCAAACATAATTATTTTAAAAACCGCATACCTTTTAATTTAAAACTTATGCTATACAACTCGCTAGTCGAATCACATATCTAGTACGGACTAAGTAAGTAAGTGTTTATTGGCTTGGCCTAATAAATAAAAAATTATAGACAACGGCTAAATATGAACAGCTGACGTATTTATTTCGGTTAAGGTCATGTAATTTTGGTGGTACATTATCTCGAAACGGAACTTAAAAAGCCGCAGCCTTCATTAGTCTTGAAGTCGGAAGTTTTGTGGGAGCGTGTAACGAGAACCTTTTTTATTAAGGACACCGAAACGAAGCCAATCACACTGTTTAGGGTTTATGGGTCCATAAAGTCGATCCCGAGAAGGCAATGTGACGTAGAAGGATGCTCAAGCCATTCAAGTGATAAGATTTTTTATTACCGGGCCCTTTTCACAGCTTACAGAATAGAGGTGATTTTTCTTATTGATTTGGTGTTACTACAATTATGTATAGATGAGATAAGATAATTTTATTTGCTTAAACATGAGTATGCACACATAAGTATACAAGTTGAAATATTAAATTAATAAAAGGTCAGTCATGTTTTGCTATTTGACATTTGCTATTTAAAGTTATTAAAGATGTAGTGATCACAAAATCGAACATAAAATATCTATGAATAATTTAAACGATATACTTTGTGCTGAAGAAAGAATCAATTGACAAAAATAAAACAGATTTATTTGTTTATGTTGTGTATGTTTAATTTACCATAAATTAGGTAAGTAGGATCAGCAATTCATGGCGGGGATTACCCAGAACAATCGTTTTCTCGTTTTTTTACTTGTTAGTCCATGTAACCAATAAAAATAAAATACCAAACCGCGTAAAGATGCCAAGATGAGGTTATCGTAATTTGACGGGATGGTGGGTTATCCTCGTTTAGAGAGGTTGCCATCATGTAAAATGTATCACAGACACGAAAAGTTTTAAGATGTGCTAATTATTCTTTATATTAATTCTAACTGTGGCAAATATTAAAATATTTGGAAAACGATTATGAACGTTATAAAATATTAACTCGGTTGTAGCGCATCAATCTCTACGGTGATACGGTTTAAGTTCTACATTAAATCTATTAATTTTTTCATAATATACATATTTCAGGTGGAAGAAAAAACAAGAATATACTTTAAAATCAAAATTAAAACAGTTTTTTTATCTATCAATTCTGGTTTATTTATTATATTATTATATTTATTTTAAAGAAAAATTAACTATCAAATGTCGCAGAACTTATGCTATGTGAAAAATAGAATAGAAAGAAATTTAAACAATATCTAAATATATTGTATACGATTGAAAAATAAATAGATAATAAAATTTTACATAAAATACAAATAAGAGACAACAAAATTACATTTGATACACTATCATATTATTATAATCTTTCTAATACCTTTAGATATGTTCGATATAATTTTATTTATTACAAACAGACCCCGGAATAGAGTGTCAGATTAAACGTTATTCCAGCTTTTATGATGGCGAAATGATCATGGGAATCGCAACAGGCGGCGAGGGAGTAAAAGTAATTGGTTTTATTAATAGGCCATAAACTCTGCAAGAATAGGGTCGAGAAAGCGCTATTTTGAGGAGCAGAAATCATAAGCTGATAAATAAGCAATGTGCATAATTACCCAATAGCCGTAAAGTTGCTTTTGTACTTGAAGAAAATAAATAAAATAAATTAAAACTGATTATTCTCTAAAAATCGCTTTGTAAGCAAGGGCTTTTAAAGCCGATTTACACATATCAGTGCAGTCACAGTTCCAGCACTGACGACGAAGACTTTTATGCCGGTGAATTGAACAAAACAAAACAACTTTGCTCCCTTTTTCACCGAGCTAACGATATTTTTACAGCTGACCAAATGCAACATTTGTTATCAATGCTATAAAAATGTCAAAACGTATCTAACATGTGATATGACACTTTTATTGTGATATGACACTTTTTTTGCCGGGCGAATATGCTGATATTAACAATTATGGTAAAAACACAGCTCCGAGCATTTTAATCTAAAACTCTTTTGTCATTAATTTGCTCTGGTTGTGCAAAGTTCACCAATGGCGTCTAGTTTCCTACTTAGTTACGATGCTTATCTTAGTATATCCTGATTAACTGTAGCGCTACTGACTTTAAGCTTAACTCAATGCAAGTTTGTTGTCAAATTACTTAGAAGTTGGATAATATTAGCTAGAAATGTACGATGTTTTTGTATGCCGTTCGTAACTTTACTTCTCCGCATCTTTGGTAATCATACAGTACCTAAGTATCGTTGTAAAATAATTAAACAAGCATCATGACAGTTAGTTGCAATATATTTTCTTCATATTATTTACTAGCACTTTTTCCTGTACATAAACTTTAAGTTTTCAAAATTTAACTTAAATTGTCTGTGTTCGCATTTTTTTTTTATAAATGTGTACAAAGATTTCTCTTTATTAGACACTGGTTTCTCAGGAACCGAAATTTGATCGTAATTTGTTAAATTATTGATAACAATAAAGCTCCGTCGAAGGTAGCGAAGGAAACTGTTTTTTTTTTTTATTGAAGGCTTTAAAACTTGTCAATGGCTATAAAACAAAAAAAGAAATTGGTTTACAAACAAACAATAAAAAGGTACTAAAATGTTTTATCTTTACATATTTATATGTAGATAGAGAATAGAGACGCCCACCATAGAGAAGTTCAAATGGTCATGGGATTAACAAAAAATCTTAGCATGAAGAAACATTGCCCTTCGTCTCTTCTCAGTCAGTCTGGCAATGTTTATGTACTTGGTATTGTTGATAGGTAGGTAACCTAGATAATATATAGGTATATATTTTAATTTATAGTAAATATTAGTTAAAAAATATTTATCATGTCTTTTTATACTTACTACTAATTTCGTTAACAAGCGCATGCTGTTAAACACTTTTATACTATAAAAATGCATCATAATGATTTGCCGCTCTTTAATGCAAAATGACAGTTATACTCGTATTTGCGAAACACTAATCGTCAGTCGAGAAGAACTCCATAAATAGACTATCGATTTACTGACGGTGTCTTTCGTCTAAAAATTTACTTCCGTTCGCGGATAATCACAGTTACACTCGATAACATATGAACTGGCTGATAAATACTGTGCATAGTCTGTAGATCAAAAGTTTAATTAAATTTTTATTTGAAGTTTGCTCATGTTTGTTCCACTTAGATAAGACTTCAATATTTTCATATTTCGAACGTGACACTCCTTACCGTAACCCTTAAAACTCCAATAAGGCTTACGAACAAAACAAAAGGCTCATCAAAGGATATTCGTATGATATGAAAAGCTATAAAACTTGCGTTTACGTCGCAATAACATCAATACGATATAAAGATACTATCGAACTCGCATTGTTACAACGACGTTGTAAATCTCACCTATTTATTTAGAACATTAAAGTTTTGGGTAACGTGATAAGATTTCATAGTATTTCGCTAATATGTATTTAATACCATTTTGCTGATATGACTGAAGCAATATGGTTGATCAGGATTATATTAATATCACATTCTGATAATTTTATAATTACCAAAGTTGTATTCAATTAGAAACAAAATGTTTACTTCTAGGTAAGAATATCATTAAAATGAGCTCTTAGGATTTCTTATTTCCGAAAATATACCGAAACTCTTATTTATTTATTGGTCACACACCACACACAACTGTTACACTTTTTCTTACAACTATCATGCTCTTTGATGTATTAAAAGCTTACAATATCAACTGGTAAACATGGCTTTCTCAAAAAAAAATAATGCTAATTTTACAATACAATGAATAGATTATAATATGGAAATAAAATAAAAAATAATATCATTAAACAAACGACAGTGAATTGACAAAAATGTCGTATGTCATACAACACATACACGTACATAATATAGTTACGCCCTTTCAGTGATTTAAGTAAGTGTGTTCCATTGTCTGGGACAACCCTGTACAGATATATGTTTTCTACACCTACAGCTAGCAACAGTCAACCATTGTCAGGATATTACCACGTATTTTTGTAGTCAAACCAGCAATTTATTCTGAACACTCATCCTTAAAATAATCTCCAGATCAGCAATCAGTCAGTTATTTAAGTATTGTATAGGCTCATCCTGCAATTAACGATGTGTTAGTAGTATCTTCTGATGTTCCGATCCTTGTGTCTCACTTTGGCCACCTCTCTGTAATCGCCTTGGTCTACCCTTTGTCAATGTAAAGTATGTTGTTAATTTATTTATTTAACCAATCCACGCAATCAACTAAAATATTTTTTTGGATATTCCACAGCAATGTCGATATTAGCTTGTTCTACATTCATTTTCCGTCGAATTTTGACGTTTTGCACATGGTCGACAACATCCTGGCACCCAACAAAGAACCACCTATGACGGAACACCTTGTGGCTTTATTCGTGTTAATGTATTCATATTATGTCACATATAGGGTGTTAAGGATTTTTGGCCCCTAAGATTTGTCTGGCTTACAAATAGCTTTAAAATAGTTCTCTAAACATCAGAGATTTACTAATCAAGAAATCAGACTTTTTTGAACTTTAAAGCATCAGGAGTAAATAACCGCCCACCGAAACTGCCTATATATTTAAATCAGTACTTAGAATTAAATATAAATGACCATTGACCAATAACTTTATATTAGCATCTGGTAGGTACATACCTATCTGAAAATTGGCCGCCAGCCCAAGTTAGCAGGTATGCATAATTTCAGAGTCTCAACTAATACTCAATACGACACATTTGATTCGTCAGAAAATAAATATGTAAGGTCTGGCGCCCTAGGATCTTGGTCTATTTGGAATTTTCACCTTGTTTTCATAACTGTGTATAGAGGAGGAGGATGGATTATTTTATGATACTGTAGTATTCAAGAAACTCTACTCTGCTCGGATGCTTAACTTTGTTCGTCAGACAATTTTATAATGGACTTCATACAAATCATCGTTTGTACTAACCTCTTATCCAAGCAAATGAGACAATCCTGTTTATGTACACACAACCAAGTCTTATTTTAGTTGTTGTCTATTTAGTTGCCTGTATAATAGGTTACGTTATTACGTAACCTATTACACAGGCGTAGACGTATCTTTACATGAACTTGAGTATTTTATAACGTTAAATATATCCTAATGTACGAAAAACTATAAAATGTCGATATCCCGGAAATGTACCTTATCATTATCCGGGATACTAAAATTTATTTCTTTCTTTTTTCTCCCTACTGGCCGTCATACGCTCCATGGCTGGTAGAGAGAGAAGTTTTACCACGGTTGCTTCCTTCTGAGCAGATGTCATCTCGTGGAAGGAGGCGGCGGAGAGGGCCCGGAAAGAAGATCTCTACTTGGACCTAATTCGCCGCCGGTGAGCCGAGCGGCGGAGGCGCACTTTCCACCGCTTAATGCCGCCCTGAGTGTGGCCATTATAGGGGCCAGACGCGGGGAGACGGCGTCCGGGTGTGCCTGGACGTCACTTAATTGAGAGATTTTTACCCAAATTGATACCTGCGATTTTCCGGATGTCTTAATAAAAACTGTTCCAAGATCCCTCTTATTCTAGGCGCAGTATGGCACACCGTGTGGTTTTAGTCGTTTCGGTGCCTGTTCATATATTTTTTACCCGTTCATTTCCAGTACAAGTTGAACTGTCATTGTCACTGACTTTTATTCCATGACAGGTTAAGATATGAATATACCGGATAATTTTTCAATTTGAAACCATTGCTTAAATTTTTCGAAATTCGAAATTTTCTTTATAATACGTACCTACAAAGAATCACGAATTAATATAAGTGTAATTTATAGTGGCATGGTTTATTTCATGATATTTTTGTTAGTGTTACCTACTCCAATAAGTGTGCTTATTTTAGAAATCTACGCACACAGTTGCACATGGGTTTAGTAAATGTTATATACATTGGTCTTACTCGTATTCTTTCGTCTTTGTTTATCAGTAGCGTAGAAAACTTTCATTGCTTTTTTATAACATCAATAGATTTTTATTTTATATTATTTATGATATATTAATGATCATATAGTTAATTAACACCTGATATTGAAAAAATATTTATATTCTGATACTACCAGAGAACTGAAACTATGGATAGGTTCGCTCAAATTTTTAGCGATGTCTAGCAAATAGTTCGATTGAATTTAATAGTAGTAGGTATGTTAGTTTTAAATAAAAAATCGTGTGGAATTAAGATAGACATTTCTGCATTTATTTTATTTTATCAAAGAACATGACAAAACTGAACCAAAATTTCGTTGAATATTTGTTAGTTTATTGTTTCATGTTCTTTAAAAATCTAAAACTTTACGTCTAAAACGTTTAGTCAAGATGGTTTCCTTTTCTATAAAAGTCATAAAAATAGTGGACAGCGTTGATTTTCAACAAAATTTTACTAAATTTAACAACAACTGCATTACTTTACAAAGAAGCTGCAAAGATAAATGTTTCCTACAAAATTACTGTAGAAGAGGAGTTTTACCGCATTCAAGAGGATAAAAATTAAATATTTTCATATTATGTAAATCTGCCGCCTATAATTAACGATAACATACTTTTTAAACTTTATAAAAACGAACCAACGTCCAAATTTTTATATAACGTACAGTTAATAACTTGCTTTACTCAGCCATGACATTAATCGTTGTCTATTGCAAGGCATCTGTTGATAAATAGAAAAAGCTGTACATTGTTTCCATTTACAAACAAGGAGACTACGCCGACGTCGAAATTCCCATCTCATATCAATAAGAGCCTATTTTTTTCTAAAATATTTGAAATTTTTATCACACAATATTTAGCAATTTTCATTTTAGACAGTTAACACAGTTTTAAAATTGGGCGAAACATACACATTAGCTAAATTGTAGTTCAACGGCGTACTTGATTTCTTGTGTAAAATGGTTTTGTACTTATCACAGAGATCACAGACGATTGCCCTAAATGGACATGAATCGTGCCAATCAGGGGATGTTATGGAAGGAACCTTGTAAAAGTTCTTTTCGCCGTTTTTATAATTGATATAACGACTCGAATTCGGTATTACAAATTATACTATTATCAGAGAGGTAATTTTTTTTTAAAGGATGTTGAAATCTATTAAAAGTGTACAAATAACAAGGACATTATTATATTATTAATTGATGTTTTATTGACTATACGACATTTAAAACCACTCATTGTATACCAACACTCACATATCTCATTGTATTCTAAGTGGGCGAACTATGCTTCGGCACGTATGGGCCGGCTCGACCGGAGTGATACCACGGCCTCATAGCAACGATTCGTTGTGTTTCGCCGAGTGAGTGAGGTTACCAGAGGCCCTAACCCTTCCCTCTAGCCCCCTCTAACCCGCTTCCCTCCTCTACCCCTCTCCCCTTATTTCCCCCTCTCCTCCTCCCCCCCCTAATCCCTCCCTTCCCCTAATCCCATTTAAAAGGTCGGTAACGCACTTGTGACTCTTGAGTTGCAGGTGCCCATTAGCAGCGGTAGTCACTAACCATCAGGTGACCCCAGTTGCTCATTTGCCACCTATCCCATAAAAAAATTAATAATATAAAATTGGGGAGGTTCCTGATCATTGTTAAAATACATATCTCATTTACATAACAAAATATGTATGTTATTTAAATCCATGTATATAAAAATCAATGCCACTTTTCGTTGTAATTTTATAACTCAAGAACGGGCTCACCTATCCAAACCAAATATTTAGGCTTTGTTCGGACTATTTAGTAGATGGTTTATGTGAAGTTAGCACAAAAAAGAAAACTTAACGAGGGACTTACGCGGGTGAAACCGCGGGGCGCAGCTAGTGCACTATATATATACTTGTCGTTATAGCTAAGAATCAATGTCAGAATAATACTGTAAAAGGTATAAACTTCTAATTTTTACCCGTCCTTTTATAACGTCAACATTCACTAAGAAAGGTTATTGAAAATGTTTCCTCTGAATAATGGAAGAGGTAAAAGTTTTGGCGAAAACTGAATATTTTCAGGCCCTGAAAAGGAGTATTTATTGAAATCGGTTAGAAAAGGTTTAGGGGCGGACGGTTTATCTATCTATATTACGTAATAAATTTTTAACTTTTGGAAATGCTGCTACCGCAAGACCAACCAATTGCCATAAAACCGCAAAGAGAGCACCGCACCATCTAGCTACTAGACTACCTACTACTATTATTAAGTACTACTTGCTATTAGACAAATTAGATTATTGAAGAGGCAAAGAGGCATAGATAATTTATTAACCATTGGCCTACTTTTAGTGTTTTTTTTTTTTTAATTTTCGAATAAAGCATTTTATCAATGAGTATCAATTAAAATTAACTAGAGGTCGCCTATTTGTCGATTTTCGAACATTATAATGTTTTTTTTTTATTTGTAAAAAGTGATTGTAGTAACATGCTAATAATACAGGTAGATCTTAACAATTAAATTATATTCAGATACAATCCAGTGGGTGAGGTTCTGTTACCCTTGATAGGTTAGTTATTAACCTGTAGTAAGGAATAACAGTCCTTTCCCTTTTGGTATGATAATAACAGTTGTTTATATAACATTTTCGACCATAATTCATTAAGTTTTGAATGTGTTGGTGTATTTCATTTACCAGTTCAACTTGAACGGGCATTGTATTGATTTTCCGTTTATGACAGGTCAACATATAAATATTGGACGCCTTTAGTTTTTTGGAATCGTTTATACATTTTTTTTTTTTGGTATAGAGGGCAAACAAGCAGACGGGTCAACTGATCGTAAATGACTACCGGCGCCCATGGGCACCTGCATCTCAAGAGTCACAAGTGCATTGTTGGCCTTTAAGGTGGGAGTAGGGGAAGGGTGGAAGAGGGAGAAAGCAGGGGGGAGGGAAGGGTTAGGGCCTCCGGTAACCTCACTCACTCAGCGAAAACCAATGCAAGCATTGCTTCACTACCGGTTCTCTGTGAGGCCGTGGTATCACACCGGTCGAGCCGGCCCATAAGTGCCGAAGCATGGCTCTCCCACGATCCCACATAACTTAAATAGTTTTGTTGTTGTGTTGTTGTTTTGCCTATTTATACATGTATAGATAGGCTGGTCAAGTTCCTGTGTTGAAGGGTGTATGTATTTTACCAGTCAGCAGCCATCTAAGCTTTAATATGAGGCACAATAAAAACCTATCTTTTGTACCCGCAGCCTTCTGCGCCTATGAAGAATTACATCGCAGATCAAAAAGTATCAGTCAATGTCTGGTTATGAATATATTCTTACAAGTCTATATAGGCACGTTTGATAGAATTTGAGCCTAGCTATGACACATTTATATGTCATTTAAATCGCTTGTCCTGTGAATTTAGACCGCCCTCACTGAAAGGTTGCCCTTGAGTTGTCAGATGACGATATTATGTGGAGTGATTTAGGTTGCTTTAAGTGATTAAGTTGCTTTAAATATAATTATATAAATAATGGTATTTAGGTTATATAATAGGTTTTTAAATAAAAATGTGTGTTTGCCGCACGATTTTTTTCTTTGGTATATAACAGAATCTTAAAATGTATTCTCGTCAATACCTAAGGCCACTCTTTTTTTTTAGACATTAGTTGTACTTCTGTCAATTCTAAAGTTGCCTGGAAGAGTTGCATAGAACGCATAATTGCACCGATCACGGGTATTATACACTTCACCTTATTGGATCTACAAATTTCTGTGTACAATCAGGTAATAATATTTACCTATTGGTCACTAAATAGTAAATGCCTAAAACATGCCAGTGAAATTTTAATAGCTTCCACTTATCACTGGCTTGTTGGTCTATTGGTTAGTAACCCTGACTGCTAAGCCAGAGGTCGTGGGTTCGATTCCCACTCAGGACAAATAATTGTATGATGAGCACGATAATTTGTTCTGTGTCTGGGTGTATAATTTATCTATAATATGTATGTATTTAGAAATATATAAGTATGTTTATCAGCAGTCTGGTTATCATAGTACAGGCATTGCCTAGTTTGGGAACAGACGGCCGTGTGTGAGATGTGTGGAGTTATTATTATTATTATTCCAAAACATTCCTACCATTCATATCAACAAACAATATCTACATTAATATTTAGGTATTGTTTGTTGATAGGCCTACATCATACTTGTTTACTTTGAAGTCGAGCGTCTATCAGGTAACAAAATTAATCCACAACTCAAAAATTCATTTCTCATATAAATTCAAATGAAATAATCATAATATACGAGAATCACTATGTATTTATACAGGAATTAACACGATCAAGAAATAGGTTACATACATTACCGTATAAATACATAATTGGTATATCATGGAACGCGAAAGTTTAAAAGTTAGTGCACAAGAATCATGCCATGAATGGTGCGTATCCTTACTAATATTAGGCAATACTGAGTTAGTTTGTTTGTTACTCTTTCACACTTTAACCACACAACCGATCGTCATGAAAGTTTCTAGACACGTAGTCAGGGGAAAAGAAAAGGACGTAGAGTAAATTTCATCGCGAAAAAAGTACAGTTCCCGAGGGGAACAGGACAAGAGCTAGTTTGTATATATTTGTGCTCCTGAAGGAGATATAACAATGTATGTGGATGCAGTATTAATATTGCCTTATATCCAGAGCATGTTTCCTTTAACTAGAAAGTCGAAAGTATTTTGTCAGTCAGTAACATAAGATTGCACATTGTTTTTCACCCATGTTATAATGTTGTACCAACGACCTATTCACAAGTGCATCTACCTACTGTTTTTGGCCTTTCACAGATAATCTTTTACCGATCAACTGCCGCATCAATGAGAGCAATGATGTTCTTCTCAACTAGGTGATTTTTTTGTAACAATGCTCCAAAATATTCGACGTCATTTAAAACCAAGTGATATATGAATGTTTATTATTTCTAACTCCATATTAAGCGTAAAAAAACTTGGGAAGGCGTATAATAAATACGTGATACTAACAATTTTATTCCCGACATTCTTGGAGCATTATATTTTATGTAACGCCTTGTATTCACGACCAATGCCTTAGTTTATAACGTCATGAAAATAATGTCTCTCATTTTTTGTCTGTTTAAATAAAACTCATCTTTACATGTAAATACATTTAGTTTTTTTGCATGATAGGATGTTTCAGGTTTATTTATTCCAATATGTGAAGTTATAAAATAGACAAAAACATGGTAGTTAATATCTTTAAAGACTTTAAAAGCATACGGTCCGCCTGATGGTAAGCGGTTACCGTAGCCTATGAAGGCAATTGCGGTGGTAGAATGCGACCGTGGACATCATGTCAAACAGTTTCTCAGAGCATAACCCATTATACCAGCGGTAGAACACGCACAAGGAGGCAAAGTCTCTCCTTAGGTTTAAGGGGTCAATACAGCTTGGAAATTTGGGATCGTCGACGATGCTCACAGCATGTCTTTGGACCAAGTCAAGAAGCCCAAGCTGGTATCCAGGTGCCCCTGCCCAGAGATGACAGCAGTACTCCACATGAGGACGGAATTGGTGACTTGTAAAATAAAAGTCTTTGCCCTGAGGTGAAGTCCCCCTTCGCTCTATTAAGCACTACAAGCTTTTTGGATGCCAGCTTGGCCTTGCATTCCAAGTGATTACGAAACTGGACGTCGCTGGAAATGTCAACACCAAGAATCCCAAGAATCTCTGCGATGGTGACGGTTGTGTCTTGGAACTTTGGGGTCACAGTGAGTGAGTGAATGTTTGACACTTGTGATTTCGTAGGGTTGAACCGGACCAGATTTTTCTGACCCCTCTGAGACCCTGACTACAGTGCTCTCTATCTTGGACACAAGTTTTTCGCGACTCTCTAACACAATGGAACGAGAAATGTTAGCACAGCCCTTGTAATAAGCATCTCAGAGCTTTCATCCGCTGGCAATGGATGCTATCAATATACAACATGTCAAGGATATGCAGCAAAAACAGCGTTGGGGATAGCACAAAACCTTGTGGGACGCCAGCTTTAATGTCCATGCTTTCAGAGCAGCTGCCGTCTACTACGGCTCTTGTGCGTCTGCTGGACCGAAAGCTAGCAATCCATCTGCACAAACACTCGGGCAATTCAGAGGATGGCAGCTTCGACAAAAGGCCGGGATGCCAGACCCGATCAAACGCCTTCGGTATGTCCAAGCAGACCGTTAAAGCCTCACCTTGACTCTCAATAGCCGAAGCACGTTAGTGTGTGAGATACACTAGACGATCACCAGTCGAGCGATCGTGGCGAAAAACATACTGACGGTCGACGATTATTTATTAACATAAACAATTTTGCAGCTTGTCAGTGCCAAAAACGATACGACGTCGTCAGATGGTCGTCGTCATAACAAGCAGAGAGGTCACCTGACGGTCAGTGACTACCGCCGCCCATGGACACCTGCAACTCAACTTGTCACAAGTGCATTGCCGGCCTTTGAGGAAGGTGGGAATAGGGAAAAGGGAGGAGGCGGGTTAGGGCCTCCGGTAACCTCACTCACTCGGTGAAATACAACGCAATCGTTGCTGTGAGGTCGAGAACTGTTATGTCTTTGCAAGTACTCGCCATTGGCAAGATGAGAACAACCAGAAATTATATGTCTGAGAGGTTCTCCCGGACGACGACACGCCCGACAAATTTCTATTGTGCCGTCTTTCAGGATATATCTCCGAAAGTTATTCGTCTTAACAACTTCATCTGTAATTGCACAGGCAAAGCCTTCAGTTTTTCTGAAGAGATCACCGAACCGTATACTGATGCTAATAAATCTACATCGGGCGCATTTAAGGCCCGATAAAAACGCTCCTTGCTCTTCCATATCTCTTTGCGATCTGTAATACTGAGTACTGCTAGTTTGCGCCAGCTCTCTTTTGCTAGAGCAAGCGGAGTGAGTCCGTTGTCAACTGCCACCACATCCCGAATTACATCAACGTCAACGGAGAGGAAGTAATTTCTAAGGTTGCATAGCTCGTGATTATGGAGGGTCTTGGAATTGAAAAAACCACGACTCCCCACGTATATACAATCTCATGACCAATGAACGTGGATGGTGCATTCGTGTACGAACTCTTCTATCTAGAGCATCTAGTTATTATTATTATATTAGGTGTGTATATCAAGGCAGTTGAACTTGTTGTTACAAAAGCCGTGCAACGTCATAGCCATCAAATGGACACGCTTGGACTCTAAGCTTAATAAGTTATCCTTATACAACAGTTCTGTGTGTGGTAATACTTACAGTTCGTTCACGTTGTGTTTATTTTAATAAAGTTGAAAGTGCTTTTGTCAGACTATAAGATTCGTCTTACGTTAATCAAGTTTGAACAAGCTTGTTTTTTTAATATTTATAGCCGCTGCTACGTAGCTTTGTAATATATTCTTTTACGTAGCTTTATAATCGCTGTTACTTTTAATAAATAAATTTATTATTATTATTATTATAATCAAGCTCGACTGTGTATTTCTAATGAAGGTAGGAACTTTGAACATATTTTTAATTGAAAAAATTCAATATTATTTTTAATATCTTTAACTTCATCTACATAAACACAAAGTGAAGCCGTGCCTTAGTGTTAGTAGTAAACTTGGAATATATGGGGATATTTATATATATTATTTTATGTTATAGGGGCAAACAAGCAGACGGGTCACCAGATGGTAAGTAACTACCGTCACCCGTGGACACCTGCAACTCAAGAGTCATAAGTGCGTTGCCGGCCTTTGACATGGGAGTATGCTCTTTTTTTAAGGTTTAAAAGTCATATCGGTCCGGAAATACCACAGGCGACAATTTGTTCCACAGATTGGTTGTGCGAGGTAAAAAGTTTCTGTTTTTATGCCATTTTCTGCATTAAGCGATGAAGATTCCATATCACTTTAATGTGTTGCAACATCTTATGAAGTAATCGTCTGGACACACAACGATTCCACCCTGTATATTGATTATTAGGTATAAACGGTATTTGTTACTAAAATGGAAAGTGAAAATGATAAGATGAGAGGGGAATGCAGCTTCAGGAAAGTAAAAGAAGTATAGTCAGTTACCAATTTGCGTTTTTAACCGACTTCAAAAAAGGAGGAGGTTCTCAATTCGTGTATTTTTTTTTTTGTGTTTGTTACCTCAGAACTTTCGACTGGGTGAACCAATTTTGATTGTTCTTTTTTTATTTGAAAGCTGGTGCTTCCCGTGTGGTCCCATTTCAATTTGGTCCAGTTCCAACAATGGCATCCAGGAGAAAACCATATATAAGTCTTTTATGGAATAGTTTTTTTTGTTGAAGTCGGTTTTTTTTTTGAAAGAATTATTTGTGTGCGCTCTCTTGTCTTGACTTTTATAATTCGATTGAAGTTGAGAAAAGAGATGTGCCTAATTATGTCTTATTATTAAGTTACAAAGTATAATGCAGTAGATACGTAGGTGTGTGTGCTTCTTCCGTTCGCTTTGCCCGATCGCACTTTTCGTAACGCATTCACCAGCTTACTCCCCAAGTCAAGCGTGCGTAAAGAAGTTTTACTTCAAAAACAAATTAAATATAAACGACTGATATGTCTACGTTTTATCGTCCCAGTTTGTTCAGGATCACTTCACACGTATTGTTTCCGAACCCCAGAGGAAATAACCGTAAGCGAATTTGTACATTCTCCGAATTCAAACGCATTTTACAGGATGTTGTAAATACAGACTGATTTACTTATGGACAATTATAAATGACGTAAGTAGACACTTTTAGAAATATCTCGAGACATACAGATTTTTATAATAGAGTAGATTAATAGCGTAATATATTTCTATAGCATCAATAGGAGCCCTGTTTGTATATTGGGGGGTCCCAGGGGTCCTATTGCGGATTGTTCCATCGAGAAATAGCCTCATCTATATCATATCGGAAGCTTATTGTATCCTATTGTTTAAAAATGGCTGTACCAGCACCTGATTTGTTTGGCATTGAATAGGCCTGGATCTTTACGTTTAATAATTGTACATTGTTTTTCAAATAAGAATCGTAACGACACTAGTTAGACATGTAACAAATGTAAATCTATAATTTGGAATACGCCTATATGATGTGTCATAAGCTAATTCTTATATACCTTAACACTTTTATTTTCTTAACAGTTTTTCTATTTGGTAAATAATACTTTACTTTTAAACTTTTAATAATTATTTATGTGAATTCACAAACAAGCTGGTTTTGGAATCTATTTGAATAAATCTATTTTAATTCTATAACATTTTGAAAACTGTAAACGTAAATAGCAATGGAAGTCTAGATCCATGGATATTTATCACTACATATTATAAAACAAAGTCCCTCGCTGCGTCTGTCTGTCTGAACTCAAACTCTACTCGAACTCAAAAACTACTGAACGGATTTTCATGCAGTTTTCACCAATAGATAGAACGATTCATAAGGAAGGTTTAGGTATATAATTTGTTAAGGTTTTGTGTAAATTGGTTGAAATATGATGATGATTGTTGAAGATGTCTCTGCTACCCGTGCGAAGCCGGAGCGGGTTGCTACTTAAACAAATTATGAATTAGATTTATTTATAACGTCCGCGGTTCCAACATTCGATGTCGAAAATCGCCAGGGATGAATAAAATGCCGAAGGGAGTTCCGTGAAATGATCGCATATATGTCACAATAATGCAGAGATCATTTACTCTATCGCGATTGGCTACTCGCTGTATCACGACATCTAAAGCACGTTGAATGACTAATTACGGCATAATTTTTTATCACGGAATATGCATCTAATTGTTTTTTGCAAATATGTGTCCCTGTTGTAACTTTTAAAGAACGTTTCGTGTTGTCCTTTTTTATTCCTTGGAAATTGTATCGTAGGTACCTTTACCTGACTTCGTCACCGGAGTTTTTGCTATGAACTTTGAATCTGTAATTTATGTGTGATTTTATGATTAGCTACAATCATTCTTTTCTTTATTCTTTCCTCGTAAATATTGATAGATTATTTGCCCATTTAGTAATTATCAAATATACACACGTCTGGAGTTAGATGGTTCGGATTATGCGTACCAGTAGTACAAACACAACAAAGTAATGTCAAACAAATGATTAAATTACCTAAAGTTTAAAACAGTGTTAGATTCAAACAAAAAATACAATTTTTAAAAAGAACACCCTTTTTCATATTTCATGACCTTGACATGTCACTATCCAGTGAATAGGAGCAGTAGGTCAAATGGAAGAAATGGAACGTCCGCACCAGATATAAACGCGATTTCATCGAGATGACTTGTTTTCTTGAAGGTTGTTTTGTGGGAAATAAGTGTCGACTTTAGAGGATAAAAATGTAAGAGGAAGAGCCCTGGGTTTCTAATTTCGTTAGAAAATGTAATACGTTGTTTTTATCTACACAGCAGTTTAATCCTGTTAAATAAAAAAGTCAAAGTTCCGCAAAGGAAAAAAAGCAGAGGTAATCTTTTACTTGCTCTTTGTCATGCGAAGTATCATAGTTTTGTATAACGTCCAATGACGATTTGTTTTAACAGGCTTTACTTTACTAACTTTTAAACTTTTTTGTTTCATGATATAATTCGGAAACGTCAGGCAATTCAAAGGTATGTAATACCTTTTCATGATCGCGATAATTCCCGTAAATACATAAAGGCTATATTTTAGCTTGAACTGTATCTATCTATGTATATAACAGAATCTTTCAACGTTAGTTTTCATTAACTTCAAGACATCTGATAAGGCCCACCTGATGGTAAGCGGTTACCGTAGCCTATTGAAAATTGGCACACGTTTCAAGGACTTCTGAGTCTTCAGTTTTTTTTAACTAAAATGTATCAATACGTTTTAAACCTTTTAAGTAGTAAATCAATTTAATATCTATTTTATATTCAATGTTATATATTATGCCTACCTAGGTATTTTAAATGATATTTATCAAAACTTGTTCTTATAAATTCATATCTATCGCTGATTATGACTTGGGAGAGAGTGCCAATAATGCGATTATATATTCAGTTATTAATTATTAATTTTAAATATTAATGATTTTGTAATTATAACAATCCTTACCTGTTGCTGATCGGTCATAATCTTGAGAATAATAATAATAATAACTTCACACATATCACACACGGCCGTCTGATCCCAAACTAGGCAGAGCCTGTACTATGGTAACCAGACTGCTGATAAACACACTTATATATTTCTAAATACACACATATTATATATAAATTACACCCAGACACAGAACAAATGATCATGCTCATCACACAATTATTTGTCCTGGGTGGGAATCGAACCCACGACCCACCCTGACTACTGAGCTCTGGCTCACTAGCTGCTAGATCAACAGGCCAGTCAATTTTAAAATAATACATAGGTATGTATATCTCTGACCCAATGACACCTAAGAGAGTGCCGTAAATGTAAATATGTCCTTTAATGTCCTTGGTTTCTGGAACGATAAGGCCACATCTACCACACTTATGCCAAATTTATAATTATATATCATCCTAAATTAAAACTCAAATATGATCATAATTACAAAGTAATTTACATGTCGGCCTAACAAGGGCTTAAATGTAACCCTTCCTTGAAAAAAATAACAATAAAAAAAAAACTAAAAGTTTTTAATTCCCGACAACTATTTGCCTAAAAAGAATATAGTATATTGTTTATGTGTGCAAAGAAGAACTACTTTCGTACAATATTAACAGATGACCATAATAGAAGATAATATTGAATGCAAAAAATATCTTAAAATGGCTCCCCTGCAAAATTGCAATTGTGACCTTGTTCTACCGAAGGTGCGAGTAGTTCTCTAAAATTATTCCTAAAAATTCTATTATACTTATACCTAAATAAAAAACATATTATCAAAAAATTAAAGAGAAAGTGAATGAAAAATAAAACTACATTTCATCAGAAGAGGTTTTTAATAAAATCTTTTCATATCTTCTCATTGCCGTAGTAATTTTAATACAAATCTTAAACACATATAACTTATATTATTTTTTTATAGGATTTTATGGAACTTATAAACTATAAGGAAATAGAAATAACTTTATTAATAAAATGTATCTGTTCTCATTTACTGCACTAAACATCCACCTCTGATTGAAATTAGACTGAATTTAAATTCGAATATTAAAAGACTTACGTCACTGACACCGATGCTCACATCATGAGTTACCCGACCTTTATAACTAATTGTGATAGGTTGTTATAAGAATTATTGTGAATAAAAGTACAAGTACTAACCCGCAAAATAAACTCTGCTTAAGGAAGCATTTTCCAATCGTTAGCGCCTTTAGTCTATTGAGTGCCAAACTCTAGGCGATTAACTATTATAAGAAAAAATAGAACATAATAAGTTGGCTGTTTCCCAATTAGGAGAAGGTGAATGCACGGTTATTGGATAGGACTTGCAGTCTCTACATAACAAAGAAAATCGGTTACCAAGGTATGAACAAGTCGCTGGTTTGTGAAAATATAGACGTAATTCAAAATTCAGTCGAATTGAACTAAGTATGCCAAACGATCATAAATCTTTAATATTTTATGGTGAACAGAGATGCAACGCCGATTTCGTGCTAACGTTCGTTAGAAAGCGACAAGTTCATTATTATATTTAGAACAAAATGCTCTAGCGAAAATCACAAAACATTGCCATTCTTTAAAATTAATAATTTTTAGTTCCGTCGCTATTCTCGCAAACCAGCGAAGTGTTTGAAGGGCTTTGAGTCATTGCAGTCAATATATTGCTGGCCATTAACCGCCACTTAATATCAGGCGGACGATGTATCTATTTGTTAACATATTTGCACATATAAATACCGTTATATGTCCTAAGTCTTAGATCAATTTAGGTGACTGCAGAGAAATAGAAAAAAGATAATAGCAACGATTATTCCGAATATCGCCTAATACTAGTACTATGGATTGCGTGCGCTCAAAAAGTCATCTGGTTCTGGTCCTAAAATCTTAGTAGTACCATACAAACTGATAATGTGCGTATTCGGACAGTAACAGGCCAATCAACCAAAAATATTGCTGATGAAATATGCTTACCATAGTTGTACCTCTGCTTGTCCCTTCGGAAATATGCATATAAGCTTCATCATATAATTCAGATCTATCAAGCTTTACTACTCCTTATTACATTCCAGATGAATTAAAAGTAAGGTCCACATTGTAATCTTTTAAATTCATACGTTTAAACGATTTATAGGGTACTTAATGAAATTCTTCAAGAATTTTAGCAATTGAATTGGCGGTAAAATGGTAATACGGTAAAAATGAGCTAAAGATTTCTTGAAAGAAACACTGAAGTTTAAAATAGCTTGGAAAAAAGGTAGAGCGTAGAAAATTTACTGACCGAGGTCGGAATTCTAAGCGTTTCAATTCGTAGGCGAATTGCCAACTACTTATAGTATATGAACCACCAACACGATGCCGATGTTAGGTATATACCTACTTCTGATTCTTGACTTTGTTGCCTGTGTAACTGTTTTTTGTTTATGAGTTTATCTTTACGACATATGTACACGTTTACCTATTACGATTAAGTCAATAACTGTCACAGAAGTAAATAAGGGTCATGTTAATACTGATTTACCTCAAAAATACGTAATCGTTCTTGAACATTTGCCCTTATGTTTGCGTGTGATCGTAAAGGCCTGGATTAAATCCAGGCCTTCACGACGATAAACCTCAATCGGGTAAAATAAAGGGAAGAAATGAGAAAAGGACACATCCACTGCTTCGGGGCCCGAGTACATGAAAAAAAAACAATTATCACTCGTTCGTCTAAAGAGGTTTGTTAAATATTTTGTTACACACTGTTGACTGTTTGCAAATAAGAGATCAATGATCTTATTCTGTAACTGTGTACATCTTTGTTCTATACACACATGTTATGCCTGATGTTAAGTGGTTATAAGTACCACTAACACTAGCATAGTTTTGTCACTCACAGGTTACCAATTTGTCCCGACTTATAATGCTTTGGTGATCCTACTTACCAACAGAAATACCTACGTGCTAAAAGTAGCTTAGGCTAGTAAATTGGTTAACAGCGGTCCTAGTGACGCGGCTTGCTTGAATTAAACCAGAAATCTACTATAACCTACCTCAGGAATGAAAATCAAAACACAGTGATACTCAATCCGAAACCTATTTTAAAAC
This sequence comes from Euplagia quadripunctaria, assembly GCA_963859945.1. Lineage (NCBI taxonomy): Eukaryota > Metazoa > Arthropoda > Insecta > Lepidoptera > Erebidae > Euplagia > Euplagia quadripunctaria. The sequence continues at coordinate 5,200,757 of OY982570.1, read as the reverse complement.
CGCCACCTCGTTAAATTCAGGTTCTGTATTTAGAAATTAGACTGCGTCAAGCTACGTCAGTGACCATTTGAACTATTTTAAAGTATAAAAGAACAGTATTTTTAGAGATAAAGTTTTGGAGAATCCGGTCTAGCTGTTAGCTAATTAATTAATATTATTACCATCATCGTATCCATATTATAAAAATAATAATAGCATAAACAAATTACATGGCAATTGTAAGACTTAGTGAAATGCATTTTTTGAGATCAGATACAATAATATTTTAAGTACATAAATAATCGAGGGTTTATTATTAGGATAGCATAGTCATTTTAATATTTGCATAAGTATGCATATGCACAGAATGTATCCGAAAATGGAACACTTACTTAAACCACTGAAAGGGCCATGATTCTAGCATGCACTTCCAAAAATATTTTTGAAAAAAACCCCTATCCGTTCAATAGTTATGATCTTTTAAATTTCCAGGTATTATTACTTCCATTTCTCATAAAAGCAGGTTGAATGTGTTCAAAATTTTAAATCGAAGAAATTTTTATATTTTGGAATTATTCACTCCATTATTAATAAAACCCATAAAAACTAACATGCATATTTTATTTCAAAATATCTTTTTGTAACTGCTTGCTAGAGTCATGCTCTTTCAGTGAAAGTGTTTCATTGTTAGATACAATCTATATATTAATATCATAAATACAAAATTAATAAGTAAATTGGTTTAACGTTAAATTTATGATTTGTTACGTCTTGATAAAAATTTTGATAAATAGAAAATATTGTCCTGCTGTCGTGCATAACATACAGACGCATAGATTACATTATTTTTTCAGATTACTCATTTAACATAGTACGATACAGCTTCAGGAATGTTTGGCTATGAATTCATGGAATTAAGTAGAATGTTATTCATTTAAATATACTATTCCTTTCTATGGGAACGTAGGTCTACTCATTAAAAAGTAATTACATTCTTATTTTTGTTATTTAACTATTACAAATATTCTCAGTCAAAGCAACAAAAATGTAATAAGCGTAATTTGATAAAGATATCCGAACATAATATTTGTTTCTACAATTTTTAATTATAAGTAGGTTGATGTGTATAGAAAATAATGAATGACATCCATTTAAACCGAAACAATGAAATATTTAATTATCCTAATTGACTGTTTTACCAAAATACTTGAGTTAGTTTAATGAAATTATATTGTGGACGTTGTAATACCGTCATGTGGTCAGTACGCATACAAAGTCACTAAAACTGTCTAATCATATTACACATTGAATTGTTATTGGACAATATCATTTTATTTCAAGTTGTTTACATCGATGAAGAATATACACAATAAGGAAATCGAATTACTGAAGTACAATTGAAATATTTTGAATGTATACAAAAGCAGCCATTTGAATGAAAAGGTACTTTATTAAGCATGCTATCCTTGTAATTACTTTTTGTAAAAGAATGCGAATACAAAATAAAAGGTAAGTCGATTCCGGACGGAATATGAAAACCTTATATACTTTCGATAGTAAACTAGATTTTACAATTAAACTCTTAGCTATATCCTACTTGCCTTTGATTGACTAGTGGCACAAAAAATATTTAATTAATTTTACTTTATAATCAGTTTTTAGTTTCGAGAACATTCCAGGCACAATTTGTGGGTTCTCAATATATTGATATTGTCTCTAATTTAGGGGAGTTGTATCAAATATAGTTTTACCTTAATACCTAGTGTTAGTATTTAAAACAACATACATTTTCAAGTCCGTCGATATCGATTCTATTTGGCGCTACCACTAATTATGTGCCAGTGTCTACAGACGTTTTTTTAGTCATAAATAATTTAGTTTCAACAAAACGTAGACGCCCGTCTATTAGCACAGCATTATGTATTCAAATTGATGTAGGTACATTGTACACGTTGATTATTTGCTATTGTGAAGGTTCTTTGTGTTATATCAATAATAATTTAATAGCTCTTACGATACTTTTCTATTACATCGCTTTCAGGTAGTTTATAAAGCTGAAAATTTTATTTATGCTATTCGCCAATCTCAAATTCTGTCTGTTCGGTCTGAATATTTTTTTCGAAAGAAGATACTTAGTAATTTTGTAAAAAAATGATATTTAAAAACTATAGTTTTACAGTCAATCTAGAACTATTACTAATGTAAGAAACTATTATTAATTAGAAGTTGAATGATACCCAAAAGTGATATAACAGAATTATAGTTAATTAATTTGTAATTAAAAGCTAATATTTACATAGACTTACTAATATTTGGCCATTAATATATATTTCTACTTTATTAAGAATACTCGATAGATACGTGTATAATTGATTGGAAAATTTATACCAATAAAAGGTTACGATTTTTTTAATGATTATAAAACTAAATTTAAAGGACTATGTTACGTCAGTTACGTAAAAAGATAATGTTTTTTTTTATACCTATTACTCTTATCTAAACTGAATAAGATAGCATAGAATAATAGCATAAATACAAAGGACGTAATTGACAGGGCCAAATTATGATTGAAAATTCATAATCCATAATAGAAATACAGAAATCATCCTCCGCACCTTTTCCCAACTAAGTTGGGGTCGGCTTTCAGTCTAACTACGATACGGCCGGACTTCGATATTTTACGTGAAGCGACTGCCATCAGATTTCCACAACCCAGGTACTAGGCGATATGGAACTTCTGTAGTAAGACCAGGTTGTCGGACTTTTTAGGGTTTCAACCGGGCAACCGGGACCGACGGCTTAACGTGCTCTCCGAGGCACGGAGGGATCTCGATGTGTTAAGAATAGTCACCCTTCCTAAGCCATCCATGACCTGGCTAGTATTACTTAACCTTGTAATGTGCTAACTTACTCAGTTACCACTTATACAATACAGAATAATAATAAGAATACAGAAATGTATTTAAAAATATGTGTTTATTTTTTTTTCAAGATTTTGTCCCGGTACGAAAAACGGAGACACTCAGGAGGAGGAAAGGGGAAAAAAGCAAATGACAGTAAAATTATTTTGATTTCAATAACATGTACGATTTTGATACTTATAATAGCACCACACATCTACAATTTGCGCATAACGCTCTATCAGAGCTACATCTTAGTATACATATATATAATAGGGAGATATGATAAAGAGAAGAGAAGAGGACTATACTACAGAAAATACAGTAAGATATCATTGGACTTAAATTTATATTAATTAATTGGTACCTTTCAAATCACACACTGCATTTGTCAATGAAAGCATCAACGTATTCTTAAGTTACGATAAAACATTAATAACTTTTGTTCTCAACGTCCTCTCAGTAGACTTAAAGCTACTTATCAATTGAAAAATGAAAAAATAGACAAGTGAGACACCCAAACCAAATTCACTTTTCATTCCAGTTCGTGATCAACCCTCAAATATGAGAGTATATTCCAGCACTAATTTCAAATTTATCAGGAAAAGAATTGAAACGTAACTTAAGACTTTCACAATCAAATTGGTCCTTTAAACCATAAACTTGCCAAAATCATTTTAAACATTAGTTATAGTAAGTCGTCTAGGACTTCTCGGCCTGTTCAAATTTGTACCTGAGCCTCTCACATGAACTTGTACAGATCCTGGCGGCATATCGACCGCTGAATGTAGACTTGCAGCTCTTGACGTTCTCGGTGAAGGCGCTACTCTTAAGTCAACTGCACTGTGGAGACTCGCTGCTCTGGAGGATCTGGATGTTGAGTGATTATGGTCTGTTGGTGGAACGAGTGCTGGAAGGTCGGCAGCAGATCTTGAGCGTCGAGGTGGACTTTCAGGGATGAGTGCCATACCGCCCATACTACTTACGAAGACCGAGTTCTATAAAGTTTTAATAAAAATAAGTATTGCTTACTGAAATTAAAGGTTTAATATGATAAAAACATAATATTCACATAGCATGGGTTTGATGACACGGGTGACACTTCATTTTATCCATTTCACGCAGTTTATTTTCTAAATAAAATAAAAATACAAGAAATTAACCTGTATTGATATATAAATAGTTTCTAAATCATACTTTTGTTTTTTATTCCACATCAATCTTCGACTTTAATGTACATACTTCAAAACTCAATATGTATATATAAGTGCGTTGGATATTGGAATATCGTTTCTCGAATTGCTCGGAATAAATATGGTGTTTCTTTACCTGAAGATAATCATCAAAACAATGTGTGATGTCGATGGTATATTCTGGAATCATATTTACAATCATTTTATACCGACATGAACTGAACGGTAAATAAATAAAAAAACAACTGTCAGTCGTAGGACTGCACGTCAGAAGTGAAAACACATTTTTTAAAGATTAATTAATAAGGAGCTGACAAAACGCAATGTTTAGATTAGCGCCCTCTAGTGGATCTATATAAGTATTATTAGCGTGACGATAACGAGTTCAGTGCTTTTTCCCCATTGCAAAGAAGTTTTCACTTAAAAAAAACGAATAAATATATTTATTTTAGTATCTAAAATCAATTCTTTCTTCAAAATAAATTATATCATTTAGATCATTCAATCGATATTTTTTAAGTTCGATTTTATCATCACCACATCTCAAATACCAAACGTCAATGAACTCATGCTATGTGAAAAATGGTACAGTGAATTGAAAAACGTGTAACGGATTAAAAGCTGGTGGTTTTCTAATAACGCTGGTCAATTTAGTAGTAAGTAATAGTCCATTATAAGGTTGTCTGTAAGAGATCACAGACTGCGATAAGACCGCCCATTGTACTGTTACTTAATATTAAATTTCTATATTGTATCATACTTTTTGGTGTGCAATAAAGAGTATCTAAAAATTCGTTTCAATTCAGAATATTAGAGAAGCTCTTGCCATTTCAGTATTTGATTTAAGGCTTCTGTGATTATTATCTAAACGGTATAATAATCTCCGTGGTCCTTACCTGCCTCGGTCTATGTGACAGGTACCCACATGGTTGATAAGCTGAGAATGATGCCCCGCAGTCGTATGACACACAGCCGCGTGACAGTGATGCTCGGTGCTGTACAAAGCAGTGATAAATTTACTAGAAACTTCTTACCAAGCAAGGTCCTAAGTGGAACTTCAGTGTGCTAGTAAAAAACTTTAGCATATTGCATTGACGCCAAGGCTTATTATCTAAGTTTTTCAACAAGTTGGTAGACTATATATTTTTTACTTCATGAACTTCTACTTTTAAAAACTTTTTTTTGAGTAATTAGCTTAAAAAATATGGTCCACCAAGCTACACAGATAATATGTTATTTAAAACGGTGTTCAGAGAAACTAGTCCCGGGTTGCGTGTAGATTAATTAAGAACAGGAAATACCTTACAATATCATTATAATTTAGGCATTCACTTTCTGCAGTTTGCTGTAACGGAAAACAACGATGTATTTTAATATTATCCGCTACATTAATAGACCGGGAGAAAAGTTGTTCGAAATATCTTTTGGTCTTATCACGTTTTCAAGGTTTGAATTTTGGAAATGTTTGAAAAGCTACCTTACTTAATTAAAGATAAAAGTGCTTTTTGCTTAAAATATAAATGATTACTTACGTGGGGAGGAACTGCGACAACATTTTCAGCGAGAACGCAGCTCTGTCGATGCTGTTGCTGAAATTTGGGCTGATACGGCTCCAGCATTCTAGGAAATTAGGGTTTCTTGTACAAAAGTCGTTTGTACACCATTTAAAATCAAGGTTTCACTGTTTTTTTCGTTGTATCTTCACATGCCTTTATTATTTAATAGCTGAGCCCTTTTTATGTGATCGTTTTTTATACATAATATAATATATACATAGAAAAAGGCTATCACTTTTTTAAATTTTTAGGCTATCTTTAGAATTCTTTTTTGTCTGCCTTGTCTATCTGTAATCTAGTTCGTACTATTAAGGATGTTTTGAAATCAAATTTAGCCAAATCCTTTCAGGCATTCTCAAGTAATACGCTTACCAAAAAAACCAATTTCCTTTTTATTTATATAGATTTCATTAATACATATTTTTATTTTGATGCCAATGAAATAATAACGAAATAAAATTAAAGACGGAGTTGAAACATTTAAAAGTTTTTATTTACAACCGTCCAAAAAAGAAAGCTTTAACATTTCGTTAAAGAGTGTATACTACGGTTATAATTAAATTTATGTCATAATTATAATTATTTAATATTTTTATTAAGATAACAAAGAGCTTGCTCTTTTTGAAAATAAAAACGTAAAGTATTAAAGTAGTAGTATATAGTAAGACACGGATACTACACCACGGAACTAATTGAACCTAAATAGGCTGAAAGGTAGTTCAATAAATTTATTTGATGACCACTGATCAGAAAAATAGTTTCAGTTTCCAACGAGACCAATGGACAAATTTGAACAACTCAGGACTAAAACAACAAATACAGCAATAAACGAAGACTAAAGAGTTGTTAAAATCATTAATAGCAATAAGAAAAAAGTTGGTATTTTAGTCCTTTTTTTACTACGAGCTTTAACTATTAAGGCCCTGTTTATACACTATTCTACTGCGGGGTATTACCCTCCCCTTTATGGCAATTTGAATCTGTTGTAGTTTCGCCAGTCTGGAACATGTGATTTTCTATTTCATTAAAGTCTGTCTCAAACATTATTTCAGTTAAAATCTTTGATTTTTACAATTTTGTTCCATGTTCACCGAAACCAATCAATTCAATATTTACTTAAGCAATTACTTTCTCTCCTTCCTAACGAACATCGAAAAAAGATAAGTAATATTCAAGTTTTTGTTTAAGGTAGAAAGAAGTAATTCCTTGTTTTAGATAGTAATTGCTTGGTCTTTAAACACTTTATAGATCAAACAGAGTGAAAGCTTAAACATATTTATTAAGTTTCATTTTATAGCTTAGCAACGAAGAACGTCCTTGCCCCTTGCCATGACAATATTTGATGAAAGATCTGTATTATATACATATCTCACGTTAGTAAATGTTGATTCAGCTTAAGCAACAGCTATACAATGCGACTGTTAATTCGAGAATACAAATACTGTGGTACGGGAAGGATACTCTGGTAAACAGGGTTGAACCAACTTATCTGTCTAATCTTATCTTTTTAATTCGTGTGTTTTAGTATCGCTGACTAAACAATGATTAAATACCTTATAGCTTACATTACCCACTGAATCAATGACAGTGTTAATCGTATGCCTTATTTACAAGCAATGTAAATTGTGTGGGGCAGGTGTAAGGTTCTTCCTTGCTTAGCCGTGTGGTCTCTATAGGTGCAGTGAAATGAAATCAAAATAATACTACGTACAGTTTATAGACGCACCTGATCTTGCCCCAACGATTAAAGAACAGTGCTATGGCCGCCACCCATAAAAGAAGGACGAAAGCAACTATCAACGCTTCTTCGGCGCGTACTACGACACCGCTGCCATCTGTTGGAAAAAAATATTGTTATAGTTATGATTGATTTCAGAGATGTAGGGCTTACAAAAGATATAGGAAAAAAAAATGACTTACCAAAGTCAGGTAGTGAACCGTTCACACGCGAGGTTGACGATGGTGGATGCAGTCTTAACACTACTTCCGCTGGAGGTCCACCCGTCGCTCCACTCCATTCTAAATAAAAAAATAAATTATAAAAAAAATACATTTAGAACTCGAAAACTACTAGGTATTTAGGACAAGACGTAAAGAAGGTAGAAGGAAGCATATGGGATGCTGGGTAACGTTCTCTAAAACTTCTGATGCCAATTAGCCTACATCAGCCCAGTTTAACAATGTGATTTTTAAATGTTATAAATCAAAAACTTGGGTGTCATGTCATGTAAGTAAAGACATGTTCTTGCTTATAATATCATTGATATAGCTGCAGTTACCATAATGCTACTACCTTAAACGCAACCTTCGTGACCTCTAGGAAAAATATTATTATCTATATTTGAATAATTTTACGAGTTAATTAACTATCGAACCGGTTTTTAACTAGTACTATTACAAAGGAGGAATTTATTTTTCAAAGTAATTCATTTCATACGTTGTTTTAAGCATGAATACCTATTTCTCTGAAGTCTTCATATTGTAAAACGTATGTAAATAAAACAATTTGTGAGTAGAATGGCTAATGTTTTTTATTTGCGATGTTTCTGTATAAACATATAAATAAAAGACTAGACAATGTCAAACCCACGTTGAGAAGTACAACTAAGTACTTTATATACATATAATCAGGATAGGTAATATGCCAGTGATACCTACGCCGTGGTTCGCAAAACCAGCAATTAAGCTGCTCCGTTGTGTTTTGCGGTTTCGAGGTTTGAGTGAAGTTACCGGAGGCCCTAACCCTTCACTCTCCCCTTCTTCCTCTCTTCCCCTCCTCCCACCTTAAAGACCAGCAACCAGTGTTGCCAATTTGTCGGGAATTCCCCAAAATGCGGGGAATTTCAAATCGATTGGGGAATTTATGTAGAGAGCATCAATGTGAGGTAAATGAGAGGAATCGGGAATTTTTAGCCTTGTTAATTACAGTACGAACTATTCTACGTTAATTAATGCAAGATTATTTTAACAAGAGCCATGGGTAATTTGTGGGGAATTCAGGAATTCAATTTGACCATAATTTTTGGGTAATTTAAGAAAATGGCATAGAAAAAGCTGCCGGCAACGCACTTGTGACTCTTGAGTTGCAGGTGCCCTTGGGCGGTGGTAGTCACTTACCATCTGGTGACCCGTCTGCTCTTTTGCCCTTTGTCCCATAAAAAAAAAACCTAAATTTTGTCATTTTCTGTAGCCTTGACAACGCGTATGCAAAATTGCATGATGTTAAGGAATAAAAGCCTAACAAACAAACAAATAAACAAACTCGCATTCACATTTATAATATTAAGTTGAAATGCACTTTGTTCACTAGGTCCATACATATAGCTAAGGCGAAATAAATTGAAAAATATAATTTGATTCGGTGTCGCTATTTCGGTGTAGGTACATTATGTATCCAATGACATGGTTATAATGCTAAGTGCATGTACGAATATTTCTATATACATATATGTCCTGTGCAGTGGAGATGGTATGTGGAGGTTATACACGAGACATAATATTGGATTACTTTATGTTACATGCGTGTATATACATAACATAATACATAGAGCACACCGAAAGTTATGCGCTCCTGCCCGCTCATAAATGTTTGAATTTCGAATGTTATATTTTTTTAAACAAGAAACTCAATCATAGATTAAAAAAAATTGGCGGGAAATCGCTTGTCAATTGTTTTTTATCACAAGTTCAAGTTTGTCGTCCGTGGCAAAAATTGAAAACGCGTCTTGACTCTGCAAGACTGCACTGCTCGTCTTCAAAATGCTTTTGGGAGGGAAGCACCTCATTTGAGCACCGTAAGGCGTTGGTACACAGAATTTGATCGTGGCCGTGTTTCTCTCCATGATGAAATTCGTGAAGATCGGCCCTCAACTGCGATCACTGAGGAAAATGTGCTTACTGTCTTGCAACTAATTGAAGAAAACTGGCGTATCACCTATGAGGATTTTCGAGGACATTTGGGGATTTGTATGAGCCAAATACAAAAAATCTTACATCAATATTTAAAAGTTAGAAAACATGTTGCCGCTGGATTCCTGAAGTGCAGAAAGCTAAAATTTTTAATCATTATAAATTTTATAAGTTTCAAAATTATGCAAAAACGGCTACAAGAAGCAGATGTCCAGTATATGTTGACATCTCATAGTACGGAAAGTCTATAGAATGACAGTTCAAGTTATACTTGAGGAATAACGGTTGAAATTCAACCACTAGGCGATCTCTCAAATAATATTATCAACTCGTCTACCTTGTAGTTGAGATGATAAAATAGACACGTAAAATAATTTTATATTTCTGATGTATTATTTGTCAGCATTTTTTTATTTTATTTTAGTTAAATTTGCTATATATAGTACTAATATTATTACGCTAAAAAAGTTCGTTTGTTAAAAAAAAAGAAATGTATAATAAAGTATGTTGACACGAAGAGGCTCTTTAGTAATATACTACCTTAATCTACACTTCAAAGGGCTGACATCACAAACTCAGTAGTCGCCTAACGTACATACATACATTTACATTCATTATCAGATAGTACCCGATTTGAAAAATCTTTAAAGTCTCTAACGTCGTAGTACAAACATTTGTATATTAGATATTTTTTTATTGAGAAGCCTATGCTTCAACATTACGCTACGATTCGATTTGAAAGCGAGGATTAGTACCTATATACATCAATCAATCCGGCAAAGGAGAACAATGACAGGGCTATAGAGTCAGCGTTGCGAGCTATATCTATGTTAGGGGTGTGTTGGGTTTGACCGTATAACAAGAGCTGAAAATTATCGGAATTGGCCGAAATTTGAAGGCTGATCATCGAGACAATACGCCGCGCAGCTCAGTCGCTTCATTTTCTGGTTTATTTAGTACAGTTATTTTATAACTTACTACATGAATCTTACTAATATAAACGGGAAAGTATATTAGTTAGTTTATTCTTAGATCTGACCAACGGAGATTGACACAGGCTTCTGTTATAGTGTTAGTCCAAAAAACATTTGTGCGGCCACACTTTTGTTTCACGACTTACCTACCCCTCCACTATAATTTACTTTTCTCTATAAATCCAATTTTCACAGTCATAAAACTCTATGAAATCACGTCGAAATTCAGGAGCACTAACGCTGTGGCATTCTGGCTATAAAATGCCATGCAGTGGCTATAAAACAATCGGTATTAATAGCAGCTTTGGCTTCGAGGTTATTACTAAAGTTAAATGGTAGGCAAAGGCCGTTTTTGGAACATTTCGAATTGGTAAGAACGCACGATATGGAAGAAATTGATTTTCTTAATAGTTTTTTGAACAATTGACAGTAAATTTAATGTAACTTTTTAAATAGTCATTTTGGGTAACATTGTACCAACGTGGTAATATATGTATAAAGTTAATCTAAAAGTCAAATTATTAAGTAATTTGGGGTAACATTGGACAGGTCCTGTTACCCACATTTTAAGATTTTTATTAACTTTGTACAATGATTATACCTGTATCTTTTATATTTTTTATGTACTATCATAAATTATTATGCCTCGAAAAAACTAAAAAAATAGCCAGGTGTCCGAAAATATGATACTATATCGAATTACAAATTACACGTCAGACACATTGCACAAAGCCACAAATCAAAAGTTGAAGTTGAGTTTTTCCGTATTTCTCGGGATTACGTATTTTATAAGACCTCTGCTCGAATACTGGACTGTAAAATTGGAGCCAATAGTGATGTAAGTGGGTCTTGTTTAATAAACATAGCTTTCAGCTAAGGTTTTCAGTGATATTAATCAGATGAGTCTGAAGTCATCACCTTAGCACTTTTACTTACCTAAAACCTTATTATCGTGATAATCTGCAGAAGCTGCAGCACAGCGCATGTGCGTTTCAAATTTACGTAGGAAACAAAACCTCAAAAATATTATTTTTTAATTAAAATAACTCAAATAATAAAATGTAAACATTGTCTGATTTTACCAATTTGGCCAGTGCTGGCAGACGTAAAAATTGGGCACGTGAAACCTTCTTAAGTGCTCTAATTTATTGCCAAATTCCAGCCCTGTAACGCCAGGCCCAAGTTTCTATGGACTTCGGGTTTCTCCTTTCGTTGGGAACTATTCGTAACAAATTTAGCCATTTTATTGTTGACCGCACAGTTCTGAAAATAATCCTTTATACACGACAAAAATACAAAAGATAGATGCAACTTATTGCAGATATAGCGTACTTGAAGGCGTATAGCGTAACGAATGAGTGCTGCTTTATTCTTCGATACTGAGAAACTCACATTGAAACACCCCAATTACTAGACAACCCAAGTACAAAAATTTTAGTATCATGATCAATTTATTGACTGACTGAAGGTACCGTTTCGGTTTCAGCCAGTTTTGGCCAAAAAAATCTAGCGTCGGCCTTAATTTTGGTCAAAATTGGCCGAAACTTTCGGTCGCACCGAAACTCAGTGTTCGTGAATTGTTGTGCGTCGTTCGGCAAACTTCGCGGCTAACTTGTGGTCCATTGTTGATCGTATTAAGTTGAGATTATGTTTACACTTAAATTATTTGTTATGTTTTTACTTGTACTTTTGATATTATTGGATATATTTCAATGGCAATTGTTAAGTATTGAACTTCGTTATATTGAGTTTTATTTTTAAGTGACACATTAAAGGGGCTATATTCGATTCACATATTACTTGGATTTACGAGTTTGTAGGTAATTGTGGTTAGATTACATTTTGTACCATTATTTTTTTTTTTTTGCCACCCCAACAACTAAGTATATACTGTGATTTTATTATGTGTGACCTTTAGTTACTAATTACCATGTATTACCATAGTAATTTTTACCAGGAGAAAACGAGTAAGTATAGTTCGTGCGAACTACCTCGTCTCGTATATTTTCTGGACACTCAACACTGGGGAAATCCTGTTGAGGGTATTTTTACTATAACAAAGCGCAAGTACTCACAGCAATATATTATGTTATAATTTACAAAGTGTTACGAATATAAATAAAATAAAATAAAAATTTGTTTATTGCCAAATATTATAACAATGTTGTGTTTTACTGTGGCTCCACACTAGGCAAGCCTGTCCTGTGGGTGCCAGGTGTGATTACAATGGATGTGTGTCATTGTTCGCTCGGAGGACATAGAGTTTTTCGGCAAAACACATTAAAACTAAAACTATACCATTATTATTTACATTTGATTCAAAATTACGCACATAATATTAATTTCCTTAACGATCACTAATTACAAATTACAGTATTATCTATGACAAATGAACAAAGAGACTCTCGGTGTAGTCGTGTGGTCGTCTCGGTGTATCAATGGGAAAGTGGCACTTTTCCCATTGATAAAATCGTTCATAATTCGTTAAAGTTAAATCCATCTCCAAATCTCAAATTCAAGTTAGTTGCAAGTAGGTTTTGCTATTATAAATTATTCAAGAAAATACGAAACAGTTCGCAAACAGTTACTAGTAATCAACGAAACATCGAATTAAATCTAAATTGACAGGACACGACAGTAATTGGTGTTAACACCAATTACTGTCCGACCGAAACAGGATTTTCAGCCGAAACCGAATCCAATCTTTCGGCGCTGGTCTCAGTTTCGGCCGAAACCAAAACCGAATCTTACTGAAACATATTAAAAAACTTCTATTGTATACTTAAATCTAAATTGTATGTTTTACAAGCCACAAGCTCACTTGAAATTTTTTATTTATATCCTGTATTTATATATTCAGGACAAAAAAAAATGAAATTATATTTGTCCCATACTTAAATTTTAGTTTTTTATTTTATTTAACATCATTTAACTGTCTGTATTCATATTAAATGTGGAAAAAATACAATAGATTTCAGTATACAATAGGAATTCTTCAATATGTTTAAGTAAGATTCGATTTCGTTTTCGGCCGAAACTGAGACCAAGAACGAAATTTTCGTTTCGGTTTCGGCTGAAAAACCTGTAGTACCAGCGTAGCCCTTGATAAACAAAGTAGCTGTGACAATACTTTTATTAAGGTGTAATTATCTCTAAGTGGCATGCGACAGCTTAATGTCAAACTGTGCATTCAGACCGTGACAAAGTGGTCGTAAACTTCGCTCAAATTAATCCAGGATAGGCACTTACAGCCGCAATGTAGGGAATAGCTATAAAATTCACTTCTGTACAACTCTAATAAAGCTTTCGTCAGGAAATCCCAAGAGTTAAGTTCTAATATGACTTTGATATCGTTAACCAGCTTTTGGGTAAATTACAATACAACAAACTTGTTTGAAATCTCAAAATCTACTAACTTATCGCTAACTTCATTTTATTACAAGCAATACCATTTAAATAAACAAAGGCTTTGCTAATACAATTCTTCTTGAAAATGATAACTACTCCATTTAGAAATTTGAATTTGTCCATCTGGATCCAATCTGAAATTCCGAGTTTAATAATTAGATTCTAGCCGCAGTATCGCCAAGAGCCACATTACCGCAGCCTTGTTGGGTCCAAATTAGAAAACAAAATGAGCGAAGTCGTTGAATTTATGTTCGGCCAATAATTGCTAGAGGGTTAAAAATTAATTTGCTTAAAAGTAATGTGTACTACTATGATAAATAATAATGCCAATAATATATTCGGTGAATGGTTTGATAAGTTACAAAAAGTAAATAAAAACTCATATTTAAGTCAAATGAATGTCACTTTATATCTCATATTAAATGTGTCATGTTTAATTACTACAAGTCCTGCTAAATATCTGCTTAATTTTGTATGCATGAATAATTAAAGTAATTTGTAAAGGTTTGGGGGGGGGGGGGGCTTTACGGTTCTACGTATAATATCTTATGCATGTAAAAAAGTATCCTATGTATGTTTATCACTGTTTTAGAACCCATAGTACAAGCTCTGCTTGGTTTGAGCCTCGATAGCGATGTGTTATATGTCCTAAGACATTATTATTATTCTGTTTATTTATTTATGGCTATGGTCCAGTACGAGAGAGCATGGGATTCCGCCGCCTCGTTTTGCGAGGAAGTGATGAGCGCCAAGGAGGCGGCGGAAAGGGATCGGGAGAGAACTAGTACTCGCTCGTCCCGAAGAAGACGCACCAGGCGCCGGAGAGAGTGAGACGATCTCCGGCCTCCATGAGCGCTTGCCTGGGGGTGACGAGATGGGTTACCCGTCGCCCTAGCAGAAGCAGGCCCGAGACAGTGGCGCGACGTGTTCCACGCGCACCTCTCTAAATCGGAGGGGGCAAGGCCCCCTCACCAAATTGTGGGGTCGCCTGCTATCGAGCAGGCGGCTAAGTCTGCCGGGGCTCACAGGGACTTCCTTTCTAGGGTACACCTGAGTCCCCGGCATTTGGGAAAAGGCGCGGAGGATGATATGTATAAAAAATAAATATATAATATTATTATTTTATTGATGGCTTTTAGTTTTGATCAAGTTTTAAGGATTTGTTACTTTTTAACAGAGCTTATAACTGTAAAATAGTGTAGTCTTTATTTAGAAAGATCTAATCTAAGTTACCATTTTATTGAGAACTTAATTTACTTTCATCTCTGCTGCCGTTTTGTACTTTTTATTATTGTTATCTTACCATCAAGCCGTTAGCCTCAGTGGAGGATGACTTCTTCTTACAAACTATTGCAATACTATACTTTAAAAAGTATTGCAAAACAAAGTGCCTTAATTTTGTCACTAACAAACTCACTCGATCACTCATCTATAATTAAAATTCTAAGGTAGGTACTTGTAGCAAACACACAAGCTTTAAATTTTGAACACATAGTATCTACATAACAAAATCTACCTGACGTTAGCGCTCTGAACGCTAGCCTTATGTTAAATTAAGACTATTTAAAATAATAGACTATTCTTATGTGATTATCTTGCCATGCGATGGCCAAATCATCCATTTATTACAGGAATAAAGATGTCTAATATTGATATGGTAACTATAAAATGTTTTTAGTTTCATACAATTAGATCTCACAACTTTTTGCGGTAGAAAATCTGCGTTGCGAGACTTGCATTTCTTACATTTTATGTTTTTATGGGATTGTGATATCGTAAAAGACATTCCATTATGATATACATTGCTTGTTTACGGTGTATAGTGTAATGGACTGCGTGAGATATTCTAATGAACTAGTTGAAGCTTTACCGCTCTCACCGGCGGTGATGCGCGATGAGTGTGGCTGACTTCTTCTCGTAGATGCCTTGTCAGCTAACTCTGACGTAATAGTGCCGGACGTTATCGAGTCTGTGAACGAGAGAAAAAGTATGATTAAATATTACTGTTTATTGCAATTTACTGGTTTTATTTTTAAACTAACAAAGGAGCCATAGTAAGCTCGTGTAATCTGCGATAAAATAACGAGAGCATTTACGCAAGATTCAATATTGGTAGTGGTTGTAGTTTGGTGACGGAAAGGAAGTGAAAGTGGTTCATCATTTGATGCTTAAAATAAATTTTACACCTTTTCTAATTTAAAAAAATCGGACAACGTAGTAAAGAATTACCACAAGACATACATAAAAGAGTATAGATTAAAATAATACATAGGAGTTAAGAAAAACCTCCTGTTTAGAAGTGGGTTAAGACTAATCAATAAAAGAATTTAAAAAAAAGTGGATTAAGAACTTCATCATTAACTTAGGTATTAAGTTATTAAGTATGCACACAAACATACGGCCTGCTTGTTCGTAAGTGAAAACCGAAGCCAACAAAAGGAAATAAAACACTATCACAACAAAAAACAATTATAAAGCCAGGACACACTTGTTGTAACATATACGTTGCATATAGCGACGTTGCAATGTGTCAACAGAATAACTGCCTACTATTTATGATGAAATTAAGTCACCTATTCGGATCATGCGTCACAGCTATGGTTGCGTAACTTAACTCAAATACCAAAGATTCATTACCTACAAAAAATACTTTGTTATGTTCCAGAACATTCCTTTACAAAGTTGGAATGTATCAAGAGGGTTACAATGTAAGGTATGCAGCCCTCACATTTGTTTGTTAGCGGTATTTCAAAGTACAACTGACGGTTTTATGCGCAATTGAAATAGCCTTAAATAAACAACACATTGTTTATGGCTACCGCTGCGAAGATATAAAATATATTAAAATAAAATTACCATTTATTTCAGACTATCAGTTTAATTCAAGTGTTAGTGACATCGAGATACTTAAAAGCTATATTAGTAAGTACTTTAAATTATTATTATTTAATTAATTATAATATCTTATGTAACACTCTGCAGTAGAGACACATAATGAGCCGAAATTACTTATGATGTATCTCCAATACAGATTAACACCCAGTGAGGCTGCAGCGAACAGAAGAACCGACCTGATATCATTTTCAGAATGCTATTGTTACTACCACGAAGTCACTGTAACAATGGGCTACTTTCTTGCATCTTAAGGCATGAAAGGCATGCCAGTTGGTGAACATTTGTGATGCATCACAATATCGTGACAGCCGCAACAGCATCTTGAAAGCTTAATTGTATTGCATTCCGAAACCACAGGCTACGCTTTAAACAAAGTTTATCTTACTTCCGTATTACTACGATCAAACCTGCGCACCAAGATATTGCACCTCACCGGCAACGCTCTGCGCTCTCTCTCGATGTCCAGGTCATCTTTAAGGTCCTTCGTCGTTATATGATATAGATATTTAAATTTAGGTCCTACCTACAGAGTAGTGCCATCAAGTACAACTGAGGGTACAGATATGGTTCTTTGTTTTTTCGTTTTAAATATTAGCACCTCATTCTTTTTAGAGTTGTACCTAAGGCCATGCTCCACAGTGTAATGCTGACATTATGTAGCCAACAGTTTACGTAGACCCCCAAGCGAGCGGCTGAGCAGCACCATGTCGTCTGCATAGCTGATATTATTAACTCCAGTATCATCAATTTGACATTCAACATGCGTGCTGCTCAGCCTCTCGATCAGTTTATTAATGTACAAGTTATAATTTTCCTTTTTTCTTACCAAATTTCATGATTCTAGGTCAATGGCAAGTACCCTATAGGTTTTAATTTATCTCGATATGTTTAAATTTGTTGAAATAGATATTAATTATTATAATATTCATAATATTAGAATAGATAGACTTGATTTTTTACAGCTTCAACGCACCGCAGACATAAATATTTAATATTAATTTCAACTTGATGTCTCCACGGGCTCCTGAGAAAAAGGATCTTGACAAGACAGAAAGAAAGACAGATGGTCAACAAGTTGATCCTATAAGGGTTCCTTTTTCCTTTTACGGAACAGTAGCTTAACAACAACTTACGTAAACACGCAAATCACAACAGGGACTGTTGCATACACGCTCAGACGTGATAATCTTGATTTTACAGAATGGCAGACGATCCTCGCTTCAAGAGTGTAGCTATTATATAATATAGCTTCACAGACATATAAATTCTTAAAAATTATCAATTAATGTATATTAATTCTCATTAGTCCTAATATTGAACTATTTGGGTAACAATTATAATTGCTATAAAAACATTTATTTGTATTGATTTCGTTGTATCAATATAAGTCATGCAATATTTTTATGAGGATTAAAATGAAATAAATGATGAATGACAGAATGTTATTTATCTATTAACTCGGGTATTTTATACTTTCATTTTATACAAAAAATTACCTGCGTGACATGGATAAAATGGAGTGACAAATGGTATATATCTCTTTATCTTTAGCTACTGCTTACTTTTGTAAATTCCATAAAGTCTAATTCTAAATGAAGGCACAATATTTGCGTCCAGCCTCTTTCCACAATAAAAAAGATCCAAGAACTATTTGTGCCACACGCTACATTATTATTTAAAGTTGGTTGTAACGTCTGCGCTTAAACGAAGGTTTTCCTTTATTTTAAACAGTGTTCGGATTAATTAAATATCTCTTTATATTTCGTGGAATTCTTGAAGTACATCATGGAACGTGACCAAGCCTGTATAGTTTTCTTATGCCTCCAGCTGGTTTCATTCCCTTATTAAGTGAGCTTGTATTTAGTTTAACAGATAGCAATATACTACTAACATTGAATCTAGGACTCTTTTAATATGGAATCTAGGACTTTAATTTACTTTGGCGGTATTCCAGTTAACGGAAATTTTTTGTTTACGTTTCAATTAATAATTTTTCTTTAAAAAAAAGTATCACCGACTGCAATGCGCCTCAAAATATCCAAATCGCTTCATGTGTGCCTATAAAATTTTAAAAAATCCATCGATTTCTCCAGGATTCCATCATCATATCCTGACCTGATGACCATGGGACCACCTAGGAAGTATACCCTTCAAACAAAAGAAGAATTTGCCAAATCGGTCCAGGCGTCTTTGAGTAATCGGTTAATACATTAAAAAAAATATATACGGTGGAACATAGAAACTACTCCTTTTTGAAGTCGGTTAAATATTGTTTTTTTTTCATGTAGCAAACGTAAACAAGAGAACATTTTACTAACATGCATCCGTGTATCGTGATCAGTGTAAATAACACTTCGAAGTTTTGCTACATGTAATTCGTGTTCATTTCTAGATGTACTAGACATATTGTTTGTTCGGGCTGGCAACATGTATGACATTGATTTAATTTAACTTTGGCTATTGGCTAATTCATGTCCCTGTCCTAGTGGCCTCTCCAATCACAGAACCGACACACGTCCTACCACTGCCTCGTCGAGCTACTGCAATCTCAGTCCTGTTTCTCCATCCGATTGCGGTATCCCTTACCCTGGTCCGTCGCCTTATCCGTTTTTCCTTACCCCAATTTACCTTCTTCCTTTGTCCCATCTGAAAACGATTACATTCCCAAGGGTGGGCCATAAAAGAAACATCCAAACCCCTTTGCAATGTAACACCGACTCCAAATAAAATTGGGAAAAAGGATATTGGAATATATTATCACTACATATTTTAAAACAAAATCTGCCGCCGCATTTGTCTGTCTGTTCGTGATAAACTGTAAAATTACTGTACGGATTTTCATACGGTTTTCACTAACAGACAGAGTGATTTATGGCGAAGCCGGGGCGGGTTGCGAGTAACTAATAATTTATGTATGCTTTACTGTTTGTTTGGGTTGGCAACATGTAGAAATGTACCAGTTTGGTATATTATTTGTTCAAGATGGCAATATTTTTTATTATTTTAAGTAATGGTCAATAACTCATTTAATTATTGCTGAATAATTCAATAATTATGTATTCATCATTTATTTACGTATTTACGGCATATACTAAGGTGCTACATAAATTTTGTAGTACTTTTTGAAATATTATTCGAAATATTTTGTTTAGTTAAGCCACGCTTAAAGATATCATTATATTAATACCTGAAGAGAATTATTTGTACCCCTTTTTAAGAAAATTTTGCAAACGTAGTAACGTGAATTTTGGAATATTTACAGTTCATATATAGAAGAAGTGCAGAAAGTTAAATTTTTTAAACAATACGTCTTACAACTTTAACAATTACGTGAAAACGGCTTAATGAAATTAAACGCATCCAGTATATGCGTTGACCTGTCATGGCAAGTAAGTCTTATACAATGACAGGTCAAGTTATACTGGCCACCGAAAAAACCATGGACGAAATTCAACGCGATCTCTAGTACAAAATAATTACACGAATATCATAACGAGAGAAGCCCGCCATTTTCATTTAGAAAATTATTTTAAAATCGATTAAACCTTTCTTTGTGTCAAATTTTTTTTTTAAATATTACTTAGTGTTTATGGATATGACTTCAAATCACAATAATATGATACCTAGTTTGCATAGGATAAAACTTATGTAGCGCCCTACGTATGTTAAATGAATAAATCAAAATAAATCATGTGTAATAAAACATGTGATTTTTTTTGTTAGTGTTATTTTTAAGGTTCCGTTCCTCAAAATGGAAAAAGGAAACCTTATAGAATCACTTCGTGGTCTATCTGTCTGTCTGTCAAGATCCTTGTAATCAGGAACGCGTGGAGGTATCAAGTTGAAATTAACAGCAAACACTTATGTTTGCGGTTCCTTGAAGCTGGAAAAAAAAACAAGTTTCTAAGTCTAATACAAATATATATGGAACTCTCTCGGACTTTCCGATTGCGTTTCATTCGAGCCAGCCTAAATAACATAAAATGATCTCTTAAATAAAGCAAACATCAACGCCATAAAAATGTAAAATTTATGAATCTTTTTGAAGTGTACACGCAAAGCATTTTAAGAACTTTGACCAAAAAACTTCATAAAGAAATAAAATTTATGTTGTTACAGTGTCAAGGTTCCGCAATTTTTTTGGAAAAAAGAAGAAGGATGTGTAAGGAGGTACCTAGTTAAATAGATGACATCAATACGAATCAACCACTAAAACGTAACGTAATTTCAAAGATTTTAAGGAAAAGATGCATTAGAATATTTTAAATAAGAACCACTTTCAATTAAGTGTGTAAGCTGTCGCCGCGTCGGTTTGAACACCTTGACGCGGTTCAATAACGAGTTGTAAGAAATGTTGACAATGGCAAAGTCAGTAGCACTATTGAGATACTAAGATTGAGAGACTTCACCTCTTTGTGTGTGTTCTAAGATTACGTAAAGGAGCTTGTTCAGTCTTTGCTCATTTATTGGAGGGTAAGCATAAATTTATATGACACCGCCTTTTCTTGATACCGACGTATTATGAATGCGTCGGCCCACTTTGCCTTTTACGCTGCGCGGACGTGTAGCGGACCTGTTCTATATCTCGCTAAATTTGTGGCCGTGGACGTTTCACAAGGACAATTCGCCCTTTGCTATCAACTCAACCGTGTTGAGTACTATAAACTGTTATGTAGAGCATCAAGCACCTTGTATAGTGCCGGATAGTAGATTTTTCAACCTACACGCCGTGGGTGGTCTCCTGAGCTGCTGATCTTCGCATGCGAAGGTGGATGATTAAGGTTGGTGCGTTTTTCCTAACATATAGAAATCGTTGTTTCGTACACGTTTACAAATGATGACATTTCCATTTTTTAAAACACTGAGAGAACCAAAGAGAATAAACACTGTATTTCTAGAATTATAAAAATCAGTTTTGATAAAACACTGTATGTTACAATAAAAACTTTCGTGAGTGGAATTCATGTTTATTAAAGACTATACAGTTTTACTCACGTTTGCATTTCAGGGATGCGCAACTAGTCTAGGACTCTAGACTAGACTAGGCAACAGGTCAGCTGTCGCTAAGCATGCATGCAAGACGGACACGCCTCACTACATACAATTCGACAAGACTTCTGTACTGGCGAGGGAAAAATATTTCGTACCGCGGAAAATACGCGAAGCAATTTAGATAAGTCGTCGTCCGAATTTCAACAGAGACAATGGCTGGTCACTGCCCCCTGCAGACGAACGACGCAGGCACGACGAGCAACAACGACGAGCGCACGTTCCGAAAGACGAAGGAACCGGTGGCAGCGTAGTAAACCCAGTGTGACGCCTGACACCATCGCGTCAGGACGCCTCACTCCTTGAAAAAGGTCTCCCGTCGGGTCCGAACCTATTCGGGCTTCCACGAAATACAAACTTGAGTAAAACCGTATAGTCTTTAAAAAGCATAAAACACTAACATCATTTACAGTGTTTTGTTAAAACACAGTTTCTGATTTAGTCGCCCGCTATATACAGCTTTTTTGTCACAACAATCCCGCAAAGGGGGCAAGCAAAGTTGCTCGCGTCCGTAGGACTTAGGACTTACTATCCTGCCCATTTAAGATTTACCCTATACATGTTCTCTCGGTGGTGCTAAATGGGCAACAACGCCGTGCTTTGGCGGCGCTAAATAACTTGAATTAACAAGCTTAACAAGCTTCTCGTTGACAGTAGGAAACAACCTCAACAAACCTTTCGTTCATGTTTCTTGAGGCTGGGGCCCGGACTACGATAAAGAAAATCTCAATAAATAATTACCCGAATCCTAAGGTGGGGACTGCGAGGACTCAACAAGCTCTTCTACCCTGGCAGCGGTTGCTAAACACTAACAAGCAGGAAACAACTAGCAGCTCTTCAGCAAACTCCAATCCCGTGGCCATTTCATACAGGTTTACTTTCAATGTCAGTGTTGCCAGAAATATTGTTATTCTAAGAATAATTGCATGAGACTCTATAGATACGTCAAATACGGGTGAGGACACTAAATAGCAGATTCTGCAAAGAAGCTACGCAACACTACTGCTAAGGGCGCGCTGTGCTCCTGTGACCATCTCTAAAGTATTTCTATATATACATATTATCTAATTTTAACGGTTGCCAAGTCTACTTAGAGATACTGTTCAGAAACTTAAACAAATCAGATTAAAACAGCCTCTTAAACTTCCCAAGATAAGAAAATCGTAACCAAATTAATTGAACTACAAGCACACTCCATCGAAACCTTATTAGCTTCTAAGTCCACTCAGTTCCGTGACAAGAGAAGCTACTCTGATGTTACAACAAATAGACCCTTCAGTGACACTGTAACCGAAGACAATTCACGACTTATGCTCGGTTCCTATAATCCAGGAACGATTCGTTTAGCTTACGGACGGTAAAATTTTCGTTTAAAAAAATTTACCGTCCGTAAGCAAAGCGAATCGTTTCTTGATTATAGGAACCGGGCATAAGTCACATTGAACAAATCATAATACAACAATCTGAAAAAATAGACCAACTTATTCAGATGAAAAAATAGATCACAGATGAGTGACCTCCTGAACCTACTGACTTCCGTGGTCTCTAACTTGCTTTAATAGTTACCTTACGTATTGCAACTTCGAAGATCAACGGATTATCGTCAAACACTTCACTATGTTACATGTATATAACAAACACATTATTTCTTTATAACATGAAGAATGATCAAGAATTATAATTATAAATATAAAGAATAATTATGTTAAACAAAAAAAATATGATTTAATTATTGATATATAAATAAGTATTTTGTTTTGTATTGTGTGTATAATCTTTTCCGCTGACCACGACGAGCGCTAACGTCACACATATGGCAATTTTCATACGATACTAATTATATTAAATAACAAAAATTTTAGAAGTTTAAAGGCTTTTGTATTTGCCTGGCCTACCCCATATTCGTCATTTAGTTAATAGATCAAAAGGTTTAATTTTTTGTGTTGAGTACGGAATCCTTGAAAAATATTTCATATAGGTAGAAACAAGAAACAAACAGAACAAGAATCTTAAACACGTTACCAAATAAAATTATAATAAAAAAAAATCTACTTTCCCTTGTATACAAATATGACGGCGAATGAATTGTTTTAGTTGGCAACATTATTAATATAGTGTCAGAAGTTAGGACACTGACGCAACACCGTACGCTGGTACGCGAAGGATGACAGTTCCAGTTCGTATAGACAGCTGGAAAGGCACTTCTAGGCTAGAACTGTTTTTATGTAGATGACCTTGTCTCACCTTGTAACACCACTGGTATTTTAAATGTTTATAGCCACTGGCAACCGCTTACTTTATATTACTTCATATTACAGGCCCTGTGTTTTAAATAAAAATAAAAAGGTTTTCTAAATTTTTATAAAAATACCCTTTAAAAAAATATTTTATAAGCGTGGACAATTTATGGACTACTGAACAAGTCGATAAGGGATGCCCTCAACACAAAGCGATTATCGTCTTATCGCTCGTAGTGATTTATGAACAGACAAGATTTATGAAGCGCTATTTATATAGATTACGGTACAAATAACGATAAAGCCATCATATCATAATGAAGGACTCAGCAGAAGCGGGCATTGTCAGGCATGGGGATTTGATTTGAGTTTTTTTCTACATGTGTATGAATTATAATTATCTATTAAAAAAGTATCACCGACTTCAATGCGCCACAAAATAATCTAAATCGCTTCAAGTGTGCCTATAAAATTTCTCTCGACTTCTCCAGGATCCCATCATCAGATCCTGACCTGATGACCATGGGACCATCTGAGAAGAATACCCTTTCAAACAAAAGAATAATTTTCCAAATCAGTCTAGGCGTCTTTGAGTAATCGGTGAACATACATAAAAAAAATTTATGCAGTGGAATATAGAACCTCCTACTTTTTTGAAGTCGGTTGAAAATCAAATACTGTTCTTTTGGTAAGCGCTTTACCACGGTAATATTATCCATACAGTAATGTGTCTTCATCGAAACGGTCGGATCGCGAGAATTGCCTACACCTGTGTGATCGTTTTTTAAGCAGTAAGCGTGCGATTTGTGTATTTCATTGAAATAAATATTAAATACAAGTATTTAATATGGCAATTAGAAATTATAGATTATATTGTGTTGTTTTTGGTTGCTCGAATTCTTCAAAAATGCACCCAGAGATAACATTTTTGAAATACTTATTTAATATAAAAAACTAGTAGGGAGTTCCTAGGCTAAGCTATCTATTTTCTTATATATTTAGCTACATACATATATTATTGAATTAGACGAAATATCATTATGAAATGATTTTGAAAGTAAAAAATGGTAGATACCTACCTAGCAAGAATTACACTTTTTTATGGTATAGGGGGCAAACGAGCAGACGGGTCACCTGATGGTAAATGACTACCGCCGCCCATAGGCACCTGTTACTCGAGAGTCACAAGGGCGTTGCCTCCCTTTAAGGTGGGAGTAGAGTAGGAGAAGAAGGGGAGGGGGGAAGAGTGAGAAGAGGTAACCTCACTCACGCGGCGAAATGCAATGCAACCCGTTTTTCTGTGAGGCCATGATATCGAGCGGAGTCGAGCCGGCCTATACGTGCCGAAGCATGGCTCTCCCACGTTTTAGTTTACTTATTTTTAATTTACTTTATAAATAAGATTTTGTAGTAGCTAGTTAGAAGTTTTGATTGCTTTAGGTGGCGCACACGCCATGATATGGTTTGATATTAAGTAACGTTTGCAGCGGTTCAACATCGGATGGGTGACCAAAAAAATGTTTTTTGATTTGCTCTGTACTGTAGGTAATGGGGTCGTTAATTTTACGGACGATTACTCGTCAGCTGTTTCTTGCATTTTGATTCAGTAGGTTGGTGTTGAAGTTTGTAAGGATTGGAGTTTGGTAACCTTCGACGACAGCAGTTTATTTTAACACCCAGAATAAAGGGAAATCTGTTTATATTTATAAAAATTAATTATAATATTTACAATCACAAAACTAGAAAGAAACTCAAGTAGGTAAAATTATGGGCAGCCCTGTCGTCGTCGTCGTCTGTCGTGTTTACGTACCGTCCGGCTGTAGGTAACTATATCAAGGAAAGGGCCGAGTCACAATACTCCATATACTTATACTATGGCTTTACTTAACATCTGGCATACCAATTTTTAAATGACTGTAACAAAAAAAAGGTTTATAAGGAAACAATTTTATTTTAAGGGTTATCCGTAAAATAAAGAAAACATCGGTGAACTAAAAATAAGTTCTTGTAAGTAATTTAAACGATCACAAACAGATTTACTGAAATCTGAACATGACAACGTCTCAGCTAGTATAAAATATTTATTCACAGAGAGAATGTTATCTAAGTACCTACATGTTTTGCACGTTTACTTTCATATCTTTATAATATCTAAGACGTTTAATAATAATATAATATTCATCATAATCATCTTCCTGCTCTCATTTTCAATTTTCAATGTGTAAACATTGCAAAGTGTTTTGGCTGGTGCCTTTTATGGCTGGCCACCTGCCTGACGCCAACCCTCCTTGGGAATGTAGTCGTTTTAAGACGAGAAAGAAGGAAGAAGTCAAATTTGTATAAAGGAAATTTCCGATGGAGTCTTGGATGGGGAACGGGCATGAGACTGCAGTAGCTCGCAGAGGCCGCTGTCGCGTACCCGAATGTCCTGTATTTCCTGAGACTAGAGAGGCCACTATGACAGGAACACCAGCTGACTGAATAGCACTATAATATTCTGGGTCGTATCAGACAGCGCTTTTTACACCGAAACTAAGTATGATTTGTACCTATTATCGGTTCTGGAACACGGTTAAATATACTGAGATAAGGTTTTTTTTTTATCAATATTTACATATTATACATAGAAGAAACACCTCGAATAATATAAAAGTATAGGTAAGCATCTATATTAAATTACTATAACCAAAATGTGAGTTGAAAAACTAAGGCCAAATTCCGCCTGACACAAGTGACACATTCTCAAATTGGTTTCTGGCGCTATTGTGTCGTGAGGTACGCGTAGCTGTAAGTCTTGCTAAGTACAAGTTATTTAACAAAACAGTTCAGTACGTTTTTCACCTCACTTTTTCAAAAGATTTTTTTTTGTTTAGTAGCTATTAACGTGTGATTAATGTTATAAAAAAATGGAAACAGTTTTTCCTACCTTCGACGAAGCTTTATCGTTTTTAATAATTCATGAATTACGGTCGAATTTCGACCTCTAGGCGACCACTAACCACTACGTCACTAAACTTTAAACGTCACAACTGGGTATTACACATTAACGAAGTATACTTTACGCTATACGTGTATACTAAGAATATGGTATTACACCCGTTTTGAAAAGTGTTTTATTTTGATCCTGATTCAACAGTAAACAACCACAAAATTTACGAATATGCATTTCAATCTAACATTTTTAAATTCCGCTCTAAAATTAATGAAAACGATAGACGCCATTTTGCTCATACGTCATTACGTATTTTTTTTATTATTAAATTAGTAAATGACTACCGCTGCCCATGGGCAACTTAAGAGTCATAAGTGCGTTGCCGGCCTTTAAGGTAGGAGTAGGGGAAAAGTGGTAGAGGGGAGAGAGAGGAGGAGAGGGGGGGAAGGGTTAGGTCCTCTGGTAACCTCATTCACTCGGTGAAAAGCAATGCATTTATTGCTTCACTGCCGGTTTTCTGTGAGGCCGTGGTATCACCCCGGTCGAGCCGGCCCATACGTGGCGAAGCATGGCTCTCCCACGATTAAAAAAAAAAGATTTGTACTTTATGCCCATACGAAAATCGTTGTCCATGGTTATACATGTGAGGAATAAGTTACCTATTCAAAAATTTACAGCAAAATTTACAATTTACTTAGTTCTTACTGACGTGATGACGTAACGTCATGACCGTTTCCGTTTCGCATATTTGTAGAAAATTTGTATTTTGATCATTACATACAAGTAAAATACCCTATTACCTTATATCATCATTAGATACATATGTACATATATGTTACTCACAGATATTAAACAATGATAGCATTGTGTAGTCGGCCTTGTCTATAGGTCTCCTGTATCGATTGACCTTAGGTTGCCCTCATCATATCGTTTTGTCAATACAAAGCTCACTTCAACTTAAATAGTAGTTATGCATTTCAACAGTAGTAGTCAAGTTGGTAGTGAATGTAACTTAATGTTTGACCTACAATACTTTTTACAAGAGCCTGCTGAATAGGGTTGGAAAGGATATGAAAAAGTTATTTATTTCAATTCTTTTTTGTATTTATTAAACAGTTTATATAATTTTGTTGGCCATTCCGTACGTTGCTTTAAAAATAATTGTTGAGTTAGACAACTCGAGACGTGAAATATTAAGATACTATGTGAGACGAAATTAGCTAAATGTTGTGAACTGTGAGCAGTATTTTACGCATATAAATAAGTGATTCATTAAAATATAGCAACTTACGCGCGTGATAATTATCTTATTTTTCTTTTTCTATAAGATGTTCTGTTATGAGAGGTGTGGAAAGAGTAAAGATTTAATTTCAGATCCAAGAATAGAGAAACAACTTATTTAGTTTGGTTCAATCTTAGAAGATCCATTGGCCAGATCCATAATGGACCTAGTGACAATTTTTTTTCTCATTAAGTCTATTTATGTAAAAAATAAGGGATCCAACGACAACTTTTGAAATGAAAAAAAATCAATGCTACAACAACAAATGATTATCACTAAAACAAGTGAATATCATTAATTTAAATAAATTACTATCCTGACACCTGCCTTGGTGAAAAAGAGTTTTTGCAAGAAAGGGAAGATGAGGCAATTAATGAGGACATGAGGGAAGGGATTAAAAACCGAAAACACTTAATCACAAGCAAAAATAGGTTTATTTTATAGATAAATTATCTATTACAAATAAATTCTTATTATTTATTGGGTATTGGATTCGCGAGAGTTCGACGTTTGTTTCATGATAATAAAAATATTGAAATGTTTATAGATCTATGGTATTACTGTTATATATGTGTACATGTACGTAACTTTTCATGTTTTGTCGATAAATAATCAAGTTCATATTATCGTCAGTGTCAACATTTTGTCTACTATACGACACTAGAATATGATAGTATATATATTATACAGATAGATTAAATTAAATTATTTATTAGAGGTAGTCAATTGTAGCGCGAGTGTTATTCATACGAGGGTTAGTTCATAATAGGCTTATCGCTTACATTTATCTGAGTATGTCCCAACATGATAAAGCCTCCTACAATACTTTTAACGAGGAGGAATGTAATTAATATTCTTTCCATCAGAAGTTTTGATGAAAAAAAATTTCCTACTTGGTTATTTGACTTGCGGTAGTTGTCTTTGATAATTGAATAGTTAGAGGCAGTTGAATTCCTGAGTAGGACCGATATACAAATTGATAGGTTCTAAACAACATAGTGACAGGTTATAATACTCGGTCAGTTTTAGAAACTGTGCTGACGAAAAAGTGTCCCATAGTAACTCGAAATAAGTTATAATTTATTTTATTGTATAATGATTAGATAATGTAATACCTTAGGTATATTGACCTACACATTTCTACCGGACTTATCAGAATACGACGAGGTTTAGGCAAATTATCGTGCGAATCTGTACAACAACTATCTGGTACAAATTTAAAAATAACTTGGAAACGGCTTCATCGTGCTGCATCTACATCATTCAGGGTATGTCGTAAGTGTAGTGTGTGAAGACCAAGTGCCGGTAGTTGCTAAAACTCGCACTTCACGGAGGCGTCGCTAAGCTGCTGCTCTCATCAGTCCACTCCGTGCAATTCAATCGAAACGTCAGGTAAACCAAGATATTTTTACTTTTTAAATATGATCGCGATTAAGGCCCGAGTTACACATCTAAAATGTTTAGATGTTGTTTGATTGATTACATTGCTGTTTTTAGCCGTATGCGGTATTTACTACATTTTTTTCGGTAAAATGTTCCGTTTACTCATTGTGATATCAGTTTTAACCAAAGAAATGGAAAATTAAAAAAACCTTGATGAATTTCCCGACAGAAAATTCCAATGATTTTCGACTCAGAATGATGGTTTGAATACACTATTTCAGAATTCGGTACGGTGTTTCTTACATATTATATATAGACATTTAAGTTCTCTCCGATAATAATAGATGTCGTCATACCAATATTACGTTAGCCAACATTTAAAAAGCAACGTAAAATACAAACTATTATTACTCTTTATATCCTGAAAATTATGTGAATATATTGTAATTAACATAATGGCGTGCGCTGTTGTTGAAGGATTCGCAAACGCAAGCTTTTTAATTGCTTTGGCTATGAAATTGCTACTGCCTACGGCTAGAGAAAATTTCTGTACTGGTTTTTGGCTACACGTTTAGTTACGTATTCTACAGTTGATTACGAGAGGTAAATTTACAGTACTATTTTGTTGACACGAGCAATTTTTGAAGTGAAAACTTCTATAGCGGTGTTGTGCACTTTGTGGTATGGGTAAAATATTAAACTCGCGTCAGGACACGTCACCTGATCGAAAATTCGTAAGACGGAGCCGAGTTTCTTATATTTAAAAAATATAACATTCGAAATTGATGATGAATGAGCGGCCAGGAGCGTAGAACTTCCAGTGTACCCTATGTATACATTTAGATATGTTATTACCTACTTTTTATTTTTAACCTAATCATATATATACAGATGTGTGTGTGTATGTATATGCAAATACATTGTGAAGTTATGTTTTCACTTCTGACGTGCGACTGCACGTCAGAAGTAGGACGTAGGTGGACGTAGACGTAGGACTCAACGACTGACTGTTTTTTAAGTAGAGATTTAATTGGGGACAAACTAGTCGTTCAATAAAGACCGCAGGACGTAGGTAGATTCAGGCCGCTTGCAACCGGTCTTCTTGAAAGTGATAGAGAGGCCTATGTCCAGCAGTGGGCGTCTTATGACTGAAATGATGATGATGATGGGACATTTAGTTATTGGCTGATATTGACTAAAGGCGGTAGGGTACAGCAGTACGGAGTATGGCGATTCTAATTCGAATCTATCAGACTCCTACCTATGTTCTTTAGAAAACCACAGTGGAAATCCAGCAATATTAGCGTAGATTTACTGCCAGTAAGGAAGGTTGGCAGTACGGTATGGAAGGGAAGAAAGGATTGGAGTCGCACAAATAATAATTATAAAGGTGTAGCAAGTGTTTATGTCTTGTGTGGCGAGTGTTTATGTCTTGTGTGGCGAGTGTTTATAGGCACCGGTAATGCATTGCTGTCAGGCAAGGATTGTGCTTGTTTATTGAAATACAAACATACAAACGTAGGCAGAGGCGTATTAAACACTCACATTTTTTTAAAGACATCTCCTGCATTAGGAATATTCCTGTGTCGCAGGGGGCTTCACAAACAATCAAACAACGGAATCAAAAAACATCCAGACTCGGGACAAATATTTGTGTAAATAAAGTTTTGTCCCGTGTGGCGAGGTGACGACTTAAACCATTGCGCCATCCGTTCAGTCAATTTTGCCAATCATAATTTGGTCCTACTTACGTACTAGGGGGCAAACCTATTGCTGTCAATTGGGCACTTTGGGAATTAAAAGTGGAAAATTGGGAGTTTATTAAAAGGGTAAGGTTGGAAAGAAAGATTGCTCATACGGATGGATTGGGAAGGGCCAGCAATAGCTTGAGCAGGTCAGGATCACATACTTGTTACTCGAACTGGCTGTTGCCGGGAAGTCAGAACTCCCTAAGGTAACGTTTATCGAAACAGGTGTATAAAACTGCTGTCAATTGTTTCCTCCAATAAAATACCAAATTAAAGTCTATCGTAACATTGTTTAACAACAATGTAGTAAGACCGCAACGAAAGTCGTAATAAATCATTGAGCGAAAATTGTCTCTGGTCAAATCCATTTCAATGCACGACAAAACCTTTTTAAATTGCCGCCAATTTGTAAAAACAAAAGACATTATGAAAACATTAAACGTCTACAGATTCCCCAAGAGTTCCTAATTCGAAATTTCAATAAGTTTTTCATCGGCTGCTTTTTTTACTGGCTTATTCTAAAAACTTTCAGTGTGACCCCTGTAATATAATAATCCTTTTATAAAAATAGACCGTTGCGCATCTTAATGTCGATTCGCACTTGACCACTAGAGATATTCTAACACATGCGCATACCAGTGTACAACAAGATCAAGGCACAAACCTCCGCTTATGTTACCATTATAAGAGGATAAGTTGAATGCGTAATAGAAGGCCGTATGTAAGGTGTCTTTAGTTAAAAAAAAAAAGTGTTGTCTCTACACTGACCATGAACACAAAATTTAAACTGCAACGCTCTCAAAACCGTTTTTTTTTTACTTACATATTTGTTTTGTAATTATATGTAGTTACAGGGTCTCCCTGTCTTACTCCTCTGCCTATTTCAATTTTTTCACCTCTTCTTTCTAATTTTACTTGACTTTTACTTTTTGAGTATATGTTTATTAGAATATTTATATATGTATTATTTATATTGCTTGCTTTTAGTGCTTTCCAAATAGAATTATGAGTTATACTGTCAAAAGCCTTTGAGTAATCCACAAATACCATATACAATGGGTAATTAAATTCTGTGAATTTCTCCAACAACTGTTCTATTGCATGTATGTGGTCATGTGTTGAGAAGCCCGTCCGAAATCCTGCCTGTACAATCGGTTGATTTTTATCGATTTGTTCAGTAATGCGACTCTGTAGGATAGATGCAAACAGTTTATAAATACTTGATAATAAGCTGATTGGCCTATAATTGCCGATGTCTAACGGGTTACCCATTTTATAGATAAGTATTATGTCCGATTGGCACCACTGCGTAGGTACTGTTTCCGTTTTAAGCACCGTATTAAAAAGTTCTGTAAGATGTGTCACGAAAATAGGTGCTCCTATCTTCAGTGCTTCATTACTAATGTTATCGGGTCCAGGGCTCTTGTCGTATTTTAATTTTTTTATATGTGATATTACTTCTTTTTCATTTATTAGTTCTATGTTGTGGTTTGGTTCCGTTATGATTATATCTTCGTCTTGTTTTCCACTCGTACTTTCAGGTGGTTTGCTGTAAAGGGTTTTATAGAATTCTGTGGCGTTACTCAGTATTTCCTGCCTGTTTCTTGTTATTTTCTTCCCTTCCAATTTTTGTATCCAGTTTTTGTGTGTATTTAATTCTTTGTAGGCTCGTTTTGAGCTCCTGTAAGTATTAAGATTCTTTTCTATAATTCTTTTCCTGTAATTGTTGTAGTCTATCTTTATGGCTTTATTTGTCTTTTTAAACAATTCTTTAAGGTTTTCTTTCATTTCTTAAGTCTTTTATAGCAGTACTAGAGGGTATTTTACAAAAGATCGACTGGAAAAACAAAGGTATCTGGATAATGGATCAACATCTGACACATTTAAGGTTTGCAGACGACATTGTGCTTTTAGCTAAAACATCAAATGAATTAGAGAACATGATACAAACCTTGAATAGTGAGAGCAAAAAGGTTGGTCTGGACATGAACCCAAGCAAAACTAAAGCTATGACTAACAACTATAAAAAACCAATATTTGTAAATGGAAAAGAAATAGAATATGTAAACGAATACGTCTATCTTGGTAAACAAGTCTCGTTCAGTACAAACAGGAACGAAGAAGAAGTGGATCGAAGAGTTACCATTGCATGGAATAAGTTTTGGGCACAAAAAGAAATTTTAAAAGGAGACTACAGCTTAGATCAAAAAAGATTATAATAGATACGTTCATATTGCCAAGCCTAACATACAGCAGTCAAACGTGGGTTTATACAAATAAAATAAAAAAACAAACTAATAACTACACAACGAGCTATGGAAAGAAGCATCTTAAAGATGAAGAAAATTCAAAAAATTAGAAGCGAAAATATAAGGAAGAAAACCAAATTAACAGATGCTCTGGAATACGCTTTGAAGCAAAAATGGCAATGGGCTGGACATATCTGTAGAGTAAAGGACAAAAGATGGACGCTGCAAGCGACAAAGTGGAAGGGACCGCTAGGGAAAAGACACGTCGAAAGACCAAAGAAACGATGGGCTGAAGATATAGTGGAGATCGCGGGAAACGGATGGATGGAGATAGGCCAGGACAGAGATAGATGGAGAAAAATGGAGGAGGCTTTTACACGAAAGGGGTCCGAAATAAAGTCTTGATTAAAAATAAAAGAATTACATAGCACTACTAACAATATTAATACACATATGTAATGTAAACTTTTTTCGGAATAAATAAAGCTTTATTATTATTCTCTTTATTAACTTTTACAAAACATATAAATTACATTTTTAAATACATTATTATATAAAAAAATATATTTAAAAATATAAAAAAATAGTGTCCCACCGGTATCGGGTACAGGGACCAAGCTACCGGTGGTTAGGGTTCCAGAGACAGAAACCTCTTCACTATGCGTGCCGTGTCGAGAAGGACTGCCTTCTGCATTAGGCTCTTGATCCAGCTGCCTAACGTGAGCCTCTGAAGGTGTTGGTCGAGGCTCTTAGCAATTAACCCATGGGCCGAAATGACTATCGGCACAATGATTGCTGAATCCATATCCCACATGTCGACAATCTCGTGGGATAAGTCCAAATATTTTATTTGTTTATCTTTTTCGGCTTTTAAGAGATTGTC
Source organism: Euplagia quadripunctaria (assembly GCA_963859945.1). Classification (NCBI taxonomy): domain Eukaryota; kingdom Metazoa; phylum Arthropoda; class Insecta; order Lepidoptera; family Erebidae; genus Euplagia; species Euplagia quadripunctaria. The sequence goes on along the minus strand of OY982570.1, from coordinate 5,166,180 downwards.
GTCATGGGGAATGGTGATGTCAATAATCATTGCTCGGCGCTCTAATCGGTCTATCACCACTATATCAGACTTATTGGCAACAATAGTCCTGTCAGTGATGATAGATCGATCCCAGTACAATGTTGCACGACCATTTTCGAGAACTGGGTCGGGCGCATATCTGTAGTATGGTAACTCGACAGCCACAAGGTTATATTTAAGAGCAAGTTGCTGATGGACTATCCTGGCCACTTGGTTATGTCCATGCAAGTACTCGCCGTTGGCAATACGAGAACAACCAGAAATTATATGCCTGAGGGTTTTTCCGGGACGATGACACGTCCGACAAATGTCAACTGTGCCGTCCTTCAGGATATATCTCCGATAGTTATTCGTCATAACAACTTCGTCCGTAATTGCACAGACAAAACCTTCAGTTTCTCCGAAGAGGTCACCGAACCGTAGCCAGGATACTGATGAACAATCATACATACACAGACGTCACAAGTTGTCGTTGTTGTTGTTGTTTCCCTAATTTCCTTAATTTTAAAATATAAAGTGGTGTCTAATTGAATCAATTTCACGATTAAAAGTTCAATATCAGTGCCAATAACCATATATATAACTATCTAGTGTTGAAGTGAATCACAAACTATTTAATTAGCTAAATAAAAACCAAACACTGTTGGGTTATATAAACCTACCCTAAACGTAAATATAATAAACCCTACTCAACAAAACAATATATAATAATCATTGTGTAGTGCCGTATACGCGTGTGTGCAGCAGTGTCGCTGAATGTGTAATGACCTATAGTGTTTATAAACTCCTAGGTCTCATTTAAAACCTAATTAATAGTTACTCAAGACAGCGCCATCTATCAATATTTCGCTGTAATTCTAGGACAGATCAATACTAACAAATCAGTACAGATACTAGCGCACAAACACAGCGATCGCGCCAGTATGCCGCCGGCGAAGTGTAATGTTTGCGCACAATTCCTATCACCAGTAGAGGGCGCTAAGTGTAGCAAGTGTTCTGGAATATATCACAGAATGTGCGTGGCGCTGCCGCCCAAAGGGAAAATAACAAGTGCTTGGAAGTGCACAGACTGCAACAAATCCTCGTTGAAAAGGACCAGAGCGGATAAGTATGGAGGAAGGGGAGCGGACGAATATAGCGCTGATGAGTACATGGACTCAAGTCCGTTAGACGATACCACCGTGGACTGTGGGTCTAGTGCCTTAGACATGGCTGCCGAAATCTTAAAGTTTAAGCAGGAACTACGTTCCGACTTCCGGAATTTGCTTAACGAGTTCCAGCTGGTCCGCTCAGACATAGCTCAAATCAAAGACTCCTTGAAGGCCTGCAGTGAGCGAATGGACAGTCTCGTGGCACGAGTGAGTGCTCTGGAACTCGGTGCTCAAACGTTGAAAAGTTCTCCGGAGGTGGATGATGTGATTGCGGACCTAAAACGCGACTTAAACGACCGAGATCAGGAGCTACTAGGCAATGACATTGAAATCGCAAATTTGCCCGAGGTGAACGGAGAAAACGTGGTTCACACTGCAAAGCTGATAGCCACCAAGCTCGGCGTCCAATTGGAGGACCGCGACATAGTAAGCGCGGATCGCGTCGGGGGCAGATATCTCAATGCGACAGAGGCGGTTGGTGCCGCGGAGGTGCGCCCGCGACGCGTCTTAGTGCGCCTGGCGCGTCGCGACGTACGCGACGAGCTGCTACGCAATGCGCGGGTGCGCAGAGGTGCGACTACCGCCGACCTCGGCATGTCTGGTGCTCCGCGGCGATTCTACGTAAATGAAAGGCTCACCAAACGAAACAGGTGGTTGTTTCGTCAGGCTCGGGACGCCGCTCAACAACACGGCTTGAAATTTGTGTGGACGAAGCGAGGCCGCATTCTCGTCAGACACAAACACGGTGACCCAGCTTGTTTTGTGCGCACAGAGGCCGACTTATCAGATATTTTCGCCACTAATACGGACAAAAACAAATAATTTTAATCTTAGAATAAGTCTCATCATAGTTTTTCATAAATGTGTACTATTAGTTTTTGTGACTTTGTGTTATTTATTGTATAACCGAACAAACTATGAGAAGAGAAGTAAGTTAGCAAACGACAGACCAAAAATCAACAAAACATACACAATGCACAGTTACACAACAAACAACACGACAGTTATTTACATAATGACAAATTTATTACATATAACAAAATACATTACCTCACACACTGACACTATCCACTCGATCTACCAAAAGGAATACATCAATAACATTACATATAAAACACACCAAAAAAAAAAATCGTATATATTACCACACTTTATATTTCCTATATTGTTATGTAACTGTATCCCCATATACAATAATACATTTAGCCCACTTTTTTATTTTCTTGATCCGTTCGTTTTCATACTTAGTCTAATTCTATGATGATTCGTGGTAAATATTGTAAGTTTGGCCTTATTAACGCGGGTTCCTTGGCGACAAATCACGATGAGTTTCTCATAGCTATGAGTCATCACTCACCAGATGTCTTGGCCGTTTGTGAGACATGGCTTCGCCCGGGGCAGGACGATCGAGCACCAGTGGTTCCGGGATACAAGCTACGTCATATTCCACGCCCCGCTGCAGTTCGCGACGGAAGATGGGGAGGCATCGGTTTCTATATAAAATCGGGCATGTCTGTACGGGTTAGATCACACCCGCAGCATGCGACGGTGGAACAAATGTGGCTGAGTCTGACCACAAAAACTAAAAAGCTACTAGTGGGCACAGCTTACCGGCCACCTTGGTTAGACCTAGATACATTTTTGGAGGCAATTACAGAAAGCATTTGTGGCCTTGCTCCCTATGATAACATTATACTTTTAGGCGATTTTAACGTTAATATGTTGGATATTAGGAGCTCTAAAAGAAAAATGTTATTGGAATTTTTAAATTATACAAATATGAACCAAATCGTGTCAACGGCCACGCATTTCGTGGGGGATAGTGCTACTCTTATTGACGTCATATGCACAGACGCTATCTACCGGAATGTTACTGTGGATCATATAAGTGAACTCGGCCACCATTCGTATATCACATGCGAATTAGTTTTTAAGAAAGATAAACCTGTTAGTCGGTTGGTTACATATCGTCCAATTAAAGACATATTAATTGATTATTTTGAGAAAGATCTAGACGCGATACCTTGGGGATCTATTTGTGAACTGCAAAGTGTGAACGATATGATATATTTTTTCAATTTACATATCACACAGCTGTTTGATGCTCATGCCCCTATTAAACAAAAAGTGTTCAAAGCGAAACCAACACCCTGGATCACTGACACAATAAAAACTATGTTTAGGCTGAGAGATGAAGCTAGACAACGCTCTCGTAAAACCGGACTAGAAGCACACAAAAAATACTACCTAGACCTTAAAAACCAAGCAACAAATGCTCTAAAAAACGAAAAGTCAGCTTTTTTAAAAAATATATAAATGAAAACATAAACAATTCAAAACTGTTCTGGAATAATTTAAAACTTCACGTGCTTCCGGCTCACAGGGATAGTGAACTGCCGAGTCAGTTTAGCGACCCAGATGCGATAAACTCGGCATTTCTCGACGTCCCGGGCAACCCTAATGTGAGTATATCCACACTGACTTTTTATGAATTTAGTCGCCATGGACCAGATAAATTCTGTCTGAAACCAACGAACCAGGAAACAATAGCTAAGATTATTCAGCAGATTAAAACCAATGCTCAAGGAATTGACGGTATTTCCAAGGATATGGTGAAACTCACACTTCCACAGACTTTGCAGGCTATCACGGCAATAGTTAATAGATCGATAGAAACTAGTACGTTTCCTGAGTTGTGGCGGAAGGCAGTCGTCAAACCCCTTCAAAAAAATAACAACCCACTATGCTTCAAAGATCTTCGTCCTATAAGTGTACTGCCTTGGCTATCAAAGGTGTTGGAGAGGGTAGTATACATGCAGATGGTTGAGTTCCTGGAAACAAACGACATACTACCGGACCTGCAGTCTGGTTTCAGAAAGGGACGAGGAACTGCCACAGCTTTGGCGGATGTAATTGGCAATATCCTTGAGGCTCGCGATCGGGGTAAGGGTACTATACTTGCGTTGCTGGACTATTCGAGAGCTTTTGATTCGATCAGTGTCACCCTGCTGCTGTCAAAACTTGCTTACTATGGATTTGAGCCCGAAACAATCAAGTGGTTTGACAGCTATCTCTCACATAGGTCACAAAAAGTTGAGGTTCGGAAAGGGGATGGATCAGCACTATCCTCTCGTCCATTGGATGTCAAAAGGGGTGTTCCACAAGGATCTCTGATCGCTCCGCTACTTTTCATACTGTACAGCGCAGATATAACCAAATGCTTCCACAAATGTGGGTATCACATGTACGCCGACGACACTCAACTTTTTTGCTCGTTTAGCCCCCGAGACACACCATCTGCTGTACAAGAGATTAATTTGGATCTCCAGAGGGTGGCGGAGTGGTCTGAGTCCAACTCTCTAGTTCTAAATGCCCAAAAATCAAAATTCATGGTCATGGGTAGTAAAAAGCAAATAGAAACTATCTTGGCAGCCAACCCACAAATCAAAATAGGAGGGAATAACATAGAAAGAGTGGAATTTGCATGTAATTTGGGCCTTGTCACCGATCCGGAGTTGCGTTTCGAAAGCCACATAAACAGGGTTGTAAAGAGCTGTTTCTATAGACTGAAAGTACTGTATAGAATACGCGACTACCTTAGTGTCGACATGAGGAAAAGACTAGTCGATAGCTTGGTGCTTTCAAAAATGAACTACGTCGATATAGTCTATGGTCCATGTCTCCTATCCAGGACAGAGCGCTTAATCCAGCGTGTGCAAAATGCCTGTGCCAGATACTGTTTCAGCATACCCCGGCGAAGCCATGTCACTCCGTTCTTAAATGACAACAATGTTTTAAAAATGGCCGCGAGAAGGAGGCTCCACTTAGGTAACCTTCTTTTTGGTACCATTATGACAAAGAAACCAGCATATCTCTTCGACAAGCTTAGTTGGAGGCTTGATCACTATCCCGGTCGATCTACGTCGCATCCACTATCAGTGCCAGGGTATAGGACAACCGCGTTCAGGGGGTGTTTCAGATACGCAGCCACGCATTGCTGGAACAACATACCGCCGCCACTTAGGTCCCTGAAAACAAATAACAGTTTTAAAATTCACTATAAAAGGTACCTTCTTGCAGAACAAAAGCAAATTCTACAATATACAAATTAAATACACTTACCTACTTTTCACGACCTAAAAATATTTGCTCCACCACCTTTGTTTGACTCACTTCTCTCCAATCCGTACAAATATTTGTCTCTAATAACCTATTGTTATTACTTCTTCTTTATCACAAATACTTTCATACATATAGTATTGTTTTCATGTTTTGATGACAAAGAGATATGGCATGGTTGCAACCGCCACCAAACAAACCAGACATTATCATGGGGCGCGTATTGTGTGTCGTGTTTTACGTAATGGCGGGCGCGCGCGTCTTCTGGGATTGTGTTCTCTTACTACATCCACGATCCCGCATAAGCACGTCTCGCTCGATGGCAGATGAATGCTTCCAGCATAATGAACGGTAGTAATATACCTACCTATTATGGAATATTTGCCTACCTACAAGTAGTGGGTAAATACTTTATACTAGCAGTTCCCGCGGGGCTTCGCTTGCTTGTATTTTTTAATTTTTTTTTTAATTTAGATACTTTAATTTTATTGATGCATTACACTAGCATGTACATAATACTTATCTATTTAGCTGTACTCTGTAGATTCAAACATAATGTCACCACACTCACAACATCCTCACACACACACACCCTCACACACGCAAATACACATAAAAAAAAATAATTAAAAGGGCCCAGTTGAAAACCAGCGTCAGGCACCCACCAGTGCCCGGCACAAAGCTGAACTGGGCTCCCATTTTGGTGCGACCGCGAGATGACTACTTCTCGTCTTGTAAACATTAAGCTAGGTACATCTCCTAAAACTCAGCTATATGATTAGAATTTGATAACTGTTTCACTCTGTTAGCGTCTCGTTTAGTTGTACCAGAATAAACGTATTTTCTTTCTTTCTTCTTTCTTTCTGATGCTAATAAATCTACATCGGGCCCATTTAAGGCCCGATAAAAACGTCCATGCAACTCCTTGCTCTTCCATATCTCCATGCGATCTGTAATACTAAGTACTGCTGGTTTGCGCCAGTTCTCTTTTGCTAGAGCAAGCGGAGTGAGTCCGTTGTCAACTGCTACCACATCCCGACACACATCCAGTTCAACGGAGAGAAAGTAATCTCTAAGGTTGCATACCTCGCGGTTATGGAGGGTCTTGGCATTTAAAAAACCACGACCCCCACATTTCCGCGGGATATACAATCTCATGACCGATGAACGTGGATGGTGCATTCGGTCCGCGGTAAGCAGTGTACGAACTCTTCTATCCAGGGCATCTAGTTCAGTTTGAGTCCATCTAAGTATGCCAAAGGAGTAGGTTAGAACAGGTATGACCCAATCGTTATAGGCCCGCACCTTGTTACCACCTGACAAAAGACTTTTGAGTACTTTTTTCAGGCGGCCAAAGAAGCGCTCCTGTAACGATTGCTTCATAGACAATTCATTTACCCCTAACGACTGTAACATACCTAGATACTTGTAAGTTTCGTTGGCGGAAAAACATCTAAGGTGTGTGAAATCTGAGAGTTCCATCCCTTCAGATTCCACAATCCTGCCTCTTTTTACATGCATGACTGCACATTTATTCACACCAAATTCCATACTGATACATTTACTAAAGTTTTCAGTTACCTCCAGTAATTTTATCAATTGGGATTTGCTGCAGGCAAAAAGTTTCAAATTGTCCATATAAAGGAGATGGGATATTACCTGACCTCCTCTCCGCAAACAATAGCCTAGTCCTGAACCCTCCAGCAAAGTGCTAAGAGGATTCAAAGCTAAGCAGAACCACAAGGGACTCAAACTGTCACCCTGGAATATACCCCGCCTGATCTTTATAAACTCGCCGTCACCCTGAGACCGCCGACATCCTGGATAGCAAAGGACGGTTCTCCATTGCCGCATACATGCCTTCAAGAAAGTGCATAGAGTTGTATCAATCTTGTACAACTCCATCACCCTCAAGAGCCACGTATGCGGCACAGAGTCATAGGCCTTTTTATAATTTATCCAACATGTCGCCAAATCCTTTCGGTTACGGGGAACTTGCTGGTTAATGATCGTGTCAAGTATAAGGAGCTCTTTAGTGCCACGGGCCCCACTTCGACATCCATTCTGAGAGTAAGCCATAATGGTATTTTTGGATAAATGAGATGTTATCTTTACGCTCAGAATGGACGTGAGTAATTTATAAACTGTTGGTAGACACGTTATTGGTCTGTAGTTTTTGGGATCTGTAGCACTGCCAGACTTATAGACTTATTATTATTATTATTATGTAGTTACAGAGCCGATTAACAAGAAAAGTGATTTAATAGACATATGAATTAAATAATAATATAATAATAATAACTGGACACATCTCACATTGCTGTAAACATGCATTTTATGGCAAGCCTCCTTTTCATTGCTACAATAACATACATTTTTAGGGTTCTGTTCCTCAAAAGGAGAAAAGGAACCCTTATAGGAACACTTCGTTTTCCGTCTGTCTGTCAGACATCAGGAGGTGGAGGGGTATCAAGTTTAAATTCACCTCACATACTTATGTCTGCGGTCAATTGGAGCTGTAAAAAATTAAGTATTTAATTCAACACAATCAAAAGATACGGTGAGTTATATTCCAACCAATTTTAACACTTCGTAGGTAAATCAAAACCTAAATGGTACTTCCCACTGACCTATAATCATGAAATTTGGTGAGAAACAAGCTCTCACAGCACAAGGAAGGGAAAAAATCTAAAATCGCTAATTTGTTCTTATTTCACATAAAAATACACTTTTCGCTATTACAAATTTTAATTTTGCGCTTGGAAAAATTACTCTGACGTATCTATATCGATGTATAGGAAGAATTTTTAGAACGGCAAAGTTAAGTTTGTATTTGAATAAAAACGGATAAAAATCTTCGTGTACATCGATTCCGGAGATGTTCGAATAATCTATATACAAGTTTGTACAGAACACTCAGTGCGCGAGTCAGACTCTCACTAGTCCGATTTTAATAGCACTTAAAGTATTTGTGAGGTATTTACATTATTTTAATACCTAACCTATACATGTTTTTTGTATACTGTCGAGATAACTGACGCGACTACAATCATATTATGTACGTACACTAATATCAATTGATAATGGTTTATGATAACATTCACCAGCCTTTAAGGGGAATCTTAACATACCTATAACTGTTTCTTATTCTTATTATCAAATTCAAAATCTTTATAATCATTAATTAATATTAAGATATACATGAGTACAAGAAAGAAATTATTAATAAAAATTATATGTTAAATACCAAGAATTATAAAACTTAAGCTTTAATTCAAGGCACCGCATAGTACTGAGGGTAAATATTGTATAAAATGCTTCGTGTGTACTCTTCATTAATAGCGCTCAGTAAACTAGCATCAAATTAATATTAATAAAACTTTTATGATTAATGTTTGCTTATACAAAACTAGAGTAAAATATGATTATGTACTTAATGTGTAAATACATATACACAGGGTGTAAGGAACACCGTACCGAATCCTGAAATAGTGTATTCAGACCAAAATGTTGAGTCGAAAGTCATTGGAATTTTCTGTTGAAAAATTCATATTTTTTTTTGTTTAAAAGTGATTTCACAATGAGTAAACAGAACATTTTACCGAAAAAATTTAATAAATACCGCATTCGTCCAAAAACTTAATAAAATCAATTAAACAACATTTAAAGCTTTTATGCAATCAGCTGGTCTCGACTCGAATCGTTTTGTATTGTCATAAGTATAAACAGAAAGAGGTTATTGTAAATTTTTCGCGTAGCTCAAACTTACACTCTGTATAATGTACTATGTATAATATTTAATCTTACTAATATTATAAAGGCGAAAGTTTGTGAGGATGGATACATGGATGGATGGATATTTGTTACTCTTTCACGTTAAAACGATTGAACGGAATGAAATTTGGCACAGAGATAATAATAATAAAACTCCACACTCGCTACTTTTCCCGGAAAAATGTATGGTTTTCGTGGGATATATTTCACAAAAAAATAAAAGCGAACGAAGTCGCGGGCAAAAGCTAGTTAAATATACGCTTGAAAATAACGTAAAAGAGTTAAATATATTAACGAGAAACAATATTTTATTCCGTTGGGAAAAACTACTTTTTTTATTTCATTGACATTCACTCAAATAATAGTTTAATGTTTTAGATAACACATCATAGGTCTTATTTAAATTAAAGCTTGGGACCTAATTACCAAAAATCAACAGTTTATGAACCTAAGACCTGGCTGACGTTCTGACCAAGTTACACTTACCTTGTCATGTGGTCTGGTTGAAAGTGCAATATGCGAATGAAATGTTATCATTACAAAAGCGATTCTTACATTTTGTCAACAGTCCGCTTTAATAATTTGTTAGATTTATTACGCTTGCGAGAAAGAGCTCTTGGTCAAAGTATTACCTCCAAAATCTCTACCCAAAATATTCAAGCGAAAAGTTACTTTTACGGTTATTTAAAAGCTACTGTACAGAATTTTAGATAAGCTTGATTTGCGAACATGTATGCGGCTCATTTAGAATTCCTTGTATGCGCAGTGGAAATTAATTACACCAACCACACGGTTTACGTATGGGGCTATATGTCTAGATTACTTTAAAATATTATGGCTAGGCAACCGGCTATACATGCAGTATTTTAGAGCTACATATATTATGTAATCTGATAAAAAATCAGAACCTCTTTAGATCAATAATATCTCTGAAGTGTTCAAGTCATATTCTTTTTGATGGGCCTGTTGGCCAAGTGGTTTGTGATCCTGACTACTGAGCTAGAGGTTGTGGGTTCGATTCCCACCCAGGACAAATAATTGTGTGATGAGCATGATCATTTGTTCTGTGTCTGGGTGTAATTTATGTATAATATGCATTTAGAAATATATAAGTATGTTTATCAGTAATCTGGTTACCATAGGACACGCTCTGCCTAGTTTGGGATCAGATTGCCGTGGGTGAGATGTGTCAAGTTATTATCATTATTATATTATTAATGGACATAGTACGTGTAGTACAAAGGACAAGAATTATACGATGCCTAAATTCAGTCTCTGTAAGGAGTGCACTGTGATGAAGTGCCGTGTGTTTCAATGTGTGTATGTAAATGAGTCCAAAATATTTAAGCACTTTTCTTTGTTGGCAATTTGTATATAAAAACCATAATCCGTGCCATAACTGCCTAAAATATTATAAAATATAAAAAAAAATTGTATTGTCTTAATTAAGATTAGTAAATAACTGTTTGTTTTTAATAAATAAATAAATAAATAGGTACATATGCTCGACTTCACAAATACACAATTATCACAAAGATAGTACTCAAGTTGCGACTTCATAGATGCAAGTACGTAAAGTTCTTAATTTACGATAACAAAATATGGTTAACTTTAATAGGAGACAATATGTTCTTATAATGTATTATAAATATAAAAATATATATAATAAATTAAAACTTCCGTACCGTTGTCCATCCGTTCGTCTTGAGTGGTATTCATATTGATTAAAGACATACAATTTTTCTCACGTGTGTAGTCCGAGGATGTGTCCGACTAATTTCGGACCCCGACTGGGGTCCTGTATAAAAGAGCAAAGTAACCTACCGCGTCGGTGTCTGTGTGTGACGCCTAATCCTGGCACTGGAGGTCGCTTTCTGTATAGGATATCCTAGAATACACACGTGAGTAAAAACTTTTTTATCTGGTAGATGGAAAACGAGCAGACGGGGTCACCTGAGAGAACTCAAGAGTCACAAGTGCGTTGCAGGTCAAGCAAATCATAGGTATGTAATACCTTTCAAAGACATGATAGCGTTATTTCCCGGTAACATAATTATACTACTGTATCTACCATTCTATATATAAACTTTTGCATTGTCTGTCTGCGATAGTTTAAAAAATGATGTATAGATGTACATGACATATTGTGGTGACGAGACCTCCCGCGCCGCTTGCAACTTCCTTCTATTGGAACGACAACTCCTTGACAAGGCACGGAGGTCTTGGCTGGTGGCACCAAACTCGAATTAAGGATAATCATATCTTTTTGAATATTGAAAAACAGAGAAGCGAAGAGTCAGTTCAGAGTCACCGTGGAAGTCAGCACGGTCTACTGAAGAAGTATTGATTTGTTCAAGATTTTGAAGGATTTTTTGATAATTGTTGAATGTGTTAAAAACTTAATTTTTATTATAACCCCATACGTGCTCGTTTTATCTTTTAATTAACCTCCTCTCATCAGCGACCCCGAACCCAGGAACCGCACTACCCCCCCAATCTTTACAATATACACAGGCTTGCAAAATCTGCATTACTCTCCATGGGGTAAGCAAATGGGTACAACACATTTTTAACCTAATAGTAGCGAGAAAATTAAAAACGATTTGTCCGATACGAACTTCAAACCTTCAAGAAAAGAGCGTACTCCTATCTAAAAGGCTGGCAACGCACTTGTGACTCTTGAGTTGTAGTTGTCCATGGGTGACGGTAGTCACTTACCATCAGGTGACCCGTCTGCTCGTTTGCCCCCTATAATAAAAAAAAAACGTTTTGTCTGATCCGGGAATCGAACCCAGGACCTCAAGATATGTCACAAACCTTAACGCAAACTTATAGCACGAAGACAATGTCCAACGCGCTAATCTCAGGAACTACTAGTTCCAATTGCACCTGCACCTTTAAGGTGGGAGTAGGGGACGGGAAGGAAGAGGGGGAGAAGGGGAAAGAGGGAAGGGTTAGGGCCTCCGGTAACCTCACTCACTCGGCAAAACACAACGAAACGTTGCTGTGATGCCGGTTTCTGTGAGGCCGTGGTATCACTACGGTCGAGCCGGCCCATACGTACCGAAGCATGGGTCTCCCACTTATAACTTATTCGGATATTTTTTTAAATTAAATTATTGATTTAATGTATAAATATATATATTATATTAAAATAGTAAATATCTTTTAAGTATTTCTGAAAGCTTGAAACCACACAACAGTTGTTAATTACTGTTATTGTATGTTGCACGTGAACATGCGAGGCGAAATAATTACCTTACTTTGAAAGTTTCAAAGCATAATTTTGCTTGATCTCGTGCTGGCGATATTATGAACTAAAATGGTGTATCGTAAATACATGTACGGCTTTTACTTAATTTTGTTCGAATCAGAAGCACGAACAATGCACAATTAGACGCATGAATAAAGGTTTTTTTTATATGGAATAACTAATTTTAAGCTATGCAAAGAAAGAATGAACTAACAAAGTACTAGGTTTGAAGCATCACAAAATAATAATAATATCTCTTTAATACAACATCTTGTTAACAAAGTAAGGACTTTTCCAATAAATCTCGGGTTTTGTTAGGCTTACCAACTAAGTTGGGCAATTTTTTGATGGTGTGATTATAATAAACACGTTTTAATAGTGAATATCGGGATAAAAAGTAGCCTATGCTTTAATCCAGGTTTCTAACTATCTACATACCAACTTTCATCGCAATCGGTTCAGTGGTTTTTGCGTGAAAGAGTAACAAACATCCATCCATCCAAACTTACACATTTATAATATTAGTGGGATTATCCAGTAATTTATTATTTTTAAATAATTTGTAGTAAGTTCTAGACGAGAATAAATTGATTATCTATAAATAATTTTCTAGTAAAAAAGCGTGGAGTGTTTTTTATAAATAGTTACCGATAGATTATTTGTAACATTGACCACATCGATTTCAACGCATTTTTTTTGGACAACGTTCGTCTGTCGTTCCTTCGTTAAGCTTAAACTTTCAGGAAGGAATTTGAACAAACTACTGCAGATAGACACAGCATCACTTCACCAACTGAGGTTTAGGTACCTTAGTTAAGAACCGGTCCTGATATGTTGAAAGTCCTATGTACTATTCTGCCATAATCATAATGATTATATTCATTACCTAAGAGTCGATTATAATGAGTATTAATACTAAAATCGATTGTCCGTACAATTCATTACATCAAATATTGTTCCTGGAACATAATTTTGAAGTTCTTTTTCATTCAGCAAATTGGGCGCTTTGGGAAGGTGACGTTTCGTGAGACACGTAACACCTGAATTCCCGTGGGAAATGTTCATTAACTGGTTAAAACAGGATGTTTTTACGTCATATTTTTGTATGATTTAGGAAGACAAATTCATTTCGTATTCCTATGTTGACATTTCTATAAACATACAATAATACGCAATAATAAGCTTATAATTGTTTGTGGAATCGACTTTATTTTACTCAACGTATTGTCGAGTTGACTACTTATGCCGCGAAACGATTAGTTTTGCTTACGGACGGTAAAATTTTCGTCAAAAATTTAACGACATTTTACCGTCTGTAAGCAAAACGAATCATTTCTTGATTATAGGGACGCGGCATTTGACAATTGCACCATTCATAATGAAAAAAAAAACAATAGGAAGTGCGATCACGTTCTGTTCGCTCGTGTAATACAAACGAGCGGAGATTATTTACACTATCACAATTGGCTACTCGCTATTATCACGATTCACGCGCATCTAATTTTGCAATGTTTCTATATTTTATACTTTAAAAAAACTTTTTTAAATGAAAAAGATATATTAAACAGTTGCCTATAAGTAGTTAATCATTTTAATACATAATTTTAGCTACTATTGACAAACAACTGTAAAACACTTGTTAGCTATCTTAAAAATCAGTGTGCTGTTAGTGAAAATTAGAGATTTAATATTTGTATGAGCCAGAAAAGTTGCATCAGTACTTAGTATATGGGATGAATGGGGTCACCTTTCTGGGGACATTGTGTTTTATCTTAGAAAGATCATGTTTAACCGGAAACCAGCCTCTTCCTTCTTCTTCTCTTCGTAATAGCCGCGTTTAGAGATGTAAATATAAACCTAAATTTATATCAATGCTGCTTTAAAAAGAAAAATTTTCAAAGGCCTCAATCTACTTTCATTAACAGAGAGCTGGTTGATAAAACAACTGTAAACAGATTTTAATATCTACCCTTAAAATATAACCAAAATGTTTGCTATATTCTGGGTTTGTAGCACAAGCTAGTAAATTTCCATAACATTGCAAATGCAGTGTTTATTGCAGCGTTTTTGTGTTAACGTTGGCATCAGCTAAGGGCTTACTGCCAAAATATTTTCTTCATTCCAGTAAAAAAGACAGCCTACGCTTCCTGGCACCCTATTGTAAGCTCGTGCCAATCTAGTATGCAAGTAACGTCTTTGTACTAATTCGAATATATCTTAATGTCTTCCACACAAAGTAACTTAATTTTAGAATCAAGATTGGTGTATTGCAAACCATATCTGAAGGAGTTAAGGTTAAATTTTGAATGTTGTGTTTAAATCAAGTTTTGGTGAAAACGCGTGACCAAGATGCTATTGATTTTTAATTATATTTCGCAAGGCGGGCTTTTATCGGGCAATGGAGAAACATCAAACTGCCATTTGAAGTTTATAACGCACTGAAGTGTCGAATTTGGGGATATCGATTGAGTACATCGAGTATCGTTATGGTGGAATGTTTTGTATTGACGGAAACATTAAAATAGTTATGAAGTAGGGTGCTTGATGAATGTTACCCTTTTCTCTTAACATACGTACACCAATGTACTCGTCTGGATTAAGATTTCTCTAAAAAAAGAATTGGGTATCGACTTAAAACAAGCTTCCACTATTTGCACTTAATGCAACTTCCTGCGTTTCCGTGAGATCACTTAAAGTTAACAGCTGTGTATAGTCATTGGAAATCATCGCGTGAAATATTTTTACGGAGCGCTTATTAATGAAATTAGAAAAAGCTAAAAATTATAAAAAGTGATTATAAATAACCAGATTTTTTGATCACATTTGTTATAAATGCATAAAAACAACGAATAAAACACTATAGACTAAAAACTTTTAGTACCAGTTAGCAAAAAAAAACAATAGTCAAAGAGTAATTAGTAATCACCAATACCACTTAATGAAAAGTGATATTACTTCACAAAAAGAATAAAATGAAACTGTACATACAAACATTATATATTTAGTATAAGCACTAACGATGGAATAAGTTTTATTTCACAGGCCTTTGTATGCATCAATTACATAATTCTACGTAATTACCCCCATATGGCGGGAGTGCACCAAGAATAGTGTCTCTCAGTCTAGGTGTAGAAAAGCATAGAAAATATCAAAAAGAAAAAAGCTCATCTACTGTTTACACTCTCGAGGTACCATCACAAGTTGAAACTGCACGACCCTGTCATATTACACACTAAGTCCTCTCAAGCCAAGGAGAGAGATGTACAGATTGTATACACAATATATAATACATCAACATTGGGAGCATGGCTATTAGTTTATTTTATATATGTATACAATTATAATAAACACCCTGCGGCAATTATATTATATTACATTTAAGATACGTTTAAAAAAACAGTGTTTATTCAATGAGACAGTTTCTTTGTGACTTTGAATGCAAAGCAAATTGAAATTTATACTACTTCCAAGAACAAGTAGTTATGGTGGCAAAAGAATATATGGCACACTTGATAGTAAACGGTTATAGGAGCAAATGACTAAAATCTTGCGTACTTTAACTTAATTCGTATGTATAACAAAAATTTGAACAAAACCATTTGAGTTCTTTTTTGGTTTGAGTCGCCAAAGTGTGGAATGAATTGACTGCGTCTATTTTTCTAAACAATTATAGTCCTAGAACCTTCAAGAATAGAGTGAATAGGTTTCTCTTGGAGAGGCGTGTACTATCTTCGTCTTCATCGTCACTTTCCATCAGGTGAGTTGGAAGACAAACGTCTATTCCATTACTCAATATTGAAAAAAATACCAAATTTTTATCCATAGATACTAGTATAATATGTAAGGCATTGATAGATATTTTTCTCAATGTGTATGTAATTAACATACCATACATACATATATACATACGACAATATACTACATGCAAATATTTTATAAAAAATATAATTTGCGACTTTTACTATTAATTTTCTGTAAAAATAAATTACAAACATTGTGATCAAAGAGTGAACCTCGTGCGATATTGTGTCTTTATAAGGCGGAAATACGAATTAAAACTTTAGTAGAATTTTGTTCCAACAATGCATGTGGAATTGTCTGTTATTTGAATTACTGACGTAAACATAAAATATCCCTACAAAAAGAGATAGAAATCGTTGTTTGTTTTATAAAGGTTGTTAAAGCCGTTTTCATATATTATTTTAGGGTCGACATCAATATATAAATTTAGGGATATTTGTAATTTTTAGTACATAAATCTTATGGTCCGATAAAAAAAAAATCCTTAGAATGTTGTTGATTTGACGATTTCGAATAATTGATGAATAATTTTAAGAAATGTATATATTGAATTTGAACTTGAATTTGATGGTATGCAATATAAGATTGAATTTAAATTTGATGGAATTATCGGATTTGTCGGAAATTATTCGGAAAAGAATTTATTAAATACACATGAAAATTTATAACAAGTTAGTTTCTTATTTTTTTATCTGACTACTGATCTACTCATCTATTTATCGGCTATACACAGCGATCGTAACATTATATCACATCTATAATTTTTAGTGTATTTTCAACAAAAGAACGACTTCGATTTTGAAGATACAGACGGCTGAGCAAACAAGCTGTCGTAGTAATAATTTAGTACCAAAAAGGCCTCCACCTAATCGATAGGAATTACCAACACACGTGTAATTTAGACGTAGTGACATCAGTACAGGTCAGAACTGTAATAATATTTTGTATTGGTTAAATGGCTATTAGTTACAACGATAAGTATTTAACGATGTCCATTTTCGTCCTACAAAAGTACGCCATCAAAAGACCGCGGTATACGACACGCCTACACGATGTATAATATTTGTAAATGCTTTAATTTACGTACTACTTTTACTAAACAGTGGCCTTAGCACTTAGATCGATTCCTTCTCAGGCAACCATTAGATAGAAAACTTACTTACACTTCGGGCAACTCAAGGGACAACACCCATGCTCTTTTTGAAGGAGTCGTTGCTGCTTCCGACGAGCACTTGGAACTTGGAACTTGGAATAGTGACACAGAGTTTAGACCGCTCTGAGGCTATGATGGAGAAACAGTGCAGGCAGGTAACGTTTGACAAAGTTGCTGGCGTAGTTTTTTTAAATTGGTGTCTAAAATAAAATTGGCAAAAAACCTACAAAGTTTGCAAAATTTGCTATGTTGACATTGAAAGAAATAAAGTAAAATTTTATCACAAAGTTCACACTTATTGCCAGAAGCGTCAATAAAAATATAGGAGACCAAGCATTGCAGTCTACAGATTGATCTTTTTATACTTACTAATTACTACTGATATGAAAAAAAAAATACTTTATTAGATTTAGTTTTTTAGATTTTTGGCTGATTTTATTCATGTATTTAGTATGTTGTAACGTATACGTCCACCTCGTGATCGAATTAAAACAGTAAGAAACTGGAGAAAACTGTGTGCGTTAGAACCGCGGGTGTACATCACAGAATTGAGCTGCTTTTCTACAGGAAGGTGGTACCTGTAGTGACCCTCAGTGTACCTTTAAGAAAATCCATACCTCTTTTGATAAAAAAAAATGTATGTACACCCGCAGTACTAACGTTAGAATGGCGGGTGTACATATTTTATTATATATCTTTTTATCAAAACAAGTGCACCGTATTTCATTATAAGAATTTTGAGGTACACAGTAGGTACATATAATAACAAAATAAAAGTGAAATAAGCATCACCTAAAAGAAAAAAAAATGTGCACCCGCAGTCCTAGCGTTAGAATGGCGGGTGTACATATTTTATTTTATATCTTTTTATCAAAAGAAGCATACTGGATTTTATTATAAGAATTCTGAGGTACACAGCAGGTACACATAATAACAAAAAGAAAAAAGTGAAATAAGCATATCCTAAACAAAAAAAAAATGTCCACCCGCAGTCCTAACGTTAGAATGGCGGGTGTACATATTTTATTTTATATCTTTTTATCAAAAGAAGCATACTGGATTTTATTATAAGAATTCTAAGGTACACAGCAGGTACACATAATAACAAAAAGAAAAAAGTGAAATAAGCATATCCTAAACAAGAACTTAGAATGGCGGGTGTACATATTTTATTTTATATCTTTTTATCAAAAGAGGTACACTGGATTTCCTTAAAGGTACACCGAGGTACACTACAGGTACCACCTTCCTGTAGAAAAGCAGCTCAATTCTGTGATGTACACCCGCGGTCCTAACACACACTTACACCCACGACAAAACAAAACTGAACCAAGGTCAAAGTTCTACCATATTAACGGCAGATCACGTCGTATAAAGGAATCATATGAATTCAAAGTCAAGCTCTGTATAAATACTCGTTCAACTAGATCAGGGGTTGGCAACCTGCGGCTCGCGAGCCACATGTGGCTCTTTCGATGTAAAGTTGTAGCTCTCCAGTTCCATATGTAAAAAAATATTATTTACTATCAAAACTCTTAAAACCTGTAATTGAGTACTATGATATAGCATGACTGAGATTTTGAATGACATGTTTATCTAAAAAAAAAGGTCATCCAATTCCTTTTATATCTTGTTTTCTATTTGCCTTATCGAAAGGGACCAGATCTACAAGATTAAAAAAATACACATAACATCACTTTAATAAATAAATCAATTTAAATAAAAAATCAATTAATTAAACTCCTAATTTGCATATAGATAGTCTGTCTGTAGGATTTATCCGTGTAATGAATATGCATAGATTGATTAAAAGCTTGAGCTTTGTAAACAAGGCAACGTTCCGTAAAGGTAGTTTTTGGTTGGGGATTGAACATCGGATTTATATTCTGGTGGTTCACGAGTAGTAGAGCGATAGTGATACGATAGTATCGACTCAATGGCTGGCACAAAAGAAGTTTACGAAAAGATTAAGTAAGTTAAGTAGTTGGGCGTCGACAGGGTACAGATAAAAATAATTTGAAAATGGTCCAACAGTTAAATTTCTTGATGCACATTGTGAACAATAGTGTAGAAAAGGCTAGTTAGTACTCTTAAGTGCTTCAATATAAAATATATTTCTTATTCTTATTAAGACTTAAGACATTGTGCCGATCCCATAGCAGGTAGGTGAGATACACGCACCGGTTATAATTACAACAAACATTTCTTCCAAATGTGACAACCTATACATTTAGATATTAGATCACTTATTATGCCACTAATCAATCATACATACATAGATATTTTAAAACAAAGTCCCCCGCCGCATCTGTCTGTCTGTTCGCGATAAACTGCAAAAGTACCGAATGGATTTTCATACGGTTTTTACGCACGGATAGAGTGATTCATTAGGAAGGTTTAACTGTATTTATTAGGTTTTTGTATAAATTTGCCGAAATATGACGACGATTGTTGAAGATGTCGAAACAAATTATGGCGACTGGAATCTTTACTGGAGTGCGCCGCGTAAACCGATAGAGTTGTATGAAAATAATATATTACGGAGTTATTCCTCATAATAATATATATTACAATATAGCTAAGCTATATGTCTATCTTCTAAGAATAACACACAATAATGAAAAAATATAGGCATATAATTATGCTCTGCTACTCGTGCGAAGCCGGGGCGGGTTGCTAATAAATAATAATTGTGCATTATTCATTTATTGATTTCAACTACGTTTTTATATAGGCGAAAGATTAAGTACTTTAAGAGTACTTAATCTTTCGCCTACTAAGGAACGCGTACTCCCCCAGGCAATGCTAATTTCAACGTAACACGGTGGAAGAGAAAGCACAAATAAATTAAACATTAGATTCCGTACGACAGCTAACACTGGACCTGCTGAAGCTTGTACAGGGTGTGGCTTTCGTCAAAGTCACGTATCACGATAGTGGGACAAGGCCGACGCACGACACGTCCCACAGGCGACCACAATCTATTTAGTATCGTTCCCGCTAATGTATTTACAAGTTCATTAACCTTCGATTAAAATTTGTGTACACATAAAAAGGGGGGTTGTAGTATAAATAATAGTGTTATGAGCTGGGGGTCTTTGATCAATGGGCATTGAACACTGTTTATTTAACACTTGTAGAGATTGTCTTTCCCTACTCTACTTGAGAAAATTAATATTAAGCTACCGGCTACCGCATAATCTACGAGTTCGCCATCTACGAGTGCCTCGAGCAAGTACTAATTACCGCAAATATACATTTATCATTTGGGCCAGTAGATGTGTTTACGACATTTATAAAGTAAGGTAGTTCGAGATATTCAGATCTAGACACTCATAAGTTAAAAAAATGTTCTCATTAATTTTTTTATATAAACAAATAAAATAGCTTTCAAATCACAACTGACTAAAAGGCTTGGGTATGCTGTTGCATAGCGCTGTAGTTTCCATACATAATATATAATTTATGGAAACATTGTGTTTTAGATGTATCCAGACACATTTAGAAGGTTTTAGTAAGTCACTCTGGTATCTTTATGATGATACACTACACTGGTACATAAAGCGTTCATAAAAAATATCAAATAGGACTACATAAAGGTAGGTAAATCGTGAAATCGACGCTCAAATATATAATTGCGTATACGGACCAGAAGCTGGTTATGGTACGACGGACCCGCTGGCTATATATACGATAGCAAAGCACCAACTAACTACAAGACTGATGGATGAGATATACCTAATAATAATTATGATGGCTAGTTTTCCTTATCACTTTCTAAACATACAAGTCTGCTACAAAAAATAATGACATATATGCCATTATTTTTTACAAATAAAAATGTTCCGATGTCGGTAATAAGCTTTGAAAAGCAGAAAATAAGAGTTAATATTATTAATCCATAAATGGACGTTAGCAGTATTTGGAATAATCTTAAAAAAATACGTAAGTATTGTCATTAAGTTATAAAGAGGTCAACTTTTAGATCAGGTCTAGGTAATCTTAAAAGCCAAACGTTTACGAAGTCAGAAACCTTCCATATTCAGAACAATATTTTCTGTGACTTACACAAAATATTAGATTGAATTGATGGTAGGCTAACATTGGAATCTAGATCGGTAGCACTTGCTCAGGCTCAAAATAATCACCCATGTAAGTAACTACTTTTTTTTAATATATAGTGTGTTTATCTCTATGAAAGAGATATAAATTCTTAGGGCAGAAGCTATTTTCTTAAACAACAATACAAGTGAATTTAACAAGATTTTTTTTCTTTAGTAATCCCTCGCCGAAAAAGCGCAGAAAAAATAATCCAATTCAGCCGTTTCATCCCTTTATCACATCGCAAACGTCATTTATCTTTTCGAAACGAAAGGACACAGACAATCAGTTGTGTGAAGACAAAAAAAAACAGTTAGCGGGATTGTCAATACATATGAAACATTATGTTACATGATTGGTTGAGTTTTGATAATAACGTTTGATAAAAAAAATATGGAACATTTTTCCCCTCAGGTGAGATTAGGTTGAAATTAATGATTTCATTGATTACTGTTTATGAACTTTATTTATTACATTAGCAGGTGCAATGGCTTCGATATCGTGTCTTTTCTTATGCTTAAACTGTTTAGACTGGTTTTATTGACATCTATATTAAGGCATTTTAGGAAACTTTTTAAAATCACAAAAATATGAAGTTTTAACCGATTGCCTCTTAATTTCCTAAACTGTTAAGTGTACATATTCACGTCGCAGTTTTTTGGTATGATAGCTAAAACGGGTGTTTTTTAAATCATTAAAGTTTTGGTACATGATGGTTTGGTACATTTGGCCTTCATATACCGTGCAGTGGCAGTGCTGCCGCCAAGTCGAGTAAAATGAAGGCACTGCCGTATGTTCCTTTCTCGAAGCCATTCAATATGTTTGCGACCACCGTGTAATTTCGTTGTGGATAGAGCTAGAAATCAAAATGTTCAGTGAACAATAGTGTGTAATATAACGAGGTGTAATCTCAAATCATTTCGTGTAAAAAAAATTGTAACTGACTTACTCACAGATCCTTCATTCCATAGAATTTTGAGGATCTGGGTATCTGTTGATGCTGCGCTATACTACATCGAGCAACTTTCACAAATAGTGCAATTTTAATTTCGAGTTTTTACAGTATTTACTATAATTTTGATACAATTTATTCACTCCATTAAATATATTTAGCAGTATAGTATTTAGCGAAAGGAACTTCGTTCCAACTGGGTTTACCAAACATCGGGAATGGCCTACAAGTTTCGTCCCTATATCAAGTAGCGAAACGACCTGCCGCATTGGTGTTAGCTGCCCCATTGCTGTCGCGCCTGACACCGAATAATACGTCGACATTCCCCGCCATAAAAACAAGAGTACGACCGTATAATCTAACTATCTTATCCTATCTATAATATTATAAATGCGAAAGTGAGTTTGTTTTTAAGCTTTCACGCTACAACTGCTCAATAAATCATCATGCAATTTTCCATACACATTTTCAGATGTAAAGAAAAAAGACGTTGGGAATCTTTTATCTTGAAAAAAGTACTGTTTGCGTTTACCATTGCGTTGTTGCGCTTGATTGGAGAGTCCCTATTTCGTCACAGTCGTAGAAAAACGGCGGATTTGATGTTTTGACGATTTCTGTTTTTGACATAAGCCTACTGGAAACATTATACTTTATCATAAAAACATTTTTCAAAGCTCATACACACAGTAACATTTTCAGATTTCATTAACAGGAACAGCCGTTTTCAAAATATTACGTAAAACATCATTTGAAATCTTTAAAGTCTCTCATCAAATCCGTCGTTTTTCTACGACGACGTCGATTTGTTTACAAGTCACCAAATAAAAAAACCTTCTGCCACTAATCTCATAATCCAAACTGTCAAAATGTCAAAGTGACAGCTAAATCCATTGTGTAATTATTTGTAACCGTTATAGTGGCCAATTCGTGAATTAGATCACTTCCGCATAGCACGATTCATTTACCCTGGCTATAATCCTCTGTTTATCAACCAATCAACACTTTATAGGTAGTTAGCGTTCTCGTTTCTCATTAAATGACCTGACCTAGATATAACACACATTCATTATTATAAGGATACGTACCACGAAGGGTTGTCCCGAGAGTGCAGACCTGATAAAAGTTTGGAACAAAATAACCGATCAATTTCCACGCTCATGTGTGTTTTTATTACTTTGTGTAACATATACGAAGTTAATTGTACCGTACACAGTGGAGTTATTCCTTAAGTGAAGTATAATAATAATATAATACAGTGGGATGCATGCTGAAGTGGATTGCCACTTAGAGCTGGAGCTGGCCACGTAAACCGAAAGACCGATGGCCGTCTGAGCAGACGGGTCCTAGAGTGGATACCGCGAATCGGTAAACGAAAGGTAGAACGCCCCCAGCCAGATAGACTGACGACCTAAAGAAGGTAGCGGGGATGGACTGGATGCGGAAGGCAGAGGACCGGGTGCTGTGGCGCGTATTGGGAGAGACTTATGTAAAGCAGTGGACTATGATAGTCGGTTGACCCGAGCGTGAGCTGGTTTTGATTTATTTGCAGTATCATCATGATGGAGCGTGAAAAATGCTAACAAAAAACTGTAAAAACTGTTTTTTTTCCATCAGGATGAAATTTTTTTCTGACCCATCATCAAAG
This sequence comes from Euplagia quadripunctaria, assembly GCA_963859945.1. Taxonomy (NCBI): domain Eukaryota; kingdom Metazoa; phylum Arthropoda; class Insecta; order Lepidoptera; family Erebidae; genus Euplagia; species Euplagia quadripunctaria. The sequence continues at coordinate 5,142,210 of OY982570.1, read as the reverse complement.
GTATCATTATCACTACTATCGGCACTATCATCGGTCTTCATTTTCGGGAGCGTTTCACTAACACCCGGTAGAGTTCATTGTAAGTAAATTCTTAGCATTTACAAAATGCTCCATATAGGAGGAAAACGGTTTCGATAGAACGCTTTGACGCCAAGGTATACACAGATGTATGTACATACATTTTGAGCTCAAAGTAATTTACCGATGTATTGTGATCTCCTGGAAACCTGCCCTTCCAACGCTGAAATTCCTCATACGCATGTAAATCTACATACTACTTGTTCAAGCAACTTGAAGACTGTTGTACTTATATATATTTAATATACTCTGCATTATTTTCGGCACGTATGGGCCGGCTCGACCGGAGTGACACCACGGCCTCACAGAAAACCGGCAATGAAGCAATGCCTCCATTGCTTTTCACCGAATGATTGCGGTTACCGGAGGCCCTAACCTTTCCCCGGATCCCTCCTATTTAAGGTACAGTACGGCACACCGTGTGGTTTTAGTCGGTTCGATTCTGGTGGGGTGACTGCCTGAGGGGATCCTTTTAAAAATATTAATTTCAAGTTCTATTTGAGGTATAAAGAAAATAAATTTTTGGGTATACATTTTTTATTATGATTTTTTTATCAATAAAAGTAAAACTAATAATAACAAATAAAAACAAAAATAGAAGTGTTAACACCTTTATTTTATTTACAATGATTTGTAACTGTTTTGTGACTTTGTGTGACAGTCACACACCAGTCACAAACCAGTCATAAACAAGTCATAAACGAGCCATAAACGAGTCATGAATCAGTCTTAAACCAGTCTTAAACCAGTCATAAACCAGTCACGAACCAGTCACAATCCGGTCACAAAACAGTTACAAATCATTGTAAATAAAATAAAGGTGTTAACACTACTACAATCTAAAAAAACTTTCTTATGTAAATAAGTTATTTAGATTTTTATTGATAAAAAAATCATAATAAAAAATGTATACCCGAAAATTTATTTTCTTTATACCTCGCATAGAACTTGAAATTAATATTTTTATAATAAGGACACCACACAGTTTTTTTTTGTGTATGTGGAAACCCCCTCGGACAGTCACCCCACCAGAATCGAACGACTAATGCCGGGTTCCAATAAACAAGAAACGATTCGCGAAAGCGAAAGAAGCGAAATTTTACCGTCCGTAAGCAAAACGAATCGTTTCTTGTTTATTCGATGGCGGCATAAAAACACACGGTGCCGGTGTGCCGTACTGTACCTTAAATAGGAGGGATCCGGAGAAGGGTTAGGGCCTCCGGCAACCTCAGTCATAAACCAGTCACACACCAGTCACAAACCAGCCACAAACAAGTCACGAACCTGTCACAAACCAGTCATAAACCAGTTACAAATCATTGTAAACAAAAATGTGTCCGAGTAAAAACTGACCAAAAATGTATGGAAAATGTGTCCGAGTGTTATATATTTGAAAAAAAAAATATTTTTATGACGAAATCAAAAATTCTTAAGATGGAAGTGAGTTATTATATTTACATGTAAAGCGTCAGAGAGACGGATGGAGAGGGAGGGAGGGAGGGAGGGAGGGAGTGAGAGAGAAATGGAGGTAGGGAGGGAATCTAGGAAGGGAGAATGGGAGAGTGGGATAGAGGCAGAGTGAGGAGAATGAGCAGAGTGGGGGAGTGGGTAGAGTGGGCACAGTGGGGAGAGTGGGCAGAGTGGGGGAGTGGGCAGAGTGGGTCTACTCAATAATACGGAACTGGCAATGATATCCATTGCTTTAGACGAAGAAGAGCAGCATCAAGGAAAAGACAAGAAAAATAAAAAAAAAGAAGAAAAAGATACTTGTTGGGGGAACAATTGATTTTGTATTTTGTATTCACATGAATACAAAATACAAAATCTCATCTCATCAAAATACAATTTTGTCTCGTACAAAACAGTATTTTCAGGAACCAATTCGATCAACCGCCCGTCCTCCATTTTAGTTTTGATGCAGCGGCGTCCGTGGTCCAATAAAAAATATTGTGATCGTGATTGCCGGCGCCGGCACTGACACTGAGAGCTGAGAGCACTGTGCCGTCACTGACACTGACAAGTGTGAATGCGTTCAGAGGGAATGTATGAAAGAATAATAAATTATTACGATGACGGTACTGTGCCGGATCTGTGACTTCACTAATATGTGTGAATGGGCCTTAAATCACATTTAAAAATAGTCAATATTTTCCAGCATACATCGGGATACATATAATATATAATATAGGTATGAAACTTTAATATTTACGTGACTCACGACATCCGCGCCCATTCCAAAGACCCGAACCATAAATAATGTCATGTATGCCATCCATTGCGAACGATACGAACAGTGAACACGAATTCTGATATATTTGACATGATTGATCGCATGTGGCACTCGTTGTGGCTGCAGTTATACCCAACTTACGACAAACAATTTATCTTCAACGTGGCTTACCTCGACCACTTTTAGGATTATTTTGAAAATGGAAAAACAAATTGGAAAATTATTTGGATATACCCAAATATAATACTATGAACTTAATTCAGTGACTACACACTGTTCAATCACAAACGTAGTGCGATCGCGAATGTCTGAACCCCAGGTCTAGCAATTTGCTACTGCTTTTTTTGTAAGGATATGTATCTATAATAATCGCAAGTTAAATTGTCTATTATTATATTTATTCTTAATGTAAGTAATAATTAATAACACCTATAAATAAGTATGGGTAGGGTTTTTTTTATATACTTGCGTAAAAACAATTTTTTTTCATCTACTTTTGATAATAAAATAGTAGTGGTAATTAATAAAATGAGATCAGTTTTAGTGAGCTGTGTTTCTGTGTTTAAATTCTAATACATGATTGATTTATTTTCTCATGAATTAATAACATAAAATGGCAAAATGAAAAAAATCGTCTTCTAAAAACAATGTTATTCTAATGTTTTTATTACGAATGTGTTAAAACACTCAATGAATTTAGACCTTAACACAAAAAAGAATAATGATAAAGCCCTAAATTTTGATTAAATGTTTGTAGTCAAATAGGTAATAAGGACTGAAGAATTCTATTTATATAAATACATACTACACTTAATACATAATGAAGTCACTAACTGATGACGACTTTTAATAAATTTCTTATAACTATGTTATTGAGGATGCTAAAATACTGTAGTTAAATGATGCAGTGGCTGCATTAACTTCAAAAGATTGAATTGATTGAAGGTAGTCAAGGGTGTTCTCAGAAAAAAAAATATCTTCCCAATATGACATACTATTCAATTAAACGGTTAATCTTACTGTCAAATCAAATAAAACACTGAAACTCTCGCAAGTAGTCAATCATCTTATAATAGTCTCTCCGTATTACGTATTGTTAAAAGCTCGATTTATTCAGGGGTAGGTTCAGAATATGAACAAGAAATCTTTTGAAAGATTCCAATTACAATTTTTGTATGTTATAGGGGCAAACGAGCAGACGAGTCAATTATGCTTTTAATTCGATTTCTTCATGGACTCTAACCTAACCTAACATGGTCTCTAACGGCTAAGTATATTTTCTACATAAGTTCGAGAATGGAACATTCCGGCCTTGAACTCTGGTCTTTTAAACGGATTAACAAAAAAACATTAAATGAAACAGAAAACTCTCTGCGTCTGCGTTAAAAATACTAACTAATAAACATACGTTGTACCTATATACATATAATTATTTGTAGTGATGATTGATGCGCCATTCGATAAGTCTAGATTTTATATATACTTATAATTTTTTTTTTTGGAGGCATATCCTAGAATTAGTGTGGAAACCCCCTCGGGCCGTCACCCCATCGGAGTTTTCGGTGTGTCGGAATCGAACCGACTAAAACCACACTGTGTGCCGTACTGAGCCTTAAGTAGGAGGGATCCGGGAACAGCTTTTATTAAGACATTCGGACCATGACATAGCCTAGCCTAAGTTAAGAATGTACTCGTAATTAAATTTTAAGAAAATGTTCATGTCAAAAATATTTTTGGGCATTCATGCAAAAGTATACACAGTGGTTTAACGAACTTTATTGCTAATTAATGCCACGTTCCTATAATCAAGAAACGATTCGTTTTGCTTACAGACTGCAAAATTTTACCGTCCGTGAACCCCTTTACGTATATACCCCTTGTATATACGTAAAGGGGTTATTTTTACCAAAAATCCTTAACTTACCAATTTGCCGCCGAGCTCTTATTTTATGTGGACCGTGTCGACTGTGACCCCTCTTTGCACGCAATGCCTCCTTCCTCTTCAACCAATGACCTCCAGCGGCTGGCAACAAAATAATTTCTTTTATAATAAAACATAACCTAAACATGCAATAACACGCGTAAAACATCTCGAACAAGATTACGTTGCTACCTTTTGTGTTACATAATTGCCAATCATAAAAAGGTATTTAATTTTTATTATTGGCCATACGACATGCAAATTTTTGTTGAACACGCGTATTTGTTACATTCTTTATCACGTGAATTATATCATAATACATTTATATCAAAGATTCCAAAGATTAAATCATTAATTATAAATAGCATCTGTTTTCTGGCAGAACAATCAGTTCCCTTTGCCAATTTCGAGAACAGATAACGCTTGAATAAGAAACAAAGGGTTTCATATTTCCGGTTTAATTTCTATTTAAATACATAAACCACGATCCTGAGTTATGTCTAGATAAGCCAAAGTTATTAAGTACCAAGTTGGACCCTGCAGTAACTTTATAAGCATCTTAGTAACAGCGAAACTAATTGCCTTGACGTTAGGTACAATGTAGTGCGACTGCTTTTGAAAATTTAATCTCTGTACATATATTAGTTATAAAGTTATATAGTATCACTGGTATATATAATTATTATGAGCAAGCAACCCTTTAAGGTCTTTTGAAAATGGTATTTTTTCTAACTTTTAAACTTTCGCGTTCCATTATATAATTATTAGAGATGCGCCGAATAGTGGTTTCACCGAATAACCGAATACCGAATATTATTCGGTTTAACCTTTACCGAACCGGATATTCGGCCGAATTATTCGGTTTACCATTACATTGTTTTACCGCGTATAAATGTTGATTTAAAGTTTAAAAATAAATATTGTTTTGGGGTTTAAATTAAATGTTAATTTAAGGTTTAAAATAAATGTTGACTATACCAACTATAGGTTAAGAAACAAATATATTTTCTTTGACTTACAATATAACATCAATCTTACATAAGAACTCTTGTCTTTTAGTCCTACACTTTGGCTACATGAGCCAAGAAAATAGAAAAGCTTGAACCGAATATATTCGGCAACAAAACCGAATAATTTGGCCGAATACAAATAGTGGAAATGATGCCGAATATGCTGAATACCGAATACCAAACGAATATTCGGCGCATCTCTAATAATTATGTATTTAAACGGGAATTAACGCGATCACGACCTTCTACCTCACGATCTCGACGACGGAGGGCGTGCACCGCTGAGCCAGTCAGCCTGTGACCACGGCCAGTGCAACCTGGTCGAAACGTCAGGCAATTCAGAGGTATATTATACCTTTACGTGATCGCGTTGATTCCCGTTTAAATACATAATTGTATTTTTTCATAGATAAACGTGACAACTAAATGGTATCTATATTTATTGTTGCGATTGGTTTTACTAACCTAACACTAATTTTCAGAACAGGAAACTTCCTCAGTATGCGATAAGCTCGACTATAAATTATTTGAAATGGGAGCAATATTTTGAAAGAAGATTTTGCAGTAATTCTTAACGTATTAAACAAAAAGGTTTTTTAGTCTACGTTTTATAATAAAGTGCTTTTAGTTCCACGGGATGCTTAAAAATACTCAATGTATATTATTTACTTTGGAATATTTTCCTTTCATATTTATTTGTCATTAATGTATTAATTTATTATTGTGTAGTATAGTGTATTCAGACTAATACCTAATTATTATTATTATTTTTTTTTATGGTAGGTATAGGGGGGCAAACGAGCCGGCGGGTCACCTGATGGTAAATGACTACCGCCGCCCATGGGCACCTGTAACTCAAGAGTCACAAGTGCGTTGCCGCCCTTTAAGGTGGGAGTAGGAGAAGAGATGGCAGGGAGAAGAGGGGAGAGGGGGAAGGGGAAGGACGGGAATAGGGGAGAGGGAAGGGTTAGGGCCTCCGGTAACCTCACTCACGCGGCGAAATACAATGCAAACATTGCTTCAATGCCGGTTTTCTGTGAGGCCGTGGTATCGAGCGGAGTCAAGCCGGCCCATACGTGCCGAAGCATGACTCTTCCACGTAAAGTAAAAAATTAATCCAAAGCATTGCTCATTGTGAAACCAACGTGCTATTGTTACTCCGACGCTAGTAAAACTAGGGCCTTTATGGCACAATACTCGGTTTTTTGTTCTTTGTTTTGCGCTCAACATAATATATGTTTGTGTGTTTATGGTAGATACTTTAGCACTGTTCTCGTAAAAATATTTTAACTGTCAAAATCAAACAAACGTATGTATCTATTACACATGATAGTGAATTTTAGCAATGATAGATAATTATGCATAATGCACGAATCTATTATAGTAGATAATGTTTTCCTTTCTTCTTTTCATGTTATTAGAGGAATAATTGCTTCTTATTATTCACACTAATGCTATTGGGAGATAGTGTTCTTTTAAAAAAGTTACAGGTAACGATGACATATAATAAGCCAGCTCGAACTATGTATTACCATTGGTCCTTCGAGCCATTGTTTGTTAGACGTAAAAATGAGAACCAAAATAGATAGTACTAGTTGATTGATATAAATATACTGATAATAATAACACATGAAAGAGTATGAGCTAATAAAGTTAAAATATAAAACAATGAGTATAAGTAAGAGTGACGTATCTTTAATCATGTTCTTACAAAAGTTCAGAGGCAGAAAACAATATAACGCAATATACACTGGAGCTACATTATTTATTTTCAAACAGAATATATTTATCGTACGCCGACACTTTCAAACCAATCATTTAATTGGATCGTGTGGGATTGGATCTTAAAGTATCAAAGAATTTACATACCGAAGCTTACACTCCGCAAGAATGCATTTTTATGATCCATCTACTAATGCAATCATGATAAAATGTAGGGATTTAAAAACGTTGTTTTGTATCAACAGCTTTAGAACTGTCTTTAAGGGCTCAGTCGAGCATTGGATCACATTAATGTGTTGGACTATTAATTGTTTGCAAAACAGTTACTACCGACAATATGTCTCAATCCTTCTGGCGTTCCAGAACTCTTATTGAACATTAGCTGCGCCCCGCGGTTTCACCCGCGTAAGTCCCTATCCCGTGGTAATATCGGGATAAAAAGTAGCCTATGTGTTAAACGAGGGCGTCAACTTCCTGCATACCAAATTTTATCAAAATTGGTCCAGCTGTTTGCGCGTGAAGAAGTAACAAACATACCCATACACACTCACAAACTTTCGCCTTTATGATATTAGTGTGATACATACTACAAACATATTATAAACCTTACTCACAACTGGTTTTTTTTTTATAACAATTTGATTTTATGTTTATGCTAAAGCTGTGAGTGATTTTGTAAAACAATGTGTTTTTCTATGTTTATTTTTTTCTACCAAAGTTATTACTTTTTAATGTCTAAGGGATGTTTTACGCTACACCAGGCTGAGCCGTAGTATGGTCAAACATCTGTTACAGCGTACTAAATGTGTATTAGTAATTCTAGTTTAACACGTTACATTTTATATTTATGACGTTTAAGCATCAATTTAAGAATAAAAATCCGACTTTGTAGCATATGACATTTTTTTTAAAATAGGAATGGGGCATGGTAAAAAAATAGATACAAGTTTTTTGCAATGCGACGAAAAAAACTATCAGATAGAGTAAACACCCTGAAAATATTCATTTAACCCAGACCTCGCATGTATTTAACAATTTAATTTTAGTACATGTATTCTAAAAACTTTGATAATGTTTCAGTTTGAGATAAAATAATTAATTAAACATATTTATATTAAACATATTTCATATTATATTTATAAAAAATTCTAGCATTTACAAAGAAAGGTTAATATTCTTCGTAAATTTCCTACCTCTAATCTTTAAAATCTTATTACTCATTTGTGTCTTTTTTAGATAAGATAAGATAGGATAATTTTATTTGCTTAAACATGAGTATGCACACATAAGTATACAAGGTGAAATATTAATTTAACAAAAGGTCAGTCATATTTTGCCCTTAATAAAGTACTCTGGTTACACTAAGAACCAAAACGAATATAGAATTATGTTTTTAAGTCTTCACGTTCAAAGTCTTCAAAGTTTTTTGAACCCAACCGAATTTCACTTCGAAAATCTTCTAAGAAACTTTACAAGTATAAACATATTTGTGGCAGAGCTTATAACATTTTATATCATAATGGATATTATCATAAACTTAATATAATACGCAAAGTACACAAAGTTCATGATATTAACCCTTCTTTTAGTTCTCAATCTTCGTGTTATCGTATTGTTTTTTGTAAGTGGTTACGGATTTCTTTAAAAACTCGAACATACAAGTAGTGTCACTTGTGCCTTGCCAACCTGATCTCCCCTCTAGTGAAACTCTGATATACCCCTTCCCACCATCAGAAACTAACAGCACTACCCTGGTAGTGTAATCTGATTGTGGTCTACTGCGGTCTGCGGTCCTGATCAGACAGACCAGTGGCACTGAAACTATAGTAAAATGATTTACTTGCTGCAGACTCGGTCATAAGTCATCAACGCAGGATAACAATGACTCTTTTGTTTTAGCGGCGGGATGAGAATCAGTACGGAGTGGAGCATCAGTGTTTAAGACCGTGTGATTTATGACGAAATAATTTCACTATAATCTATCCGTTAGTGTTTTTTTTTTCCGTGGGATAAATAAAATAATTGTAGATATAATTGTAGTCATTGTGCTACAATTATAACTACAAATTATCACTAAGACCTTCATACATTGTCTCAAATTTAGGCTTAGATCTATTTGCGTGTGATTGTAAATATCGAGGTTCGGTTGGTCGACCGGTGTTATTGGATTTTTGGATAGACGCTAGAAACGTATTCAGTAGGCTGTAATAAGGTCAGCCCCATAATGTGAGACCAATACCTGGTGAAATGTAGGTGTGTAATAGACTTTCAAGGATATACCTATAGGCATAAGTATATAAACATGTATATAATGACAATCTAAGCCTAAAGTAGTAGCCCTTATTACTTTGTCATTTTTTATTCATTTGTGTTTGAATTACAAAACAAAATAGAAACTAGCAGAAAGAAAAGACGAAAGTAAAGGCTCACAGGTTTTGTTTTACTACAGTACAGTACAGTCAGGAAGAAGTCAGGCATACATTAAATAGTATTTAATATCTATACTTACAATATTTTCCACCACCAATAACGTGCTTAGTCAAAACATTTTACGCAATTAAATTAAATTACCTTGTCTTAAGAACCGATTTTCGCACAATTCAAATTGTAAACTTGTGGCTCCAGATCCCTTGACAAGCGGGTTTAATATGTAAATGTCTTCACCTGATCCATTAATAGATAGGACGACAACAATATAAATAGAACAGTTTCACTGAACGTAGGAGTTTGAACAAGTTGCCTAAGTTTTAATGACTGATGTCTATTATATCTTCTTCATATCTTCGTGGTAAAGAAGTACCTAATAACTAATTCTGCAAAAAAAATGAATTTTTGACCAATGACCTTTTTTTTCTTTTTTTATCGTGTGGAAACCCCCATGGGTCATCACCTCACCAGAGCTAACGGTAAAGTGGTATGTCGGAATCGAACCGACTAAAACCACACGGTATTCCGTCACAAGTGGGTCTATTGCAGGGGGACCCGGGTATAGCCTAGGAAGGAGTCCTCCGGGAACCCCTACAGACCTTGGCCGCCTTCAGCAGGCAACCACACCATGGAGTACGGGGGGCCTTACCCCCCTCCAGATCAGAGAGGTGCGCGTGGAACACGTCGCGCCACCGTCTCGGGCCTGCTTATGCAAGGGTAACGGTCAGCCCGACCCGTTACCCCCAGGCCAGGGCTCATGGAGGCCTGAGATCATTTTGCACTCTCTGGCTTGTCCTCTCCCGTTCCCGTTCCGCCGCCTCTTTAGCCAACATCACCTTCTCGCAAAACGAGATAGCGGAGCCCCACGCACTCTCATTTTGGACCATGGACAGAACCATGGTCTCTAGCGAGAGGCTTCCCACCCCAAACTCCAATGACCTGATTAATTAAAAACTAGATAAGTCTCACTACTCCAAATTACACTTATTTAGTTTTTAATTAATCATGTGGTCACATTTCTATTAAAGCACTAATTTTTAGACAGAATAAATTAATGTGTAACAAAAATTAATAAATTGCTTTAATATATTTCACTACACCGTAAAGTAAAAAAAAATATTACAGACATTATCGTCGCGAGGTAGAATTACTACTGTGCCCACGTTGAGCTAGTAGCAGGTGTGAAAAACTGTTCCTTCACTAAACCTTCGCAAGGCCTTTTGAACCCCGAGGTATTGAAATGTCAGCAGCTGTTACGGCTACACTTATTTAGGAGGCGGCTGTTACCCACTCGTTTTCAGAGAAAACTCGAATAAAAACATACCCTTAATACTTTTGAAGTGAAAACTTCTTTAGCGGCGTTGTGCACTTTTAAACTTGAAAAATGTTAAACTCGCGTCAGGACAACTCGCGTCAGGACAACTCGCGTCAGGACAGTGACCTGATCGAAAATTCGTAAGGCAGAGCCGAGTTTCTTAAATTTAAAAAAAATATAACATTCGAAATTCAAACATTTATGAGCGGCCAGGAGCGCAGAACTTCCGGTGTACCCTATGTATACATTTAGATATGTTATTACCTACTTTTTATTTTTAACCTAATTATATATATATTTTTTTTTTGTTCTAGAAAAAGACAACTCCCGCATTAGGAATTACTCCTGTGTCGCGGGGGACTTTACAAACATAGAAACAACGGACACAAAGAACACCCAGACTCAGGTGGGAATCGAACCCACGACCTATAAGCATAGCGGTCAGGGTCACTAACCACTAGACCAAGAGGCCAGTCAAAGGTCAAGAGACAGATGTGTGTGTGTGTGTGTATGTATATGCAAATACATTGTGAAGTTATGTTGTCACTTCTGACGTGCAGTCCTACGACTGACTTTTTTTTTTTATATTTGGATGCTCAGATATAGTTCTAATCGTGATCATCGTCATCATCAGTGAATTACTTGAACTTAAACCTGTCCTGAACTATTCACAAAGCTATTATTCGATTCATATTATATTCGAATGAAATATGTAAAACATTTGAAATACTTTTGTAAATAAAAATATTGACTAAATAATTGTCAAGCAATAGCAATGCGAAATATCGATACTTACTTACTCGTAAAGTACTCGACTACTGCAAACGATTAATATGAAAATATTAGACCGGACACAGTCCTATACTATGTTCTGTCAGCACTATATCCCAAAAACATCAACCCCCAAAACTATCTTACAGCGGCGTCGCACCGCATTACGCCATGGGGTGTCACCTTGTGAAAGAAAAACATAGATACTGTACAATTAGATACCGGTTCCAATCGATGTAAAAGTAAAAGTGGAAACGTGGAAAACAAGTATGTAACCCGCTTAATAATGTGGGAGTTAGCGGTTTAGCGGTCCATTGACTGACCTGTTTGTCTAGTGGTTAGTGACCCTGACTGCTGAGCCAGAGGTCGTCGGTTCGACTCCCACCCAGGACAAATTATTGTGTGAAATGTGTAATGAGCAATGATCATTTATTCTCTCTGGGTGTAATTTATCTATAATATGTATATATTTAGAAATATATAAGTATGTTTATCAGCAGTCTGGTTACCAAAGTACAGGCTCTGCCTATTTTGGGATCAGACTGCCGTGTATGAGATGTGTGAAGTTATTATTACCTATTAAATTATTATAGGCAACGGTGCCTTCGGATATTTGGAACACCAAGTACTTAATGCTAACTTTTTAAACAAAAATCATAAAGTAATTTTATCATTTCTAAACTATAAGTTCTGTACAAACTTGTATGAAATAACTTATTCCTCCATGACGTTAAATCTGCGTCACCTTATTAGAATCTAAACTTTACAAAGTAATAAATAAACAAATATTGCTTATACACGTATTTTGTAGGTCAGTCTCTTGCTACACCGTCATGATCTCATTCGTTAAGTGGACTCATCACTCGATAAATATAGCACATCTATTGGATTGAGTTGCAAACGTACATAGGGATACAATCGATCAATTCTCGATAAAAACGGTGCATCTATTTGATGAAGAGGCAAATGCACATACGAATACAATTCCATTTCTGATATCACCGTTAACCTATTAGCCAGGCAACTACTGTAGTAAAGTGCATATTAAATTGATGTATTGAAGGCGAAGTCAATTTGTGGTAATTTCTAAAATGTTTGATGTTCGTTTTTAATATATTGAATCTATGGAGAATTACTAAGTATATAAAGTTAGTATTGTAGTTTGACTGCGATTGCTGCATTTGCAAGTACAAGTAACAATAGTCGCTTACAGCTCCAAAGTTACAAGATATATTTCGGATTACACAACACAAGCGTCTTATCCTAGTTTAGGAGGCAACTGTTTCGTATGAGATATAATTATCGGACTTATTACCGGTACTAATTATAAGGAGTAATGCCGTTTTCTTTACCAGTCGTTTCTATCGAATTGTAGCGACCTCAAGAATAGCTGGACTTACCAAATGTTTCTAATAAGCATATAAGTCACAAACGTTATATAGACTAGTCTTTTATCTTTTTTTAACAGACTAAGCTAAACTAACTCTGTCAGCTAACATGTTTTATTTTCGAGAAATATACGTTTGTAAAATTATAGTTTAGTAAATAAAAAATAACGCTTTAAACCAAATTAAAAGTGATAATTATAAACATATATATATATATAGGTATGTGTGTATAAAAGAACAATTCAATGAAGAACCGAATTAAAAAGTTAGTGAGAATTCCACTTTCCACCTCATGATTCCAATAAGTCCAATTTGTAGGACTCGTCAAAACAAATTATATGAGCCCAAACTCAAGGGGTTTCTTAGAGGTTCACTATGCACCTCTTCGGTCATTCATCAGTTCAGGTCCAAGCTGCCAAATTACAGTATTGTCATCCAAACTACACACACATACAAAGTTTCGTTTCGACACGACTGTTAGAAGTAGGTTAAAATTTACTTTCAAGATTTGTATACATGACACAACGTGTAAGTATCACCGTCGCGAAATACTACTTTCTTTGGATACTTATCACAATGCAAAAAGTCAGTTCATCATAAAAATGTGAGATTAAGGATTTACAGTCATTAGTTTGATTTTGCGCTACGCAATGCGTGTATATTGTACACGCATTGCGTAGCGCAAACAAACATTTTTTGTGCAATACCTTAAACGTTCGGCGCCGTCGAACAGCTAATTTCATAAATGTTGTTTAATTGATTACATTGCAGTTTTTAGTCGTAGGGACACAAGCTTTGTCAGCATTTTGTAACATATTCAACTACTGCATTGCACATCGCCAGTCTCGGGATTGTCGGGCTGCGAGCGTGTCGATTAAATTGTACGGTAAAATCGTTGGACATTATAACTTTAAAAGAACACGCATTTCTTTCATTTACATCGCCGGTCCCGTGACTCAACAGCCGTATGGAATACCCCATATTGATTTTTTTCGGTAAAATGTTCTGTTTACTCATTGTGATATCACTTTTAAGCAAAACAAATGTAAAATTAAAAAAAAAAGAATTTTCCGGCAGAAAATTCCAATGATTTTCCACTCAGAATGATGGTCTGAATCTACTATTTCAAGATTCGGCAGGCCGTTGCTTACACCCGTTATATAGTTAGTTAAAAGTGAACGCTAATATAAGCGTGTTTAAATTGTTAAATATTCTCCTTTGACTGTCTTCACGAGTTAACGAGTTAAGGTTGCCTTTAGCTTTTAACGCGAGCGTTAGCTCTTAAACAAAACTTGCTTTCAAAATTTTGTGCTTTATTGCATAGTCGTGAACGTCGCTATTCCTCTCTTTGTCTGTTTCTGTAAACAGTACCATTATTTATTTTCATTAAACTAACTTACAATTTTCTACTTGTAAGAGGACGCAATAAAGAAAATCTACGAAGTAATAAAGACAAGTGTAGAAACACAAGTCTGCAATTGTCTGCATTCATTCACGTTTGCGACCGCCCGCGCCGACCGTAATGACTACCATTCATTCTTGGTCAAGCATTCCGTCGTTTATTAGCTGGGTAGCTAATATATATTACCATTTAGCTAGACGGCTGCGTGCGCTATGTCGTATCTAATGAGAACCCTCGTGTCACTTGACCAATAGTTCTCAGACTTCTTTAGGGCATAAATACTGGGTATCTACAAAGCAAGAGATCCCAAAACTGAAATCTGAAGTATGTAAAAGTTGCCTCCACCAAATAATTGTCTGATGATGACTATTAAAATTTATAACCACATTCCGAAAGTCATCAGGGAGCTCCCTAAAGCTACATTTAATGTGGAATCGAGGAAGTGGCATATAGCTAAATGCTTCTATTATGTAAATGAATTTCTTGACTTCAAATGACCGTTTGGTGTATTGTTTATTGTTGACGAATCGACGAATTATGTAGAAAAGAGATAGATCAATTTTGGAAATAATTAAACATCGATTATGTACAATGCGATGCAATAATTTATAATACCTATTGAATTTGTTGACATTTTCTATTTGTTTCTATTTATTTGTGGACTTGTTCGTTGACATACAAATTAAATAATGTAATCTAATTAAATTATAAAAAATTGTTACAATTAGATAAATTGGTAGAATTATGTACCTGACTTAGAAAACTTCTCTCGTCTGTGAGGCCGTGGTATCACTCCGGTCGAGCCGGCCCATACGTGTCGAAGCACGGCTCTCCCACGATCAATATCATAATATATTTTTATCCATGTTTCTTGTGTATCCATTCATTCATTCAATAAATCACACATTTGGTAAAACAGTAGAAATGTAGTGCCTATAGATACAAAATAAAATATAAATTTCGTCTGCGAGACGATATCCAGACTGATACATATTAGGTTTTTAATTCAGTCCACTCGTGACCACGATCGGTGCAATTCGATCGAAACGTCGGGTAACCAAGAGGTATTGTACCTTTTAAATATTATCGCGATTAAGTCCCGAATTACAAACCTAATATACAGTCATATTTCAATACATACATAGACACGTCTTATATCGCGCGTGTATTATGGTGCCTGTGAGAAACGGCCCACCATTAGGTTTCCCTACTAAGTTGTTTATTAATAAATAATCAATTAAGTAGTACTTAATATTGTCATTAGGGTAAGAACAAATAATTTTTCATGTTTCCAAAGAATTACTATCAAACCTTGAGAAACTTTGCATAAGACGAAAGGTTAAGTAATTAGGCCTGACCGTCTCGTGTGCGTAGGTAATGGGCCTAATATTTGTTGATTGTAAACATAATTTAGGTCAGTTAATATTTTTTATAATGTTATATAAATACTCACTACTGTTAAATCAAAAGCCTCAATGTGGAAAAGTCGTTTTTAACCTATTTTAAGCCTTTTATTTAGGTCTTTCCAATTGATAAGTCATGGTTAAAATCAATCTAAAAATCAATGTAATAAATATAACAAAAACAGTCTTTGAATTAATCAAATTAAGCATCAAATGATTTCTTTTGTCTATTACGCCTATCTTTCTAAATTATGTAGTAAACAAAATGCACTCGAGAGCAATGAATGCGGTCACATAAAGACACGAATCCTCCTACGAATCCAAGATTACCTTAATTTTAAAAGTATTTAACTGTCTATTAAACATAATTTATTTCACAAATCTCGCATTCTAAATTGCCTGTGATTTTCAGATATCTTTATGTGACTCGGATTCATTGCTCTCGAGTGTATATTATACGTACATTATAAGTCTGTAAACGGATAGATCGGGATTGAATACTAACTCGAAATACACAGCACATCAGCAAGTATTTAAGATAAGATTTCATTTGCAAATAGTATGTTATTTAGCAACAGGGTACTGTGTAATAGGTAGGTAGTTACATATTTTATCTGGTACATACCAACGATAGCCAAAATAAGATCAGGTATATTTTTATTAATTACTTGAGACTGTACTCATCTTCCGTGCTATCGTTATCATTATTTTTATCGTGTGCAAACCTCGTCATAATGTTGAAGTTGTTTGACGGAATCAAACCGACTAAGGGTACACAGAAGGCTTTCACACTTAACATCAGAAGGCCACACAAAGCTGGCTCGGCGTGGAGTTCGGTGGCCTCCTTTTCATTTAGATTCAGAGACGTCGCGCACTGTCACGGGCTTGCTTCTCCTTGCTTTGCTTGTTCGGCTAGAGCACATGAAGCTCGGAAATCATTCTGGCCCCTCCGGCGTCTCGTACTGCTTCTGAGGCACATCTAGACTACTCGTACTCTCTCGTTCCCTTTCCGCCGCATGATGCAATGCCCCATTGTTTGTATTTCTTCTCAATTGAATGTAACTTGGTCAAGAACAGACAAAAAGTACTACTTCTGATAAAAAGTGGTATTAATTAAATAGCTTAGTTTATCTTATTACGTTGAGCTTAAATATTATGATGATGATTAAGATAATTAATCATAATCAGCATTTATTTGTAGAAGCATATGTTAGTTACAGGTCTTAGGATTATCTTAGAAGTACACTATGCCCTACCGCAATGTGCGTTATCCAAATAATAATATTGGTAATTTGAACACACAACTCATGGAAATATATCATAAATTAATTAAATTCATTACGCTGCTGTAATAAGAATTTTTAGGCTATACAACACCTTATCAAAAGCTCATGATATCGACATTGGCGAATCTTTATTCCGATATAAAAGACACTTGGAACAAAAGGTTTAAGTTTCTCATTGATTGTATGTATGTACTTCACTGAATTCTGCTTATTTAAATTATATAGTTTGTCATTTTCAATATAACTTAGTTGTTAATTTTAATTATGTAATTAATTTTGTATTTGTAAGTAATGTCATAAAGAAGATTAAAATTGTCACAAACGTAGATTAAAATTGTCACAAAGGTAGATTAAATTGTCAAAAGTAGATTAAAATTGTTATGATAGTCCCAATAGATAAAATGTGTTGATGTTTTATTAGATTTAATAGGTTTATATTAGTTCTCTGGTATATACATATCTATTTATAATTAGGCAAAGACAAAATTTGGAATTTGATAACCGATTTCCTATCTTTTGAAGTAAAAACTTCTTGAGGTACGTTTGTGCACTTTTGCTATGGGGAAAAAGCACTGAACTCGTGACCGTCCTACCTACATGTATAGATCTACTAGAGGGCGCTAATCTAAACATTGAGTTCTGTCAACTCCCTATTAATTAATGTCATCAACCTGCTAATGTGACGTTTTAAGTTCGTCGTTTCGTTAAAGTTTTCACTTCTGTCGGCAGTCCCATGACTGCCTATTTTTTTGTTTAGTAGCTACTGAAGAGCTTGACATTAGCCCATTATTGATTTTTCATTTATAAATTTTCTAAAATGCATTCAGGCGCCGCACGCAACCTAGTCAGTCGACATTTACATACGAATGTAATCAGTAATTAAACAAGCAACTATTCTATAGTTTAATCGTCGTTCTCGTTATACTTGATGTGATGTCAATATCCGCTTTATAGCGCTTTATGCTTTAATATCTAAGACTGGATTCGTCTTGAAGGATATTGCCAGTTATGACGCTTTTATAGCCTTTTACGATGCTCAAGCAGAGAGATAGTAAGACGAACTACACTGCATATTATTTTGTATAATATGTAGGATTTATTACGAAACAATCCTTTTAATAAAATACATAAGAGGTTTCATACATATATTTTAAAAACAATTCTGGACTATGGCCATGCTTTGGCACGTACGGGCCGGCTCGACCGGAATGATACCACGACCTCATAGAAAACCGGCAGTGAAGCAATGATTACATTGTTTTTCCCCGAGTGAGGGAGGTTAGCAGAGGCCCTAACCCTTCCCTCTTTCCCTCTTCCCTCCCTTACCCTACTCCCACCTTAAAGGCCGGCAACGCACTTGTGACTCTTGAGTTGCCATCAGGTGACTTGTCTGCTCGTTTGTCCCCTATACCATAAAAAAAAAAACTAAATATATAATGAGTTACAGGTATTACTGAAGATTATTGTGTAGTCAGTGTGTTGGTTCAGGGAGTGTCCATATGATATAATTTTATCTCTTTGAAGAATGCAGTACCTTACTTTATATCCGTGGCCAGCGTGAATATGTTGACGTGTCTAAAATTGCTATTTGTCAGGGTGGCCATTTTTAAATTTTGACGGTTGTATGTATATGTTGAGATGTCAAATAACGAATATTATTTTTTGGTGACTGAGTGCAAGTTGACATAAGAAAATATCAACTTCAACTTTTGGTTTGTGGCTTTGTGGAGTTACCACAATTTTGCCAATGTCAAGTAGGTATAATGTTCATTAAAATGTAATGTCAATGTTAATTTGACATGAGGTTTTGTCAGGTTAGACATGTTAAAATGCGAGATGTCGACATATTTCCAAAGTCGATTGCTCCAAAATTTATGTATATTTGAAACTGCAAATTTTTTCATATAAATTCCTAATGCGTAGGAAGTATTACGCCAATAAAAAAAAAATGGGAGTCGACATATCAATGTGTTCACGCCAGCCACGGGTTATTTTTGGAAAGCAACGGATAATTTTATTAATGTTACGTCAAAGAAAGAAACCTTTTTCCTTTTTATGAACTTTAATACGGAACAGATTTTATTCTCTTTATTTAATAACTAACTTGTTTTTGGATCTCAGTTTTCCCTGCATTAAATGTATTAACGTGGATGTACCGACACTAAAAACAATTCAATATGGTAGTTAACTATGACGTCAAATCATAACGGCATTGTATTTAACGTCAAAACGATTTGTTCTGTTTATATTTGTACGAAATAACAAATATATATTTTTTTTTTTTTTTTAAAGACTACTGGTAACGTGGGTCACACATTACTAGTATTCTTGTTAACCACTCCAGCTAAGCTAAATACTTGTGTTAGGAGTGGGTTCACGTCGGTAGTGCACTGGGTGGGGTTCGAACCCGCAAACCCTTCAAAATTTGGAGTACGCATTTCAGAGGCGGAAATGTTAGATATTCGTACAAACATTGCAAGGCAAAACTAGGTAATGTAGGCGTGTGAAAATGGCACGTGATGGAAATGAGCACTGACACAGCATTTGTCAATGTAGGACATTTAGCTTTGAACATTGTTTATTAATGACTACGATTCCATGCTGAATTTTTAAATGACGTCAAAAAACGAGTCAGTTTATGTAACGCAATGTAAACCGATTTAATGATATTTCAATTAGATGACCTCATGAATATTTTAAGAAAATAACCCAAGGCTGGTAAAACTACTATTTCAATTGTACTATTTTGAATAATTATCTTTTAAAGTATAATTGACTTCAATGCGCCTAACTCAAATGTGTGGTCAGTTCAAATAAGCTGTATATTTCATCACTTAATTTGCCACATATAGGGATGGATTTTTTTTAAATTTAAATAGGACACACTTTCAGTATAATCAATTCAATTAAAATGCGAAATGTTTGAATGGGTTCACAAATTCACAATATCCGTCTTAAAACGTAATAAATATACGGTATACATATAATATATAGTATAGATATAATATATAGTATACTACATAATGAAGATACACGGTTATACTCACGTGTGTGTTTTGGGATAAACCCAACTAGTTTCAGGGACAGGTAGCTTTGCTTCTTGATGAAGAGTCGCTGTCGGACCCGGAACTTTCCCGAAACACACACTCCGTCCTTTTAAAATGAATATGGTCACGATTTTCAGGATAAACAAATGATTACAAAAACAATTAGCTCTATAAACACCCGAGAGTATTTGAATACAATTTGTGGATGTGCCAATAAACACAAGTCTACATTTCCATCCATTCAATATCAATAGCTTTACGCACCGTCAGATCCATTGGCATCCAAATAACTGTGAAATGTTGGATAGGGAATCCTGCTTATTAAATTTCGAGTTGATATAGTAATTATTTTGAACGCGGATATCTGTAAGTTCCTGGCGTTGTGATAACCCCAAATCTCAATATATATATGTCTGTTTGTGTTTGTCTGGAAGTGTCTATGTATAATATGCTACACAGGTACAGTACATATAAGTAAAAAGTAAATTAAGAACGAAATAATTAGTGTCTAATAGTTTTTCTACTATTAATTAATTAATTAGACACTTAGACACAAACACACTTCGTTCACCAATTTTATACGCATAATCACTTACACGCTCACACACACACACACACACACACACACACACACACACACACACACACACACACACACATACACACAAACATTCTAACCTTAGATTTAGATATCAATTAGGATTAATAGAAGTACTTACCTTGGTTTATTTTCTATGGAAGTGCAGTAACACTTTTTTAAGTTATTGTTATTGTTATGGTTATAAATGGACATTTTTTCGGCCGTAGGGTGGAGGCCTGGAGATCTGTCATACAGGTTTCGAGCCTAGTATAGACTCCAGCTCTCACTAAGGAACTTTATAGTATTTATTATATTAAATGTCATTCCATGCACTGTAAGCTACTGTACCTTATGAGAGGAATAAATGAAATGAAATAAAAAAAAAATAATAATAATAATTTCCTGCTGTCCCCACACTATGTCGGGCCTGTATCCTGGAAACCAGTGAATTTAACTATTTTAAATTTAAATTTATGAGCGTTACAGTGCTAACGAGTTTTAACTTATCAATTAACAAAACTTTAACAGTGTCTGTGTTTGTATGTGGATGTGAGTGTGTTGGTTGTGTGCATGTTATGTGTGACCGTGTTTGTATGATTATGCGTCAGTTTATTTCACGGTTTTAATTATGTTGTTTCTTCATATAACAGACTTCGAAGTAATTTTGAGGTTGTTTTTTAATTGGCTCATTGTAGTTTCTTTAATATCACAGTTCACAAAGGTGTATGAATTTACAAGAAAAAAGTATTTAAGTAGGTATGCTTATCCGTGTTTCAGAACTAGTAATACAAGCTATACACAGTTTGGGTCTTGACAGCACTCTGTAAAATATACCAGTAAATTGGGACTACAGCTTCCATAGCAAAGCTAAAGTTTCTGCTTTGTCAAATACACCGCTTTTCGTTTTTACCCGGCTTTTTCAACAGTGGAATTCCACTTGACATTAGCCGTTCCGCTTCCCTCGAATTCTTTTGTCATTTGTTTATTGTATCTACACTAGCATAATAAAACTAGAGGGTTCGCGGGTGGTTTTCACAAAAGAAGTGTGTTTGTACATAAGTACGCATGTAAGAAGTTATACTTCTTTGGCGTAACAAGATAAAAATCTTTCTAAAATTTTTATCCAATTCAATTCAATTTTATTTAATTTTTTCTAATTTTTTTTAATATTTTATTCGGACTGATACAAAACACGTGTTGTAGGTTCAGAAACACTTGAATAAATATCGTGAAGTTAGTAACTTTTTTGAAAAACTAAAATGTTGACTAGCTAACTTCAGGGTGTCGGTTTTCGTGACGGTGTGCGGGCGCATCGTAAAAATTACGCTCATTATTATTAACTAACGCGCCAAAAGAAGTATAACTTCTAAAACTGTACCAGTTATTTTACTAATAATAATTTTTCGAGTAAATTTTGGATCATTATTAACTAATTGAAATAAAATAATGCTTGTGTTTTTATTGAGTCAAAATTATTGTCAGTTTTAAAATTTCGAAACCGCGCCAAAAGAAGTATCACTTCAAAAAACCTGTTATATATAATAATATATTTGCGGCGGCCTAAATAGTCATATTTTTTTAATTACGCTGACGAACAAGTTTGATTTTTTTACAGCCCCAAGTGGCCACGGTCGATGACGACGACGAAATCCACGGTCACTTGGGGCTAAGTATTAATTTCAACTTTATTCAGAGCAAACGGGACTTAAAGGTCAAGCACCCAGATAAATGGACAACGAGGTGATCTTATAAAGGTAACCCTTACAAGATCGCCACAAGATTTTTACCTTTTAAAGTACGAAACCATTAAAACTGAAAATTATTATTAAGATGTGGGTAAGAGCAAGGCATTCAAAAGATATTAAACAAAGAAGCACGATTACGTTTTCATGCTTCGTATTAATTTAATGAGTAAATAACAAAAAGCAATAAGTGTAATGAGTTAATTTTTGAAGTGAAAACTTCTTTGGGCACACTTTTGCACTTTTGGCTATGGAGAAAAAGTACTGAACTCGTGACCATCACGCTAATAATACATATATAGATCCACTAGAGGGCGCTAATCTAAACATTGAGTTCTGTTAGCTCCTTATTATTTAATGTCACCAACCTTCTAATGTGACGTTTTAAGTTCGTCGTTTCGTTTAAGTTTTCACTTCTGCCGGCAGTCACATGATTGATTGATTCGAATTATTTGTGTACCGTTGTTAGAATGACGAAGTTAGAATCTCAAGCTTATTTCACAGTATCAACTGAGCTTAGAATCCGTGAGAAATCGAAGATACAACCAAATAGATCCGATTTATCAATTAGTCTTCATTATTTATTCCCTCTCTGTCCGCTTTGACTTTGAAATCCCCAAAGGAAAGAGCTTTTGATCCAGTGACTTCGATGGCAGGCTTTGTTACGAAATTTTTGATGAAAGTAATTTATAACCGACTAGAAATAATTAATGCAACGCTCCCTTTGAGGCTGTAACAGCAATCAGGGAATTGAATTAGCAGCTACATGGCGGAAATCCATTGTTAAACAGTAATTGAAGGGGTACGTATTATTAACCATCGATTCGTCGACCCGAACAGTAGTAATAGACAAAGATAAATAAATCTCAACCAATTGCCAACCACACTTCGTCTATAAATCTGTTTACCAGGTATGACAGATAGCCAAAACTGTAAGTATACTGACAGGAATAACGCAGCAATCAATTATTGACATAGTCCATAATTTGTATCTTTAAGCGTATCAGAACTACGAATAATAAAGTATTGGCAGAATCAACTCGTCAATAATTCATTAATGTCGTTCTAAATAGTTATAAGTATATATATTATATAGCTATATATGTGTTTGTATATGTATCTGTGTATGTGTGTATATATATGAGTATATTTGTATCAAATTTTAGTATGTATCCCTTATTTTTACATGGTTTTTAAGTGCGCCTACTTTTGCTTCACCCAAAGGTTGACTGGTAGAGAATGCCTTACGCATTAAATCCTCTTATATATTAATGTGGAAATTTTTTTCATCATCATTTCGTTCCTCTGTTATCAATTGATAAAGCTTGCCTAAAGTAACCATTTCTGTATAAACTGTGCTTTGGACCTAACATTATCTGAACAGTTACTCGTCACATAACACTCGGGGTCCCGTACATACGCAGTAGAGCGGGTAGATAGCTAATTTTCCACTACAGTCCCTCCACTGTCGGCCTGTAGACCAAGGACGTATAAAAAGCCCTTATCTAAGGTCGAGTCACACTGCAAATGAAAGAGATTAATTATATTGTTTGCGGCCATATATTTTTTTTATTTATTTATTTAAATGTCCTGCAGTTTGCATTGCACGAGGCGGACTTAATGCCACATGGCATTACTACTACTCAACCTTTGGGTGATTCAGTGAGGGCCATGGCAGGTGTATAAGAATGAAATTTCTTAAAGAAAGTTATAATTTACATACTAATACAATTGATTATACTACATTGTCATACGAATACACAAACATACACATACATACATAAATACTTACAGATAAATATATAAAAAAATAAATAGTATATATAGATACAAAATATACCTATGGTTATAAGGTTACGAGGATATTTCTGCCAACTGTTTCCTGTAAACTTCACGGACCTTAGCTTTAAACGTGTCTCTGTTGGTAGACATCCTAATCTCAGGAGGGAGCGCATTCCATAGTTAAATGTAAAATACATACGATATCGGTAGGAAAGACGTGTATTACTAAGTTATTGAGTGGAAACCTTAGAGTTACTGTTCGCTTGTCAAGAAGATATTTTTGACTAAATACATAAATAAAATAGTAATAAAAAAACATTTAAACGCATACCCTGTACTGAGGAAACGTGAAACAGCTAGTAATGATCGTAAACACCTGTTAATTAATTTATATTCATTGAGATATCACTGGTGCGAGTTGCGGGTTAGGTTTCAGATCGGATTGAGAGCTGGCGCCGGTGGTTTATCCTGTGTCCTTTTTAGGTTTTCGGTTTATTCTCCCCTTTACCGCGTCAGAACGTTAAAACTCTTTCATAGATAACAAGCGTAGCGAAATCACCAGATAATTTATTACCTACGGTTTCTCGTTAAATTATGAGCTTCTAATTACTTTGCGGCTTCATACTTTACTTTTGTTTGTCGTGCAGTATACAGTAAAAAATTCTGCTAAAATTATTAAAAAGTAACGAAAAATCTGGCAAAACTATTACTTGAAGATCGTCTTACCTTAGAAAAAAAAAATAAGCAGTCATGGGACTGCCGACAGAAGTAAAAACTTAAACGAAACGACGAACTTAAAACGTCACATTAGCAGGTTGGTGACATTAATTAATAAGGAGCTGACAGAACTCAATGTTTAGATTAGCACCCTCTAGTGAATCTATATAATATGTATTATTAGCGCGACGGTCACCAGTTCAGTGCTTTTTCCCCATAGCAAAAGTGCACAAACGTGCCTAAAGAAGTATTCACTTCAAAAAAACTCTGAAAGTAACTCAGTAAGTAACTTTTTCAATTTCGATATTTATCGCATCTCTTTTAGTGTCACTCCATTCCAAGTCTGTAACCACACGTCCTATTTATTACTGTACACATGTTTGTACTGTACATATGACGTATGTTTTTGTACTAATACATTTGCAAAGGATTTTTCAGTGTCAACATAGGGGTTTAACAATGTTAACTTCATGTATATTTTAGGCTTTTAGGCTTGTCATCTGGAAAGCTGTAACGCTAAAACAAAACATTTGAACAAATATAAATGTTTTAAAGGATTAAGAATGATTGGAATTCATTTTATTTATTTTTGCATGTAACATGTATGTGCGTGATATATATTTTTTTTTATGTTGTAGGAGGCAAACGAGCAGACGGGTCACCTGATGGTAAATGACTACCGCCGCCCATGGGCACCTGCAACTCGACTCATAAGTGCGTTGCCGGCCTTTAAGGTAAGAGTAGGGGAAAGATGGAAGAGGGGGAGAAGAGGGGAGGAGGGAAGGGGTTTAGGGCTTCCGGTAACCTCACTCACTCGGTGAAAAGCAATGTAAGCATTGCTTCACTGTCGGTTTTCTGTGAGGCTATGATATCACTCTGGTTGAGCCGGCCCATACGTGCCGAGGCATTGTTCTCCCACGTAAAAATTCCTCGTACGTTTCTTAATACATAGGTATATGTATGTAAAAGGGTATCATCGTGAGGCAAATGCAAGCCTTGCTGATCTTTGTATCTCATAGTTGATAGAGCAAAGCAGATTTGGAGCCATAATGGAGGTCGCGATTACCCAGCATTACCGGCACAGTGTTGTATTTCTGCTATTGAATAAGGTCGCATAAAGCAACTAAATAGGGTCATATTATACTTGTATTTTAATGTGGTCTACTATTTTATTTTGTTCACAGTTACGGTCGATTTTAGTTTTTTAGCGGCACTTATATAATGTAATGTGAATACCACCTTAAGATTATAATTATAAAGGTCGACATTACATTGCCCCAGGCAGACGTTTCCCCGCAAGCTACGTGTTAGGTCGTGTCATGATTTAAGAATATACTTATAAGCGGTACCAGTATGTAATTGAAATATAAATTATTATCTATTCTATATCAAGAAATCCGAATATTATTGAGCGCAACATGAACCCACGCAAGCAACCTTCACATACGCAAGCAAACCTCCACCTAGCTAAATACAAACTGAATGAAGTCCTCTTGTACTAAAACATTAATGAATAATTAACGATAAAGGATTTTAGTAATCCTAAAGGGACACGCTTCATTTATTCAATAGTTTGTTGTGTTTTATGAAAATAAATCCGAATATATATTTAGCTAGTTTTGTTGCTGGCTCTAAAAGCGAAACATAACATATTTATGACAAATAATTCTTTAAAAAAAAACCGACTTCAAAAAAAAAAAATCCATAAAAGACTTATCTAAGGTTTTCTCATGGATGCCATTGTCAGAACTGGACCAAATTGAAATGGCACCACACGGGAAGCACCAGCTTTCAAATGAAAAGAAAAGAAAAGAATCATCAAAATCGGTTCACCCAGTCGAAAGTTCTGAGGTAACAAACATAAAAAAAAAACAGAGTCGAATTGAGAGCCTCCTCCTTTTTTGAAGTCGGTTAAAAAAATGTTCACTCTTATTCCTTTTAAACTTACTTCAATACATAAACACTTTTTGTTCATTTGTCAATTTTTTGCAAAATCGTTTCCTCTTGAAATTTTTGCATACTCATTTGCTCTTGAAGTTTTTGCATACTCGTTTCCTCTTGAATTATTTGCATACTCGTTTTCAAGGACACATAAAAGAATATAGGGTATCTTTCATCTAGAAAAAAGTACCATTCCTGAGGCATGAATCAAATCAAAATCATTTATTTGCCCATATGAGGTTCCTTCACATGTTAGATATATAAAACTAGTCCAGAACAGTCCAGGGAAAGAAAAATTTGTAACTGTTTGAAATACAAAATAATATAAATAGTAGTCACTCAGACGCATCTAAAAATGCCAGTACCTCGACTCGAGATGTTTAGAGTGACCTGTGTGTATATGGCACCACTTATCTACATATAATGCGCTGCTAGAAAATATAGTTAATCTACCGTATCATAAATTCTGTCCAGCTTTACAGAAATGGTTGATAGAAGAGAGCTCAGTCAATGAAGTTCTAAAAAAATTTACCTCTCGCTCCTACCACTTTAGAAATGCATTATAATGTACTAATATGAACGTCTGTGTATATTAGGCAAATACCAATAACAATTTCAATTTCATAGTAAAATTTTGCATGTGTGTCAGTTGTAATTTAATTCGTAATTGTATTTTCAATTTTTTTATTTGTCAATGCTATCATAATGTGCCTACCTTATATTTCCATGCAACTATGTATGGCTAAATGTGTCTTATACTAACAGGTAGTTCATTTGTCATCCTTTTACCATATTTTAAGCAAATAAAGATATTATTATTCTCTTTATTACACTTAAAACTTATAAATTACATTTTTAAATGTGTATATGAATAACAAAATATTTATTTAAAAATATAAGAAATAGTAGACCACCGACATCGGGTACAGGGACCAAGACGTCGGTGGTTAGGGCTCCAAAGACAGGAACCTCCTTACTATACGGGCCGTGTCGAGGAAAACTGCCTTCTACATCAGTCCCTCGTCGAACGCGAGCCTCTTAAGGTGTTGGTCGAGGCTCTTGGCTATCAATCCATGAGCAGATATGACAATCGGAACAATGATCGCCGAATCAATTTTTTTTTTTTTTTATGGTATAGGGGGTAAACGAGCAGACGGGTCACCTGATGGTAAATGACTACCGCCGCCCATGGGCACCTGAACTCGAGAATCACAAGTGCGTTGCCGCCCTTTAAGGTGGGAGTAGGAGAAGAGGGGAGGGGGGGAAGAGTGGGAAGAGGGGAAGGACGGGAATAAGGGAGAGGGAAGGGTTAGGGTCTCCGGTAACCTCACTCACGCGGCGAAATGCAATGCAAGCATTGCTTCACGGCCGGTTTTCTGTGAGGCCGCTGTAACGAGCGGAGTCGAGCCGGCCCATACGTGCCGAAGCATGGCTCTCCCACATATCGACAATTACGTGAGAAATATCCAAATATTTGGTTTGTTTTTCTCTTTAAATTTTCACGAGG
Organism: Euplagia quadripunctaria; assembly: GCA_963859945.1. NCBI lineage: Eukaryota > Metazoa > Arthropoda > Insecta > Lepidoptera > Erebidae > Euplagia > Euplagia quadripunctaria. The sequence goes on along the minus strand of OY982570.1, from coordinate 5,113,941 downwards.
TTCTCGTCATGAGGAACAGCGACATCGACAATCATTGCGCAACGCTCTAATCGGTCTATCAGCACTTTATTAGGTTTATTGGCAACAATAGTCCTGTCAGTGATGATAGATTGATCATTGATGTTATTATCATTATTACTTTTACGCGAGCGAAGCCGTGGGTAAAAGCTAGTCTGTTACATAGTTAAACCTGCATGGTCATCCTTTGTGATTTTTACGCACCTCTCTGCCAGTATAATTATGTATGTCACTTAAAAAGCAATAATTTGTCTGATTGTTTGCAATTTTGCTCTGTCCAATATGCATTTATATAAAATAGGAATGTGAATAGGTGCTACTTGCGATGATAGGTCGGTCAGCCTTAATGTCATGAAATTGTTTATTTATTAGCCGCGTTTTTTTCTACTAAGTTTTAATACAGAATACGATTTAATGATATCCGCGAGTAACTCGGTTGGCAATTTAATAAAATAACGTTACAAAACATTTTTTTTTCATAATAATTTAATCAACTTTTACACATATTTATTATAGGAAGTAAATTTTATACGAAAATAAGACTTACAGCCACAAATACTTTGCCTAATGTAAAATGGCCTTATTTCGTTCAAAAATGGAACGCCTCTAAGTATTGGATAAGGGGCAGGGTAATCTACTAGTAAGCACGGACAAGTCAGGTAAATGGGTCGTTTTGTATTTTCCTAGGATCTGCCATCAAAGGCTATATTGTATCTATTGAAAAGATTTAGAGGATTAGGGTAGGTAGCACTTTTATTTGTGTGTTTTCTAGGAAATCTAAATATTTACACCCACATACTGAAGTTATTGAATAAAATATTAATCTATATACAATAATATACCTACATATAAGTAGGTAAGGACAAAAAATGTCCTACCTTCGACGGAGCTTTACCAATAATATAATGTCAATGAATTACCGTCTATTGAGTATGGCAATAATAAATTTCTTTGTCAATAAGTTTAAAAAAAAGAAATATAGTCATGTCTATGAAAACAATATTATCTATGCTCTCTTTGTCATGGAAGGAAATGGAATGGAAAATGAAAGGTTTTATCCAAATAAGTTTTTAATTGGAATAAAAAAATAACACCGTCGAATTTCGACCTCATGGTAACCACTACTTTAAATAAATATTTTTAAAATGGTAGCGAGATCACGTGATACGGTAATACGATGTTTCGGTGCAATTGTACTGTGACTAAATTGTCTTGGTGTTACCTTAAGTTTAAATGCAGCACTAAGCACAGTAACTGGCGTACAATTAACCTCAAATTAAATGGACATCAAGCGGTGGAATAATTGTCTTGTTTGTACTAGATAAAAGGATATTTATTATAGTGTCATCTATGTTAGTTTAACGTAATACTTAAAGGGAATCATTGCAAACTGATTGTACGTGTTATGTCGGTACTTTTATAGCAGGACACAGCAAAATTCTATTCGATACGGTCATTCGACTACTCGCATTTTGTGTTTTTTTTGAAGAGGTAACCTTTAATTCTTCCTTTATGTTTTTTACTTTTACTGGAGCTCAGTGTAAGCTGGTTTATTACAATAATACAAGGCATGATTGTTGACATTTGGAGTGGACAAACATTGACACAGTTGTGTAGGGTGCTAGAACTCCATCGATAGCTCTAGCGAGGGTGTTATCAAGAAACGAAATTCTAAGAAAAATTGGATGGGAACCTCGGATGCCTATTGACTAGCAGGTAGTCGCCGCGTCGTTTACAAAGAATTTCACCGTGATTTATATTTATTAGACAGATTAACTAGAAATATTTCCACTACATTTACTATTCAGAAAGTATTTTTAAAGGACTAGAATATCCTTTTTTGAATGTCAATATTTATGAGGTAACTGATTGTACCCAACGATATTTCATAGCCGATAAACGATGACGCCTTTCATCGGATCTCGGATTTTCCGGCCATTAAATTTTTCATTCATTCACCAAAGATTTTTTCTAAAAGAGAGATTTATCACTATCATAGCTCGTGCTTTTATAGTACTATTGGGAGATTTAGATGTTTGGATTCTTTGCTATAGAACTTCAAGGCATTATTCCTTTGTTGGTTGGGTTTGTATATCGACATGAGGAATTAAAGAAGTACATATATTATTAAATTTATATATCATTCTTTATTTTAATGATTATATTGAACTATATATGCATTAAGACCCATGCATCACTTAACTTGTTTTCCCTAGCAAAAATACTACTTTATAGTTGTTATTTAAATAAAACCTGGACTCTAATACGCTATAGGATAACTTTAATTACAAACATTGGCGTACATAAAGAACATTTGATTATAATTTTATTCAAAATAAATGTACGACTCGCTTTACGTTCAACTGCCATAATTGAAGCTTGTAACAAAGAAAATTACAGTATCTCTGAGAATACTGTTTACACACTGAATGTTTTAGACAGATAATTCAAATTACAATTCTAAGAAAACCTTAATGTTGTGACGCCCGAACCTCTTTCGGGTGTCGATCAAAACTGGCTGGTAATATAATGTTTGAATCTGTTCTAATATTATTTTTTTAAATGTATAAATTCTTTAGAAAAAGAACAGAAGAGGGAAGACCCGCAGCCATCAGTCAGAGTGGACGGCTGTCAAGTTGCTGGGCCCCATCTATGAAGCCATTATAAAGTAATTTTGTTAAAAGTAGTTAGCTCAGTTCTTAATATATTAATTTTCAGTTCCCCATCTTCTATCAACTGTTACTCTAGTTATATATCAACACCCGACCTTTTTTATATCCTCTCGGCCAAGCGAAGCCTTACAATATATACGCTTAGATAGCCCTGAAGTTTATTCTATAACTGAGCAAGCACAAACTACAGTTTATCACCAATCTCATATCAGTGAATCCGTAGATTACATAAACGCAATGTTGAGCATGTCTGGCTGCATTAGTTCGTACAAAAGGTATAAGGGACTTTTGTGGGGGACGTTTCTGTTACAACGTCCGCAGACACGCCTTTATCACGTTACTGGCTTCGAGAAGTAAAAGTTATTTATGAATGAACCGAACTTTTATTATTTTTAGGACTTTTGTAAATTTAAGACCGATTTGGTAACTTATATTTAATTGTTATACATAATTCATAGTATTCGTTTGGTAAACTCTGTAAAGTATAATAGTGGTTTTAAAACAGTTTTCTTTAAATATTCTACTTTCTGTTAATTGACATTTTTAGGTTCCACAATGTAAACCCGATACGTGGGGTACACTGAAAGTTTTGCGTAACTTATTTTTTTTTTTTGCACGTATGGGCTGGCTCGACCGGAGTGATACCACGGTCTCACAGAAAACCGGCAGTGAAGCAATGCTTGCATTGCTTTTCGACGAGTGAGTAAGGTTACCAGAGGCCCCATTCCCTCCCTCTCCCCCCTGTTCCACCCTTCCCCTACTCCCAACAGGCTGGCAATGCACTTGTGACTCTTATGTTACAGGTACCCATGGGCGAAGGTAGTCATTTACCATCAGGTGACCCGTCTGCTCGTTTACCCCTTATACCATAAAAAAATGGCTACACGTAAAGCTATAGGGTCCGGTATATGTGTTGACCACTGTCATGGTAAAAAAGTCTATACAATGACAGTCCAAGTTACATTGGTCAATGAAATAAAACAAGACATTTGCACAGTTGAAATTCGACAGCCAGGCGATCGATAGTACCTATGTATAATTATAAATATCCGATCTAAAAATATGAAAATGTTCATAAAAATGATTAACCACAAATATGTATTAATCTAAATACCTTGTTTTTAATGTTTTTAAATAACATGTTTAAGTATTGCTTGCACTAAGATATCATAGTTTGAAGTGTGATTGTGTAGGTTTACGTCTAAACACTTCATATAGGATACATTTAAATACGTGCAATGGTGGTTATTTTAAAAGGGCCTTGACCGATTGAACAAATTGGCTGTGTGTTTAAAAAAAACATGTTATTTAGTTCAATTTGGATATCCTCCAAATGACACATGAGTTAAAAAGAAAGGATGTCTACTAATAAAAATTATCACCCGGTTCAAAAAGTCGAATTAAAAATAATTTATTAAAAATACAAATCAGTTGGAATATGTGTCAGTCATCATCGTTACAATCATTAACCTCATTAGAATAAAGCACAACAACTCTCAATCTCGAGATTTAGACCTGTTCTCCTCAATTTAATTTAGTATACAAATCGTGAAATGAAAAAACAAAGTCACATTGCAGATAAACGAGGGAAAATTCTTCACAAGCATAAATAATTGTCTACAATTTTTTATCTTCGCTTGTTTCAAAATTAACTCAGTTCTTGCCCGTTCGCGTTGAAAGAGCCTTCCTCTCGTCAGTGGACAGACGAGTGTTGACCTCAAACTGGAATAGGCCACGGAAGTTATACTTTTCCTCCTAACAAACTTTGCTATAGAGATTTTATATAATGGTTCATTTGTTTTCCCTTGGGATGAGTTGTTTAAAGTGCTCGTTTGAGAACTTCTCATCTTTAATCGCCTTTTTATTCTTGGATTTAATTACAGTACTAGAGTTTTCATGATTACCATGAAAACACTAATACTACTACTTTAAAATAATCATAAATTTAAAATTGAAAACACCCCCGACTCGAAAATCCCTTCAATGATTACAAAATGCCTTACATCATTTTGGAAAAGAACTGATACTCTTACACTGCTGGACCGATATTAAGCAAAAATAGATAAGAACCACCGCAAGGAAACTGGCTTTCAAATGAAAAAACCGCATCGAAATCGGTCAATCCGTTTGAGAGCTACAATGCTACAGACAGACACACACATAGACATTGACGTCAAACTTATACCACCCCTCTTTTTGCTTCCGGGATTAAAAAGGCATATTTCAAACTTTCACGTCACATGATAATATTAACGGGAATGAACAAGATAGTTTGATTATATTATGTACGAACGTGTATGTTTGCACTGCCCAACGTTCCCCCGTGACACAGACCGTTTTCATAGGCTGTCCTGATTTCTTTTATTTACTTATTTAAGGTTCACCAACAATTACTCACACATAGAAACACTTACAATAAAATACATGCAATAATAAGAATACAGTGTAGCAATTACTTAAAGGTAAACACCACTTGTTTATATTATACTAGCAACCCGCCCCGGCTTCGCACGGGTGCAAATTATACACCTAAACCTTCCTCATAAATTACTCTGTCTACAAATTACAAATTATATATATAAATATCGTCAGACTTTCGCTAGCAAGGGTACTACTGGTGAACACTTAAGATATACCTATTGCCAGTAAGTAAGGCAAAGCCTCTCGAAAGTGCTAACGCAATAGTACAGGAGAAGTTTGGGACAGATCTCCCTGCTGTCTTCCTGAGTATACACGGACACCATCAGTCTGTCTATTTGTGAAAACCCCATGAAAATCCGTTCAGTAGTTTTTCAGTTTATCGCGAACAGACAGACAGACGCGGCGGGGGACTTTGTTTTATAATATGTAGTGATTAAGTCAATAAAGGAAAGCCTAAATTTATTTTATTTTAAGAGATATTATTAATAAGTTAAGGATAAGTAATTTTTTAATTTACAAAGTATTGTTAAGTTTCTGATATACTGCTAATAAGTTTTGACAGCTGTGTGGGAAGGGAGTCGAAATGTAGGTCAATTTTGTCACTAAAGCTATTGATAACCATACATATTCTTGCATAGGGTGTGTGTTGTATAGAGTGGTGTGACTGGGACACGATGAAGTTTGGAACCCGAAGTGACATAGTCACAAATTGTGGACAGTCAATCATCTTGGTCATCATCGTAACCTTAGACGATTTAAATCAATACGCAAAACCTGCAAGATTCAAACCTGGGCGTGTTCAAATCAGTGAATATGTACTTATTCGTTCATACATATGTAGGTACATATAAATAAACTCGTAAACTATGTCATCACTTAGGTAACCTCAGCTTAATCACATATAAGCGCATCAAAACACAATAGTTGTGGAAATCATGTTATAATGAACTAAAACTCGCTATTGATATTTTATAACTAGTTCAGAAGTAGGTAATTGATAAAGTTTCATAAACTTACTCAAGAAAGTTAGTTCTGCAAATTTGCCATTTTGGTGGTGAACTTATTATAACTTAAGCCATCTCTATAAGGCTTATTGGTGTCCCCTTGTTTACTTTTTTCTGTTATTCTCGTCTATTTCAAGTTTTTTTTATATTGTGTGTATTTCTTTAGCACCATAATGACACTTTAGAACAATTTCTCATTCCATGACAGCATCATATAAAGATGAAAATGTCCATAAAAATGATTTACCGCAAATATGTATTAATCTTAATAATAATAAAAAAAAACAAATAAAATTATGTGTTTTCTCAATTGTGGAGCATTTAAGTTAATTAGAGGTTCGTTTAATACAATTTTATATTTTTTGCAAATCTCAATACCTTAATGGCCTACTTTCCCACAGTAGAAATTATTTTAGCTCTATTTCACAAAGTATTCGATCTACTTATATTATACACGACTTTGCTTTTGGCAAGAATTACTAAAATACTCAATTTTAATAAAGAACATACAATGATCGATTGATTACGGAGATGTCAGCTTTCCAAATCTCACCGAGACTCAATTAGACAAACTCGGGTGACTCCAAATTTTTTGTTTTAGCTTTATATTCATATCACGTCTCAGAATTTAGTCAAAAGCTTCATTGGTTATCAGTACGCCTTTGCCGGAATACTGAAATCCTTTCTTTGTTGTATAACTAGCAGCGCCCCGCGGTTTCACCCGCGTAAGTCACAATCCCGGGGGAATATCAGGATAAAAAGTAGCCTATATATTAATCCAAGTCTTCAGCTATCTACATACCAAGTTTCATAGCAATCGGTTCAGTAGTTTTTACGTGAAAGAGTAACAAACATCCATCCATCTATACTTACAAACTTTCGCGTTTATAATATTAATAGGATGTTAAAATTGTTTAACACTTCTAAACCTTCCTACTTTAAGGGACGCTTTCGAGGTTTCTTCATGATACACATACGAGATTCTTAAAGTCAACAAAAACCTTAGAGTTAAAAATGCATTTGCATTCTACATCGTTCCTTGACAAATCTTTCACCGATCTTGCAACAATATTGTGGAATTCACTATCTATCGAAATAAGAAAAGCTCAAATAATAAAGGCATTCAAACCAATGGTGAAAAGTCTCTTCCTTAATTTATGGCTCCAGCAGCATATTATCAATTCAGCAAATAAACATTATAACAACAATAGCGATAGTAACTGTCACTATTGTTGTTATAATGTTTATTTGCTAAATATTGATAATATGTATTCTGTGAGTATTTGAGTATTTATATTACTAGTTCGGTACGTACGTATCTCGGTATATGTTTGTCTGTATGTATGTATATATTTAGTTATGTGTATAATTTTAGTACACCGACAGCTACCACTCCAGACACTAAATCTATCCTTAGGTTCTGGTAGAGATCGTATTAAGCGATAACCCCGTCCATTGTACCTAACACCAACATTAATATTAAGATCGATTGTAATTCTAAGTATCATCATTCTCCGCGCCTTTTCCCAACAAAATCGGGGTCGGCTTTCAGTCTAACTACGATAAGGCCGAACTTTGATATTTTACGTGAAGCGACTGCCATCAGACCTCCACAACCCAAGTACTAGGCGCTATCGAAGTTCTGTAGTTAGACCAGGTTGTCGGACTTTTTTAGGGCTCCGACTACCCCTAACCAATGCCACAGATGTTTGTATGACACCCTGAACCGACGGTTTAACGTGCTCTCCGAGGCACGGAAGGGTCTCAATGTGTTAAGAATGATCACCCATCGTAGACTGACCTGGCTAGGATTACTTAACTATATAATGTGCTAACCTACTCGGTTACCACTTAGCCACGAGCCCCTCTGTAGTTCTAAGTATATGGTGTACAATAAAGAATATTCTATGCTATTCTATTCTAATGATGGTTTAAGTTTTACACATGTTATTCTATGGTATATTATTCCACACCAATTTTGTCCATGACTACCTTAATTGTTTTATATATTTTAATTCATAATAATCTACCTCCTATAACTAAAAATAGGACAACATAGCGCCCGATATTCAAGGTCAACAAAATATTCTATAACATAACCGGCATTATTATTGTCCTTTAATTACTTGAATGACATACTATTAACATGTCCATTTAACAAATAACACCTAAATATCCTTTTCATTACTATCATTCATCGATAATACAATTATATTATTGTATCAATATCAATTATATATATATTAATTTTGCCTTCTGTCAGGGGTTGAGAGTTCGATTCCCGCTCAGTGTAAATATTTGTATGCTTGCATATGTATATTTGTATTGGTTTAGATGTTTCTATGTATAACATGTATCTACAAACAATTTATCTAAGTAGGTAAGTATGTCTGTTCGTTTTTTGGAACACATTGCACAAACTTTGTTCAGTTTGGTCAAAAAAGCGCAGCGTATAAGATTTTTATTTTAGTTTTATTCTGGGACATCCCAGGAATAAAATAAAAAAAAAACTTATATCGAACGTCATTAGAAATTCCTCAATCTATACTAATATTATAAATGCGAAAGTAACTCTGTTTGTTTGTTACCTTTTCACCACTAAAAGGCTCGTAAACGGGTCGTAATGAAATTTGGCAAGAAGATAGATTATATCTTGGGGAAACATATAGGCTACTTTTTATCACGTAAAATGTACGATTCCCTTGGGAAAAAATTTAATTTGAAACGAATAAAGTCGCGGGCAACAGGTAGTTAGTACCTTATCAATCTTTTGACAATAGTTTTTTAAGAGCTTCTTACAGTTACAAGAGATTTTTTTTTATAAAACCACAACTCCCGCATTAAGAATAATTTAACCACATAAAGTCAAAGTTGAGCGACCGGAGATCAAACCACTGCACTGGTAAGAGAAGCGAATGGTTGGTTCATCCGAAACTTCAGTATTTTTATATGCAAATAAACTAAGGAAGAGCGAAATACAACTCTTTCATCAAGCTATCCCAAATTTATCTAGGAATACATTTCCCCACTTTTTTAGCGTGAATGATTGCTAACAATAAACACGATTCATCCCACATCATAAAGGAAAGGTTTTCTGGGCATGCGAATTATTCGTAATCTCGTCAATTTGTTATTTGGGAAAGAATTTCATTTTCATTTGGCACGCTTAGATCATGAAGAAACGGCAGGATTATAAAAGTTATTCTCATTATTATAACAATTTGGAGAATATTACTTGACGGCTTTTGAATGAACACTGAGTTTTATTTTTATAAATGGAATGAATGCATCATGTTCGAAGATGTTTCTGGTATAACATCATCATTCATTGAAGCTATTGCTGTAAACTATCAAATTCACTAAATAATTGTAACCGCTGTTGTTCGTGCCTCAATCCGCACTCAAGTGACCGTATTATCTTTTAATGCATGCCTTGCCTTTTATCACCCCACCATTGCCCGCCGTTTGTTAGACGGACCAATACCGTGGCGTCACCTATAAAACTAGTCATAATAATGTTTTTTAACTAATTTTTATCAAATAGTTTTATCGTTCACTATAGTTTACCCCTATTTTTAATAATATAAATAAGTTTGTGCTGTGGTGACAACACAACTGTTGCCAAGAGTTCAGAAGAAGTAACTAGGTTGGTTACTTCTTCTGAACTAATTCCTGACATCGCCGCAACATTGAGAAATCTTCAACATGGGGGCGTATGCCTGCTCCGCATAGTATATTTAATATCAGGGAAAAGGTTTAGACATCGGAAAGACCCTATCTTTCTTATCTTAATACTAGCAACCCGCCCCGGCTTCGCACGGGTAGTAGAGACATCTTCAGCAATCATCATCATATTTCATCCAATTTACACAAAACGTTAACAAATTATACACTTAAACCTTCCTCATGAATCACTCGTCTATTGGAGAAAACGGCATAAAAATCCGTTCAGTAGTTTTTCAGTTTATATCGAACAGACAGACATATAGTCGCGGTGGGGGACTTTGTTTTATAATATGCAGTGATTATAAAGGCGAAAGTTTGCGAGAATGGTTGGATAGGTGAAAGGATCAAATTTGGCACAGAGATAGATTAAAGTCTGAAATATCTCATGGGATACTTTTAATCCCGAAAAAATGTACGGTTACCTAGGGATAGACTTCACCAAAATTTCCACAAGGAGGAAGCCGCGGCTAGTATTTAATAAAATGGGCACAATAATTAAAAGTTACACGTAAAACTTCAGTTGTACCTTAAAGTTTATTTTACATGGTTCTCAAGAGTTCTCGAAGACAACAGAATCTTAATAATGTGTAATGGGTTTTGGCACAAATTGGTAGATGAAAAATGTGAATATACTTTACGATGATGCATAGGACAAAATTCGCACATATTTCTTTCTACAAATACATAGCGCGTCCTTAACTTCAAGATTTATTTTTATTCGTGAAGCTCGGGAGTGAGGAAGGCCTTCCTTCCTCACTCCATGTATGTGACGAAAAGAAGCGGTTTGTATGAGTACATACTGTGATTTATGAACATACACTTATCAGTGAATGGTATCTTCCAGTAAAACGTCTGATATGGACCAACATCACACCATAAGCAAAAGTACATTGAAAAAAGATGATATTTGATTGTATCAATGTTAAATAAATGATTAACAGACTCATTGTTAAAACTTTAACAATAAGATACGGTCAGGGAAAAGGTCTTTTCGTATTTTGTATGTATAAAATTCAAAAAAAAATCTCTTTGGTTGTACTGTTTGTATCTGGCTGGTTTTAATATCAATAAATGTAGGACATTAAGAAAAAGAAAAATAAACACTTTTCCGCCATTTTTCAATTGTTTTTCTGTCCGCCAAAATGAGTGAATCTAACGAAGAAATTCGATACATTCTGAATTTTACTACAAAAACAAATATAAAAAAAATGTGTCATTTATGGACCTGATGCAGTGTCAGCAAGACTAGCACAAAGTTGGTTCAAGCGTTTTCAGTCAGGGAATTTTGATGTCAAAGATGCATCGCTCTGGTCGCCCCCATACGGATAAAGTCGATGTCAGTTTTGAAACAGTGGAGCAAGATCGGCATATTAGTAGTTACAACATAGCTGAGGAACTAAGGATTGACCACAAAACAGTTTTGACACATTTTTTTTTCAAATGGGTTAAAACTGTTAGGCCATACAAAAAAATATTTGGGTGCCACACGACCTCACTGAAAGAAACCTAATGAATCGAGTACTCATTTGCTATTCTCTATTGAAACGTAATGAAACTGAAACATTTTTGAAAAGATTGATCACTGGTGATGAAAAGTGGATTACCTACGATAAGAACGTGCGAAAAAGATGAAGAAAAAGATGGTCAAAGGGTAGTCAAACTCCACAGACTGTGGCGAAACTCGGATTAACACGCAATAAGGTGATACTGTATGTATGGTGGGATTCGAAGGACATCGTTCATTATGAGCTTTTACCGCCGGGAAAAACAATCGATTCAGATCTCTACTGCCAACATCTGATGAGAGTCAAGCAAGAAATTAAGAATAAGGGCCGGAATTTTCAACAGAAAAGGAGTGGTCCTTCATCATGATAACGTCAGACCATACACATCTACTACTCAGCAAAAATTTAAAGAGCTTAGTTGGGAAATATTAATGCATCCAACACATATTGTAGTCCTGACCTTGCACCCTCAGATTTTTACTTGTTTCGGTCTCTTCAAAATTCTTTGGGTAGTGTTAGGTTAACATCAAGAGAGGACTGTCAAAACTACTTGTCGCAGTTTTTTTATCAAAAATCCCAAGACTTCTACAGCAACAGGATTATGTTACTACCTACAAGATGGCAACAAGTTATCGAACAAAATGGCACATATATATTATAATTAATTGTTATTAAACTTTGAAAAAAAATGTCTTGAATATGTCTTGTATTTGAAAACAGCCGTTCCGTGGTCGTTGGTAGTAGCGTGATGTTATGTAGCTTATAAACTTTCTCAATAAATGGGCTATCTATCACTAAAAGATTTTTTAAATTCGAACTATTAGTTCCTGAAATTAGCGCGTTCAACCAAATAAACAAACTCTTCAGCTATAATATTAGTATAGATACGAAGAAACTTTTTCCCCGATCTTATATAATACCATATCCTTCTACTTATTTTCTTATCCGGAGTTGGAAATAATAGCGACTGAACAGCCTTTTGCTTGGTGCTTTATATAGGTCTATAGGGTTGCCAGAGCATAGATTTAGTAAAACGGTAGTAATACATCTGCATTGCATCAAATCGTTAGCAAAGCTAATAAACATTTTACATTGCTAAATGTTAATTAAGAATAAGGCGAAACAAAAATATGGAGCAGACATATGTGCATTGGAGACAGACTTAAATACAAATCGATTTTATTTAAATGGAAGTTTCAATTAATCTAAAAAAAATAGCCAGAAATATCGAACTCGTTTAACAAATTATTTAATATATACTCGAATATAATATACATAAGAAAAGATTATATAATTTTGCTGAAGACTCAAGTGATGAAGTGTTTATCATCTTTTATTTGTGAATCATTTTAAGTTTCAAATTGAATTTCAAAATTTTCCTGTTATTTATTGCCAATTATATATTTAAGCGTACAATTAAAACCTTATAACTGTAGATGAAAGGGTTTTTATACTGTTTAGAAATAGTTAATATCACAGTAATTAACATTTTTTCACATAACTACGTAGAATAGAGCATAAGGGATGTCATGGCGTCACCGATAACGAGATGACGGTACCAAAGTCGCGATACACACATTTAAGATCATCACACACTATACCGTCACGGTGACAGCACGGCTTCAACCCAGCAGTTAAGTTGTCATTCAAATCTGAGTATTAAAATGTGGTCGTATAATTTATTTCATAATGTCGATATGAAAAAGCCAACGGCGGGCAGTAAGCGCGCTTGCTGCAACCATACAACTCTACTCGCAGTCAGCGCTGTGGGCTCGCGGGCAGCTCGCTTATAGCGCGCGATTTGCGTGCTTATAGCGCGCCGACTGCGAGCCGCCAGCGAAAAAACTTCGCGTCGTGTCGCACATGAAGACGATGAAATTAGCTTGCACCTCGCTCGCGGTGCGCGGACTGCGAGCTTGCACCTCGCGGGCGAGGCGTGGGAGGCTACCAATAGCCGCCAGTGTACTATAGCACACAGGCGGCTAGTGGTAGCCTCAATTTCAGGCGGCGCCGTACTGCAGCTGTGCCGTTGTAGTGGGGTTATAGTGTGTGATTGATGACCTTTACTCTAACCGCCTGTCCATTGCACTCCCGTCACGCATGGCGTGATTTGCACCGAGAACGGTTGCACGATCGCCGTCACGTCATCTTTAACTCGGCTCGAATTAACTCTGTTCTCGTTGAAGTCCCGGTGACGGCGGCGGTGGAAAAGCGCCCTAACGTTCTCAAGCAACTGTCAAAAAGAAAATAAATGATCCCGCCTAAGAGTGATTACTTGTGATTCACAGATAGTTATTCCAAGCCTGGGTCTACTTCGTCAATAAATTAACGTATGGATAAAAACTCCCTTGCTAACAATACAGACGTAAACCCACTGCATGTAAACATAACATAGTTTTAATGGTTAACAAGAATACTAGTAGTATGTATAAAGCACGTAACTAATGATAAAAGATAAAGCTAAAAAAAGAGTCTTAAATGTCAAGACGCCCTCCATGACACCTCGATTTCATTTTATTTTCGGAATATCCGAAAATAAATGAGAACATTTCATTTCATTCTTAGGTCTTTTTTAGCTTTATCCTTTTGTCTTGATCTCTGTAATCCATCTGAAACTTTGCTATATGATAATATCGTGAGGGAAATCTCAGTTACTTTTGGGCTTTAACGTTCAAAGTTGGGTTATTTTTAAACTTGAGTGAAAGCTCATGATTAATGCAGGTGATCAATTAGGTAATTTTTGGGGCTGCCCGGGAGAGTTGTTCATTTTTAACTATGTATCATAACTACTGTGTTTGTTGTTTTTGTTGAGTTTCGCCCTTCGACCCTTTATAAAAATATTTTTTTTGTAAACATCGTTTCGCATAGATAGAATTTATTGGCATGCTAATTAAACCCTTAAAAAATTTGGAGGTGATTTGCACGGTTCGCACGATTCGTGTGAACAGATTCGTGCGAAACGACCACTAAGCCGTCCGATCCGCACTTTGTGTACATTCATTATGAGGTTACAAGTCCCCTCAATTACAAGTTACACGTCTCTTAATTATACAGAATGATGTACTAACTTTTAAGTGATAAAAGAAAAAATATGTAAGCTTTCGACTTTTGTGGCCGGTATTTAATTTTACATTAAAATGTATAATCGTAGGATCAAAGACTGCGAATTTTGTAACAATTTTGTGTGTATTTAAAAGTTACCTAATCTATTTTAAATACTCTTTTATTACTGCGAAGGAACATTGTTCTAAGTAGACATAGTTTAAATATTATAGATCGTCGAAGATTCGCGAGACTTCAATTGAGCGGAAATCGAATTTGCCATAACGCCTTGTCTAATTGCTAGCTTACAAATCAAAAAGAAACCAAAAGTCAAACACAAAAATCAATGAACTTCAAACATTAAGACTGAAATATTTAGATGCCAGATTAAATTATTTATAAGGTCCTACTATAAGTCGCTCGATTTATCTTTACTTCACATCTATTAGAAAGTAGAAGACTAAACTTTATTTATACAAAAAACATAGGTAGCATTCTTTGGGTATAGTTATTCAAGATTAGCTTAATGATTTTCTCACACCTCAACTTCCATTTAAAGGGTAATGACCTCGTATTCTTAGAGGTACAATGCCGTATGTTTACATAGTCGATAACAAAATGAAATCAAAGTACGACACAAACTAAGTACAACAATAAAATATTACTACGTCAAGTTTCAAATACAGAAAGCCACGAGACGAAAACTTTAACGGTACATTTACGTAAAATGTAAGTTGTGATTCTATTTTTCATTTCGTTTTAAATTTGCTTTCCTTTTTTACCAGTGTAATCAGAAAACAATGAGAGTTTAAAACTATTTAAAAAAATGAATTCAATATAAATTTAAAAAATGAACAGTTCGGCTGGTCTATTAAACTACCATAATAAGGACCATATTATTTAAATGTAATTCAAAATTGAAATTCAATATATTTATTTCATGAAATTGGTGATCAATTTTTCAAAATCCGGAATATAAAGATGCAATATAATTAAAATTACAGATCAACTCACACAGAGTCACCGTAACAATAGATTATTTTGTCAAATATAATTTTAAGAAAAATAGTTATGGCTGTGTCGATCTATAACCATCCATTTCCAAATGGTTGAGCCTTGTGAGAAGAAATCGGGCAAACAATCTCATCGCCGCTCTTTTAAACTAAAAATTAAGGAAAAATAATTTAAAAAAATACATAAGAGATGGAAAATCAGAAACATATATTAGCATGTGAATCCAAAACAATTCAATTCCAAGCATTTAATCCTGTGTTTATAACCCACTGCTGTAGACTAAAACTTGTTTAGACTTAACGTAAGTATTTCATTATCTGAGATTTTATTATAAAATTGCACACATTGATCTCGAAACGACTTGTTAATTTTTTGGAGCCTAGAGACAGGTACAACATGTTCATGTTTATGACGTATGTTAAAATGATGTGTTATGAAGATAGATCAGGTTTCCATTGGTATACATTTTAGATTACAACTTAGATGTATAAAATGGTAAAAAAAAATCATATTAAAGAGATAAGATGTACTTATCTAGACATGCGACAGCGTGTCAAGCCAAGTGTTTAGATTAATTTATTCGATTGTTTTGTATTTTTTTTTTTAGTTTTATTTGGGCAGAATTGACTTTGGGGCCTTCTCGAGAAACACGCGCAGGTAAAAGAACTACCCTGTTGAACCCGTAATATTAGAGTGATGGCTTGCTTTTGATCACATGGCA
This sequence comes from Euplagia quadripunctaria, assembly GCA_963859945.1. Classification (NCBI taxonomy): domain Eukaryota; kingdom Metazoa; phylum Arthropoda; class Insecta; order Lepidoptera; family Erebidae; genus Euplagia; species Euplagia quadripunctaria. Next base: position 5,097,818 of record OY982570.1, on the reverse strand, counting down.
TTTAGACTACATTTCGTTTAAGCGAACTCCAAAGTAATATATTAAATTCAAATTCAAATTCAAAATCATTTATTCAATTAAGACACTAAGTGACATTTATAAACGTTAAATTTTAGCGACTATTAAAAATCATAGATCGACGCAAACAGACGCCACAGCATGTACTGGATTGTCGAGGTAAATTAGATGAAAACACCAAAATCTACTGCCTCAATCTATAACTTCCAGTTTCCAAAATGCGTAGAGCCTTATGAAAAGAATACTGGCAAAGAAACTCAAAAGAAACGTGACAATAGCTTTGGATATCTGACTATATGCTGGCTTAAACAGACCCGGTGATATTTTTTCAAAGTGATAGTTTTCGACCAAGTAAATTATTTGGCAGCACATTTGATCAGTCATATTAATGCAAAAAGAGTTATGTAAGATTTTTGCACATATAGTAAAACTTCATGGCTAGATGTGTCTATTCTAATAATGTCCAGTAGTAGGATAACTTAAGCCATGATGACGTACATAATTTTTTTTGTCCCGATAACCGAAACATACAAATATAAAGCCGCAATTGATACGTAATATTTTAAATGTACTCCAATTACACCTTCGCGTGAGCAATCCCGGTAGAGGTTGGGGCGTGTTTTGAGGCGCAGGTATTTCTCATAAAAATTTAATCAATACACCCGAAAGATGTCCCGCAGTAACATAATTGTCTTAGTACTACGTTATATGGCAAAACGTTGCTTCACGTCCAATTTATACATACGTCGTTGCCACTACGTAGGCGTAATAAGCTATGCTAAACGAAATAAAACGTTCATAGGCGTTGCCTTTATTTTAGTACATTGAAATGATTACAACTGAACAAAAATAAAGTTGAAGTATTGGACATTTGTTTTTATGAATGAGTATGTGTTCAATGTAATATAAGTAGTGTCTGAATCTTATATAGTTATTTCCTATGACTCATAATAATAATACATGTATAAATAATAATTTATGTATCTATAATAATATACACAAATTGTAAGTGTTTATAAATAGCGCAATTTTTTTTCGAAAATCCCAAACCGCATTACGTTTTGACAACGTAAGACAAAACAAGATGCAAAAACAAAAATGAATCCAAAGCGAAAACGAAATAGAGTAAAAAGATCTACATACTGAGATGTGTCTCAGTACCACTAAACCGATATCCCACTAATATTATAAATGTGAAAGTTTGGATGGATTGATGGATGGATGGATGGATGGATGGATGTTTGTTACTCTTTCACGCAAAAACCACTGCACCGATTGCGATGAAAATTGGTATGTAGATAGCTGGAGACCTGGATTAACGCATAGGCTTTTTATCCCGATATTCCCACGGGATCGGGACTTACGCGGGTAAAACCGCCGAACTATCTACATACCAAGTTTCACCCCAGTCGGTTCAGTAGTTTTTTCGAGAAAGAGCAACAAACATCCATACATTCATGCATTCTCACAAACTTTCACATCTATAATATTAGTATATATATATAATTGCCTACATAATACATTCAAAAACTTAAGGAGTAACAGACAAACATAGAGTTAAATAAACAGACGGCCCGCCTGATGGCCTACCTGTCTGTCTGTCCGTCAATACTCTTTTTCTCAGGAATGCGTTTATGTATCAAGTTGAAATTAACATCAAATATTTATGTCTGCGGTCTCTTACTCCTCCTATATACTTCCCATTGGCCTAAAATCATAAAATTTGGCAAGAAGCAAAGTCTCGCAGCAACAGTAAAGGAAAAAAATCGAAAGTCGTTAATTTATTGTTATATCACTGAAAAACATATTTGTGCGATTACAAACTTATATTATGCGGTTGTAAAATTGACTGTGATCTATATCGATGTATGAAAGAGTATTTTTAGAACTGTAAAGTTAAGTTCGTCGTTCGGAAAAAATCTTCGAGGATCGATAACTGAGATTTACGAACTATCTACATTCAAGTTTATTTGCTTACGGAACCCTCGGAGTGGGAGTCAAACTCGAACCTACCCGGTTTTTTTTTAATATTATTACAAGAAAATTATTATCCGCATAATCTTTATAAGAAATTACTCGGATTCCGCGAGAGCGAATGGTCCGTGTTATTCAATAAAGTCCAAGATTGTACAGCCTGTAATGGATTATTTCTCAGAAGGAAAATGTATTACTTGATGACAATAGAAGCTATAACACAGACCTGCAAAGAAAGAATGAACGACAAGATTATAGTTGATACGTAAGATACGAAATAGTGATAACAAAGTAGTGTACATAATGTGTGTACCAAATTTCATTTAAATCGGTTCAGTAGTTTTAGCGTGAAAGGCCGACAGATAGACAGAGTTACCTTCGCATTTATAATATTAGTAAGGATATTGTAAAAACTCGAATCACATCTGTGAAAGTTGCCCAAACTAACAGATATGGATAATTAGTTTACAACAGGAGTATCGCGCAGAATCTACAGATAGCGTAAATGAAATTAATCAACTCACATTCAGCATATTTTGTTGCGCTAACACTTTTTTCCGTGTAGCATCCCCCATCCGCCGCGTGTCTTAAGTGTAAAAAGTGTTCCAAAAACCGTTATAAAACCGGCTTTCATTCCAACTTTATGAAATCTTGTTAGTCCAACATTTAGTACTTTTAGCTAGAAACAGTTGCGAGTAGTCAAACGGAATAACCGTCAATATAAAATTAAAGACATTCTGTTTCCAATTTCGTGCTTTGATGACTTTGGCAGGTAGTGGACATGTCAATACAACTCGAGGCACTTGGGTGTATTGATTTCTATTGAATAAAACATTTTGTAAGCCTGATGTGGTTCGATATCATAAACTTTGAGGCAGCTGTGTGGAGTTTAGTGGCACTGTTGCTATGGAAACGTTATTTAATGTGTACGAATTTATGGTTGGTACGTAGGTATAAAAGATTTAGAGTGATTTATTGTTTGTTTAAGGCCGACTTTTTTTTTAATATAGAGTTATTTCCGTTCGGAATATTTAATAAATATATTTGCTTACCTAACTTTTTAAGAACTATCCGGTTCTTACTTATGAATTAACTAATAACGTCTTACGTTCGAATTGGATCTACAAATTTTGACTCGTGTTGCTAGTAGAAGCATCTGTTGCCTACGTTACGTATAGTTTTATTTAGGCTGGTAAGGAGATTAAACTAAAACTTCATTGGAGATAGGGTTAGTTATGTAAAACACACACACACACACACAGAATGTTACGAGTGATTATGGACACCAATACATCATTTACCACCAGCCGAGAAGTGCACATCTTACTAATTTGTTTACCGAGACCTTTAGATTGTTTACTAAAATAAATCAAATTAATGACCATAAGTTGTTAGTTTACATTAAATTTAACAATCTTTGTAGTACTAATATGAAACCAGGACCAGGCCAGTCAAAATCTTTTAAAATGAAACGTCAAAATATTTTAAATATTGAAAGTCCTTCCAAATTTCATTGTCAAAGAACAATGCATGACGTCATTATATTTTAAAATGTTATTTTTGACCTATAATTTTAAAATAGGAATTTTAATGAATATAATAATAGGGGTTAAAGTATGAAATTGCCGTTTATTGTAATAGACACTTTGAATTAACATTAAACCTTCATGAGAACATGTATGAGATATTCGAGTGAAACTTTAAAAAAAATGTTTTTTTTATTCAGCTTAGACGGAAAAGATGGATACTTTGAAAATCCGAGTAATTTTTGAACACGAGTTCCGACGCAAATCTATCGCGGCAGAAACGGCTCGCAATATCAATCCTACGTTTGGAGAGGAGACTGCTAATGAACGCACCGTGCGTTTTTGGTTTAAATGCTTTATTAATGGAAACTTTGACGTGAAGAACGAACCACGTGGAAGACCAATTAGCAGTACGGTTTACCGATACCTTACCTAAAATATTGACTCATTTGCATCAAATCTATAAGACAAAAAAAATATGAAAAAGGGTGCCTCATGATTTGACTGATCTGCAGAAAGAAACGCGTGTTGAAGCTTGCGCTGTCTTGTTGAATCGGTACAGAAACGAAGGAATATTGGATCGAATTGTGACATGTGACGAAAAGTGGATTCTTTACGATAACCGTAAACGAATAATTATAGTTTAAAAAACTTAAAAACACGCTTTTATAGAAAATTCAACTAAAAAAATTAAAAATTTAATCGAATTATTGCATTGTCATCGGTCTTTCGTGTGCAAAATTTGAATGAAATCTGGCCGTTTGAAGTGGGTCAAAATCGCGCCCAAAGGAGTCGGTTACAAACATACAAGTGAAGCTAATATAAAGCGTGTAAAAATGCAATGGCTGACCCCAGGTCAAACGCCCTAAAGCAAAGCTTACCAATAAAATGGTAACTGTTTGGTTTTTTCTTCATGGTGTTATTTACTATAGCTTCCTAAGGTCTGGTCAAGCAATATCAACACATGTTTACTGTGCCAAACTTCGAACAATGATGTTCAATTCAATGGTGAAACTGGCAGTGAAGCAGCCCCGACTCGTGAATTGATCTTCAGCATTATTATTATTATAATTATATTGCTCCACGATAACGCAAGACCTCACACTGCACGGGACACCGTTGTAACTATTTATTGTATCGCCTATTGTAACTTTACAGGAGCTACAGTTAGAAACCATACGTCACCCTCCGTACCCGCCAGACCTTGCTCCGAACGACTCCCATTGTTTTCATGATTTGGACAATTTTCTACGTGGTACAAAATTTTCTTCCCAGGAGGTAGTACAAAATGCTTTCACACAGATTGTCGAATCTAGATCCCCAGAGTTCTATCGCAAAGGCATAAATGATCTTCCAATTAGATGGTAGTGATGTATAGATAATGAGAGTAAATATTTAGATTAAATAAATATGTTGCACCTTGGAAAAAACGGGTTTTAATTTTGCAGTATAAATCGGCAATTTCATAACCTTAGGTATTTGAAAAGTAAAGAGAAGTTTGTAAGCCGCTTGGTGTTATCTATATATTAATACGTGGAGCGAAAACTTTGGATTCCTTTTTACGAAACTTGGGCGGACGGAAGAGTATGAAATTTCGCACACTTATAGTTTATACAGAGAAGAAGTGACGAATGCTAAAATTTTTGAACAATATTTGTTACAAAGTTAAAAAAAATGCAAAAACGGGTACATACAGCTATGAGTGACCAGTATATATTTTGATCTGTCATGGTACAAAAGTCTACACAATGACAGGTCAAGTAATATTGGCCAATGAAATAAATCATAGTCGAAATTCGACCACCACGTGATCTCTAGTATAATATGAATGTAGCCGGTTTTAAACATATTTTTTTTAACTTTCCAACCTTTTTTTAGACCGTGGTCAAATCTTACTAGTGATTTTTTTTTTGGTGAAAATACAAAAAAGTATCGTAGCAATAATCCCGTCGTGTTTGGGCTTGTGGGATTTATCTTAAAAAGTAACATACACTTGAGTGTTTTCCAGGGTTTATTAATTTATTGAAATGGTTATATGAATAAGACCAAAGACAGCAATAGGAACTTCTTTTAACTTTTTATTTTAATAGTTTTTAGGGACATGTTTAATCCACATTTCATTTAAGTGTGTTTTTATTTCATCAAGAATAGATTAGAGAGAAAAAAATGGTGAACGAAAAACGAAGAGTCATAAAGAATTATTGATAAGGTTGCGTGCGGACGTATGCTTCAAGTAAATCGTGTGAACGAGCAAGTTAGGCTAGGATCTAAATGTATACGGACCTAGGATCAAGTTAACAAAAATGTAATACGTTCAATTACAGTGTAGGACAAGGTAATGTACTTCTAATTACTGGTTAACATTTTAGCATTAAGTTTCAAAAAAAAGGTTTAATGGTTTTATATCATTTTTAAATTATTATTGACTAATAAAAAGAATGAATAGAAAAATACATTATTATTTATAATAGGTAGAAAGTATGTAAGTAATAAAATATTTATTATTAAAAAAAACTAATAAAGAAAATCGAGATAACTACATAAAAAATTTTTTTACTTACATTTATTATGAGGTTCAATTTTCGCTTCATATTTTAATAAATTTATAAATTCTACACTCATTTTATTTTGTCGGTTGATTTAACATTTACTAAAAGTTTTTAAATTCCAGAATACATTTAAACTTCACTTCAACATATTTTAAAAATAGAATAAAATTACTTTTTGAAACACAATATTTCGTATTTGACTTCGTAGCCAATGGCGGCAGGCCGCGACGTGTGGCTGCGTCGGCCTACGACGTAGCACTGGCGTAGCGTTGCCGTAGAGCGTAGTTGGTACTGGGATAATCTATGCGTGGTTTGTTTTAATTTAAATTTTGAATACCGCAGCTGTCATTCTCATGTGGTGCTTGTTTAACAGTTTTATCTCAATAAAGAGCTCCCAATTAATTCCAAATTTTAATTATTTTGCTACATTGTGGTCACGTTTCCACGTGATATATCTATTAGGCTTCATATATAACTAATTAAAACAAGAACGTGGTCAATCGTTTATAAAAAAATAAATTTTATAAAGGATCTTTTAACTTTCTACTTTTAGAATATCTTAGTTTAGATACATCTTTAGATCTATATATTAATACGTGGAGAGCGATTCGGGCACGGACGAGTGTGATTTTTGGAATAATAAAAGTTTATATTTAGAAGAGCAGAAAGCTAAGAAAATTTTAATAAATATGTGTTATAATGTTTAAAATAATGCAAAAAAATGGCTACAAAAAGCTACATGGCTCCAGTCTATTCAATGACAGTTGTTATTGACCTGTCGTCTTACGGGAAAACTAAACAATGACAGTTCAGTTAAATTAATTATTGGTGAAACTCGACCACCAGGCTATCTGTAGTATACATATTATTATGTCTATCATTGCCTTTTCCCAACTAAGTTAAGGTAGCCTTTCAGTCTAACTACGATAAGGCCGAACATCGATATTTTACGTGAAGCGACTGCCATCAGACCTCCACAACCCCAGCACTAGGCGACATCGAAGTTCTGTAATTAGACCAGGTTGTCGGACTTTTTAGGCTCCAACTAACCGTAACAGATATTGAAGAATGGTCACCCATCCTAAGACTGACATGGCTAGGATTACTTAACTTTGTAATATGCTAAGCTACTCGGTTACCACTTAGCCACGAGCCCCTCATACATACCCCACATACATTCGAAATCCGGGAAGCCGGAATAGGGAAATATCTCCTACAGTAACTGCTAATGACCTTGGAAAAGAAATTTTCGTCCACGTGTACTCAATTGTACGTAATTATATCCCTTGATATGATGGTCTACCGTTATAATTAATCCAAAAGTAAGTTCTCTTCAGATAAACATAGACGTCTGTATCAATAAGGAAAAACTGTTCAGAATTTTAAAAAGTGTATTTAACAGGAATAAAAGCGAGGATTTTCAAAAAATGTATCTATAAGGAAAGTGTATCTACGAGGAAAGTGTATCTACGAGGAATAATTCGTTTAGAATAAGGTTTTCAATACTGTAAAACTGTTTTATTATTTTAACATTCATAGATTATGAACTCTTTCAAAATAAAAAGTAATAAAAGAAGAAGAAGAAATGAGTTTTTTTATATTTTCACCATCTTCGTAATAGAAATGCAAAAGTTTGTACGTGTAAGATTTTGTATGCCCGTTACTTTTTACTATATTACATTATACACGTTCATTCATCCTGAAATTGTAGAAAAAATGGATGAAATTAGCACACGTATGGCTTGCATCTTCAACCTCCGTGTACCACATCACCAAGTCCCCGACGATTTACTTCCGACCTAACTGAACAACCAACTAGAATCTCGAGGTCCAACGTCCAACCTATTGCCGGATGAAACGATACGTACGCGAGTAAGTGGAAGAGCCATGCTTCGGTACGTATGGGCCGACTTGACCGGAGTGATACCACGGCCTCACAAAACCGGGCGTGAAGCAATTTTATTTTATTTTATTTTATTTTATATATTTTCGGAAAACTTACAGCTAGAATACAAGTTAAAACATGATAATACTAACAAAGAGATGGCCATTTAAAAGTTTTCACAATTAGAAATGATGCCATTAAAATAGAGAAAAGAAAGTGGAAGACAGCATAAATACATATTTACTAAGTTGGTTAATCAACAAGTATCAGTGAAGAAGTTGTTGCACAGGATCCTTTTTAACATAATCGTGTTAGTATTAAAAACGTCGATAACAGTTTCCCGGCTCGTGTCGTTGTATATGCGAGTAGCCCTCGGCAAGTATGAGTTTTGCCTGTAAGTGGTTTTCGCCTCGGGAACATGTAGTAGTCGAAAATTGCGTAAATACGCCGATGGAACACGTAGACCAATTTTGTTCACTAGCTCAGATGAGTCGATTGAACCGTTTAAAATATTGAATAGGAAAGCCAGATCCGCAATGTTCCTTCTCTCGTATAAAGGAAGAATGTGAAATTTCTTGCAACTATTTAGATAAGTGGGTGGGTAACATTGAGAGCGATATTGAATGTACCTCATAAATCTTCTTTGTATACTCTCAAGACGGTCTATGTAGATGTTATAGAATGGGTTCCAGACTTGGGAAGCGTATTCTAAATGGCTACGAACGAGTGAACAGTACAAAATTTTGATGGTTTTGATGTTCTTGAATTCTCAATGCTTTCATTGCGTTTCGCCAAGTGAATGAGGTTACCGGAGGCCCAAACCCCCTTCCCCTCGTCCCCTTACTCTGACCTTAAAAGCCGGTAACGCATTTGTCATTTACTATAAGGTGACTCGTCTGCCCCGGTGCTCGTTTGCCAACTATCCCATAAATAAGAAAAAAATACAATGACTGAGCCACTATTTCCGTGCCGATTCTGGCCTCTGTTGCCTGAGAGCCTACGGTTTGGACTCATAGAATTCTGTTTCAGATGAAATCTGTATCAGAAACAAAAGAAACTTCAAACCCACATACTTACTTACAGTCTCCACTGTAACCTTTGACGATAAGAAAGACATGCTAAGAAACAGAGCTTCTAAAATGTAAGGCCCCTCAATCTCGGCAGAAAATAAGCCGGAAGCAGCAACGTACAATGAAGAGTTGGGTAAGTTATCTTATATTTAGTGTTCCCCAAGGATGAGATAAGAAGCGTTGCCGCTTTTGTTGCCCGCGGACATGTTTTTCTGTCATGCTCCCCAGATAGATTATATCCTGAATGTAATGTTTTTAACTTAAACATTACCGTAGTCTCTGACAAAGGGTAAATCCTACAAATATTCTATATTTGTTATACTAATTATCACTACATATTATAAAACAAAGTCCCCCGCCGTGTCTGTCTGTCTGTCTGTTCGCGATAAACTGAAAAAGTACCGAACGGATTTTCATGCGGTTTACCCTAACAGACATAATGATTCATGAGGAAGGTTTAGGTGTATAATTTGTACCCATGTGAAGCTGGGGCAGGTTGCTAGTTTTTTATAATTACTTCATTTGTTCCAATTATTTAAAGACAATTTGATCAGTTTCATTAGGTATTTTAGTTAGTCAAAGTATCCCACTAATATTATAAGTGTGAAAGTTTGGATGGATGGATGTTTGTTACTCTTTCACGTAAAAACTATTGAACGGATTGCGATGAAACTTGATATGTAGATAGCTGGAGACCTGGATTAACGCATAGGCTTCTTTTTATTCCGATACTCCCACGGGATCGGGACTTACTCGGGTGAAACCGCGGGGCGCTGCTAGTTTTAAATAATTTTATAAATAAGTTTTAAAATATTATATGCCAGATGGCAGGATGTAAAAAGCTGCTATTTTAGACTGTTAATATCATGACATATGTTAATACATACATTATTTGTATAGAATATTAGTAATCTAATAACCCTTAATTAAAATATTATATGCCAGATGGCAGGATGTAAAAAGCTGCTATTTTAGACTGTTAATGACATATGTTAATATACAGGTTCTTTGAATAGAATGTTAGTCTAATATTCTATACAAAGAACCTATTGTATTCATTTTAATATTTCTTTTGTATTCACGTGTATTTCCCTTTTCCATTAAATCCTTTCAGGACACAATTTGATTTCACCTTATCCGCTCTGAATTAATTTACTGGACCTGCGGATAAAGCCTGGATGGATATTGCAATCTAAAAGGCATACTTTTAAAGATATAGGTAAAAAGGAAAAGAGATAGAAAGTGCATTTTATTGCACACTTAGCTCTCGTATCTATATACCACGTTGTTTTATATTACGAAATTCAATGTTTTTCGAAAACGACTTCATTGAAAAAAAAACAGTCAGAAGTGAAAACATAACTTCACAATGTATTTGCATATACATACATACACACACATCTGTATATATATAATAAGGTTAAAAATAAAAAGTAGGGACAATCTAAATATATCTATAGGGTACACTGGAAGTTCTGCGCTCCTGGCCGCTCATAAATGTTTGAATTTCGAATGTTATATTTTTTTAATATAAGAAACTCGGCTCCGTCTTACGAATTTTCGATCAGGTCACGTGTCTTGACGCGAGTTTAACATTTTTTATCCATCCCAAAAGTGCACAACGCCGCTAAAGAAGTTTTCACTTCAAAAATATTTTACAGATAGTGTTGTTTGTGATACTGCGTGTTGACATTTATATAGTGTTCAACAAATTTAAGTTAAGACCGGTCAAGATGTAGAGTATATTAAATGAAATTATTTATATTAAATGAGGATCAGGCTTTACAACTACAAATAAAAAAAACTAATATTCAGGCAGCTCATTCATTCACAGTTGTTGATTTCAATCAATCCATTTTGAAAACCATGTTCTATATTATAAACCACAACTTTGTATAGCAAATAAAATATATAAAAACAATTTATTCAAACACATTAAACCGCTGGTAAATAAATAAATAAATACTCTTTATTGTACACCAAAAAAAAAACAAACAATACACAAACAAGTTATATACAAAATGAACAATGGGCGGCCTTATCTCTAGAAGCATTAGCTTCCAGACAACAATTGGATAGACAGAAATGATGTAAATCGTCACTTTTAAGTGAAATTGAAAGTAAAAGCGAAGTTTTGCGTACACATACGCACACATACTTTCATTTCTCTGCATGATAAATGAAATTTCTGGATAACACATATTTTTAGAGGTCCTTTAGAATCGTTTTATACTTTTAAAAAAAACAACTGTGCAATGTTTTCTTCGATCAAGTATAAACAAACAAATTATACATATAATTATATACCTATGTCAATGTTGACTTATCCGACCATGCATAGGGTTATCTATATTATATTTTCATCTGTGAAAACTTTTAATTGGCCTTCACCTATTACTATTATATTAAGTTTATTTCAGCTGTAAGTTTTCCTAAAATTGTAAAATAAAATAAAAGCAAATTATAATGTAAATAACGTTAACGAATTATTAATGGTAACTATTAACCAACACTTTCATATAGTTATCTATGAAACATTTATACTTTAACTATCCATATTCCAATGGCGACCGAAAAGAAAGCCATCACTCAAATTATTTCGGATAACCATCTATTATATACATTACACTAATATGCTACTATGACAGCCGAGCTCTAAAACATTCAATAATAGCTGGGTACCTCCCTTCACAAAAGTCAATGCCAATGACAAAAAAAAGATCAATACGAAACGATCAATGGCCCTTACATCGACCCGTACATAATTAATACATACTCTGGCTTCGTAATGAACAGAAGTTTTTATTTAGTTTTTTACAACCGCGTTTATAATGGTTTATGTACTGGCCTGTTGGTCTTGTGGTTAGTGACCCTCACTGCTCAGCCAGAGGTCGTGTTCGATTCCCACCCAGGACAAATAATTGTGTGATGAGCATGATCATTTGTTCTTTGTCTGGGTGTAATTTATCTATAATATGTATGTACTTAGAAATATATAAGTATGTTTATCAGCTGTTTGGTTACCATAATACAGGCTCTGTCTAGTTTGGGATCAGATGGCCGTGTGTGAGATGTGTGAAGTGTGAAGTTATTATTATTAGTACCTATTATTATAAGGAATACTTATTAAAAGGAACCACTTATTATGAGGAATTATTGGACTTGATACTTAAAACACAAAATAGATACATACGTACCTACGCACAAAAGTCTTACTATTAGCACTTAAATAAATAGCGACTCTCGGACGTAAAGATAAAGAGCAAATTACCTTAACAACAATAAAATGAATAACTTAGAACCTGCGATTCTTTTGTTATAATTGCGTTTTGTTCTCGCGATACAAATATGTCATACTAGCCGTTCTGCTAGTAAACATAGCCGTTCGTCGCAGTTTAACTGTGTTCATGGTCATTGCGTCGCTCCTAAGAGTCATAGCGTCATAGCAGGAGGAGCCTATAACCTTCCACAATGAATACTATATACTATATAAAATAATTATTCAAATCTGATTGATAATTCAAGAGATTAGCACGTTTAAACAAACAATCAAACAATAGAACTCTTCAGCTTTATTAGTATAGATAGATGATGACTGCGTGAATATTTTAATGGAGAATATCAATGCTACAGTTTTGTTTTATAATATTGTAATGTAAAACAAAACTGCAAGTGCTACACACCTAATTCAAGAGAAGAAGAATTTACCGCTAACAATTTACCGGCACCACGCCAATGAAACTTTTATGCAGCGTTCCTATATTCAAGAAACGATTCGTTTTGCTTACGGATGGTAAAATTTTCATTCAAAATTAACGCAAGCAAAACGAATCGTTTCTTGAATTTAGGAACGCGACATTAGACAACGTCGAGAGATCAAGGTCAAAATCGGTCAAGTTCTGACTATGAGCATAGGTTTAATTCAACTACGACATAACCACGACGATTTCCTGGGTTCAATTAACAAATAGGTATAATATCTGTCCAGTCTGCAGCTCCAATTGAGCCTAAATCTGCTATATATATATCATCTAAATAGTAGCGGACTATTTAGATTTGTCATTTCACGTCCTTTGAAGGTCTTACTATTGCTACTTTGTAGCGTTTTTGTTTTCATTGTTATCTCAACGCATGACATTTTGGCTGTTTTATTAATCATTATTCTAGCAACACTGGCTGTCGAAATAATTAAAAGATTAATTAATTTCCCTTGTGTAGCAACTTTGTTTACACGTCTAGAGTGAGCTTTTTAAGTGATAAGATATCGTAAACAGTTTTGTTGATTGCTGTTCATTAGATCCGATGTGATAAATGAAGCTTTTTTCTTCACCAAGACGGTGCCGTATTCAAGGGAGGTGATTTTTTTTTTTTTATGGTATAGGGGGCAAACGAGCAGACGGGTCACCTGATGGTAAATGACTACCGCCGCCCATGGGCACCTGTAACTTAAGAGTCACAAGTGCGTTGCTGCCCTTTAAGGTGGGAATAGGGGAAGAGCGGGAAGGTGGGAGAGGGGGATTAGAGGGGAGGAGAGGGGGGAGAGGAGATGGACGGGAATAGGGGAGGGGGAAGGGTTAGGGCCTCCGGTAACCTCACTCACGCGGCGAAAAGCAATGCAAGCATTGGTAGTCGTGGTATCGAGCGGAGCCGAAGCATGGCTCTCCCACGTATTGTATTATTTAGTAGTGATAATTACAATCAATAGTTAGTACTTTCGTAATTAAAAAGACACTACAATTTATCACATTACTACTGGGCAGGTACTTCTGAAGTTAAAGCAGGTTTAGCTTTGTTTTCCTTATAGAGATAGAAATATCCCCAAAATTTAAATAGAACTATTAAGACATACCTATAAAATAGACCTACAAAACAATAACTTATGACGTCTTATTTTTAAAGTTATGTCATGAGTACTCGAATTATTATTAATACTTCGAATATTTAAAACTCGTAACTCTAAACTTCTTGTCTCATGTCAGTAAAGAATATAATTAAACCGTCAGTCGTAAATCTGTTATGATCTAAGCGAGTGCTTAACTTTTGATTAATAAAACTTGGTTAATATTTTAAAGTTTAAATAAAGAATACAGCAGAGTAAATAAGTATGGCAAGATCAAAAAAAAAATTAGAGTAAAATATTTAGTGAAGACAAATAGCAAAAAACTCACGGTCAGTGGTATATATCATTGATACGTCAGAGTGACGTCAAAGAGTGGAACTGAGCAACTTAGGCCAATAATTTTTATAGCAAGCTAGGAAACAAGCTAAGTCATCAGTTTCTCTCGCGATTTCATTTGTTATTTACTTTAGTCAATGGATACCGTCATCATCCTCGTCAAACATTGACATAATTATAACTGGACAATGTTCCTGTTCAACATAATTATAATTTAGAAGTATAGACTGTTAGCCGTTTTTAATTAAAGGTCTTGTAGCATCGTTAGTAAATGTTTTTTAAACATGAGATACTAAACTGAACATACAGTTCTCCTCTCCTTTTTAGAATAAATAACTATAACTACTTCCAAAAAAGAAAAAAGCACCGAGAGGGGGTTTTTAAGTCAAGCACTTTTTTATTTTTAGTCTAGGTACTCACGAGCAGTACCTCTTAGATAATAGACTAATAGAGTTGGCAATGATCATACATAATTATTAAAAAAAAAAACCGACTTCAACAAAAAAAACTATTTCAAAAAGACTTATATATGGTTTTCTCGTGGATGCCATTGTCAGAACTGGACCAAATTGAAATGGGACTACACGGGAAGCACCAGCTTTCAAATAAAAAAAGAATCATCAAAATCGGTTCACCCAGTTGAAAGTTCTGAGGTAACAAACATAAAAAAAAAACATACAGTCGAATTGAGAACCTCCTCCTTTTTTGAAGTCGGTTAAAAATGTGTAGAAAATGTTCTAAAAGTTATAACTTGAATGTAACTTGAATCGTTATTGTTAGCTAAGGAAGCGAAATATTTACAGAAACTCGACGTCTGTGGCCTTTGATCTTTGGTATATTTTGACGCGTTTACGAGAATATTATTGAGACTTTTGAGCCAGCTCACAAAACGTGTATCCAATTGTGTAGCTTTTATCTTTCATACCGAGGTTTACTTCTTTTTTAACAGGTTTTGGTTATACTATACCAATACCCCAAAGTTACACATTACTAACGATGCCTATTTTAAATGTGGTTTGGCATTTGTTGCCTCTGTGAGTGGAATTCTAACATGAAAGATATCAGTTACAAATTATGTGCAATAACCATTACGGTTCCGCCGGCGCCACTAGTTCTTATAAATATACCATATACTTTTAACCTATACGGTTATAAGGGACGGTGTGCCGAAAACTGAAATAGTAGGTTCAGATCAGCATTCTGAGTTCAAAATCGTTGGGAATTTCTACTTCCTAATTTTTTGTTTGCTATTACATTTTTTATTAAAATTGGTAACATAATTAGTAAACAGTACATTTTACTACAAAATATCAATAAATACTACATAATGTAGGGAATGAAAAACTGCAAGGTAATCAATCAAACGACGTTCAAGTAAGTGCCCGCACGTCGTACGATGCTGCGGCGAGGTCGTAAATGCAATTAACAATTATAAATCCTTAACTTTATGATGATTATGATGATGAAAAATTTGAATTATATAATAACTGACTTTCTTTTGTCTTTTAGTTTTAGTTTGATATTTCTCAGACAATAGTTTTTGATAGTAACCGATAAATGTTATTTATTAATTATTATACATACTTTTCTACATTCACCAACCCCCGTATATCTCTTAAGAGATAAGCACAGGTATATTACATAGCCGCCAAATTTTACCAACTACATTTTTGCTCCAATGTAAAAGGGATCACCTACAGTCGTATACGGTTTCTGTATCGGTTCTGAACTGAAAACCCAACAGAAATTTGCTCCACCTGGGAGTCGATTGAAGGCAATCACAGTCGCATGCAATTAAAAACGTCAGCTTCTACCATGTAACACACAACCCACGTCCAGTAATAAAATATGAAGTCTATTCGCTAAGGTTTAAGATTTATTGCTTTAAGATCCGTTCCAAGGTTGACTGACGAACGTAATTTACGCACCCAATCCGGTTTCAAATAATAAAAAAACGAACAATACGTAATTTAAAACACAACCCGTGCAATGAACTTCCGAAAAATAAATTAACTCTCGGCTTAATTATTTTTTCAAGAGCGCGGTAAACAAAACACGACAGCGCTTAGTTTTTTAATCCCGGATCAACCAAAGTGCTCCTACGGATTAAACTTGATTTAAAATTAACTGTCTGGAAAAGACAAAGTGCACTTCATATTTTGTTTTCTGTTCTGTTTTAACTTGTTCATGTCTTATTCGGGACTTGAAGCTTCTTGTGGTGGCAGTCTACGTAATTGCGAATTTAACTAAGTGAATTTATAAATTATATTTTAACCTGCACTGTTAATATAAAAGAATATAATAGTTTAGAACCATTCAGAACTTAAAATAATTAATTCCTTTATTGAAACATTTACGTTTAAAATGTTATTATTATACCACTTAGATTATAAACAGTCACTGTACCCTATAGTCGCCTTTGCCTAATTTGTGTATTCATAAATCATTTTAAGGTTAATTAAGAAATATGAAATTTATTTTTCATTCTCAAACTGTGTTGCGATTGTTTATAGGGGCTAATAACCTGGTGTTGGTGCCTTAAGGTGGATGCACCAGGTGATTGTTGTGATTATCAATTTAGCAGTTCAAAACCTTACCTCCTCCAAAAATAAATATCATTTAACAAACGTAACACTAATAACAGACTCAATACAACAATTTATAAAAAAAACTGTCAGTCGTAAGACTGCACGTCAGAAGTGAAGACACGTTTTTTAAAGATTAATTAATAAGGAGCTGATAAATCTCAATGTTTAGATTAGCGCCCTCTAGTGGATCTATACCATATAATACATAAGTATATATCAAACTACAGTAGTATCGCGCAGAATCCACAGATGGCATAAAATATTTTTTTAAATATAAGAAACTCGGCTCCGTCTTACGAATTTTCGATTAGGTCACGTGTCCTGACGCGAGTTCAAAACTTTTTACCCATCCCAAAAAGTGCACAACGCCGCTAAAGAAGTTTCACTTCAAAAAATATCAGAGTACAAAAAATATTCGAGTTTGCTTCAAATTTTCTAATGGATTAATGTGCCCGAAAGTTTATTTACAACAAGTAATTTTCAGCACAAAGATGAGCATTAAAACAAAATAAAAGTGAAGTTATTTCAAGAAGATATCTTCATGTGCCACGAAGTACTTGACATTTCAGAGAGATTAACTTCTCACTAACTCGAGACAAAACAAGAGCAACTTCTTAAATTAAGATTTTCTTCTGTTACTTAAATGAGCACAGATGATATTTTCATTCTGAAGGTTTAGAAAAAGGCTTTAACAGAAATAGAGCATTGTAGGATTTTGGGTATTAATTTGCCGTCAGACGAAAATGTACTTTCATCTCCAATAAGATGGACAATGTTTTAGGACTTTTAATCATTTTAAAATACTAACAGAAAAAGTCAAGAAAATACTGTAACGCGACTACGGAAAAAAGCTGTAGACGAGTAAAGCTAAATAACATAAATAAAAATGTCTTAAATAAGTATGGGTTTTTAGTAAGTTAAGTGTACTATTTGTTCATTTATTTGAAGTCTAGGGACTTTTCAAAATCTTGGGACAGAATCCCATTTCTGGATCAGTTATAATTAATTAAAATATGGTATATTTGGACATACCCTGGTCCCCCTGCAATAGACCCACTTGTGACAGAACATCGTGTAGTTTTAGTCGGTTCGATTTCGACATACCACTTCACCAATAGCCATGGTGAGGTGATGACCCGTTGGGGTTTCCACAAGACAAAAAAAAGGTATATTTGGAAAAAAATTGGATGAATCAGTAAATATAATTTGTTAAGAGAACGATGAAATATATGAAATATACTTAACCTTGTTAGGTGTATATTTTGCATCATTAGTCACACCTACGTCACAGCACATTTTCTGAGTTGAAAACTAGAGATCGCCTTTTGGTCTAATATCGACCAAGTTATTTAGTTTTAAATGTTTTGTTTTATATCTTCGATCAGTATAGCTTGAACTATCATTGTATAGACATTCCGTACCATGATAGGTGCGCATTTACACTGGGCCCCTGTAGCTTTTTGTAGCCTTTTATTATACACTAGCTGCTCCCCGCGGTTTCACCCGCGTAAGTCCCTCGTTAAGTTTTCCTTATTTCATTGTGTGTTTTTTATTGTCAGAACATTCTCCTGACAATAACAAACACAAAAAAAAGAATTAGCGAAATCGGTCCAACCGTTCACGCGTGATGCCATGACCAAGGGAAATAGGGATTCATTTTTATATATATATAGAATAGATAGATAGATAGATATTGATCAGAAATTGTAGCTGGACTTCTACATATAAATTTAAGTATTCCAAATATGATATTTCCCCGTGCGTGATATTTGCCTAAAGAGGGATACCGAGAATTCTCTTCACGTATAAATATCATAATAATAGCCATTTCACACTCCGCGCTGTTGACGATTATCCGATAACTTTGACACATGACAGATATTATTTCCACACTATGCTTAACTTTTTCATATCACACTAGCCCTATTTTAGGGAAGATATCGGAGTTGTATTAGAGTTAAGAAATAAAGTACGGTGATGTGTCGTAATATATTTTCTGATTCGACGGTAGTGAAAGGATCACTCGTAGGTAAGCTGTCGGTGGGTGTACTGCGTGAGTTATGAACCCATTCGTGGTTCATTACCAAAGTGAAACCACTTAATTGTAGTCATTAACGATAATAATAGTAATCTGTAACCTACTTTACTAAAAGTTCCTACGTACTTAGAAGTTACGTCTATCCGATTAGATTTAAATAGATATAGATAGAATGATAACACTTTACTGTACACCATTAACCTAAGTTAAATCAATGTACAACGGGCCACTTTATCGCTGAATTATTATTTACCATAAAATACCATGGTTACCATAAAATACAGTAACAGGAGTTGAGTGACATAGAATAGACAGTTGACGGAGAATTGTATTTCCTGAAAATGTATTCAAAAGTAACATATTTATAACCTGTCATCCCACTAATATTATAAATGTGAGAGTTTGGATGGACGGATGGATGGATGTCTGTTACTCTTTCACGCAAAAACCACTGAACCGATTGCGATGAAACTTGGTATGTATATAGCTGGAGACCTGGATTAACGCATAGGCTACTTTTTATCCCGATATTCCCACGGGATCGTGACTTAGGCGGGTGAAACCGCGAGGCGCTGCTAGTTGATACATACGTGGGACACTCAGTAAATACCCAATTTGTTTTATTAAATCTTTTCAAATAACTCTCCACCATTATTTATGCAAAGTTTCATGCATCTAAAGCAACTTTCAATACACTTTTTCCAATGCGCCTCAGGCACTTCTCTCACAACCTGCTCGAACGCAGCTAACGTTTCTTTCCGACGATGAAAACTGTATCCCTTTCAGTTGATTTTTATTTTAGGGAATAAAATAAAAGTAACAGGCTATCAAATCAGGGCTTATAAGAAAGTTGACACAGAAGTATGACTGGCGTACTGTCCAGGAAGTCACTGGTTTTAAACACCGAGTGCGCATTGTTGTCATGTAGCACTAGCCTGCGGACAGCACTTCGGGCAAGAAAGATGTTAGTAGTATACCAATCGACATTAATGTTACTTTGATCCCGTAAAGGTGTGTACCAGATATCCTGTCATAGTAAAAAATCGTCTCTGCGCTTTTCGATCGCTTCACTTTGGTAGACCTTGGTGAATTTTGATACAGTTAAACTGTTGACTACTTTTGGATCGCATTTATAAATCCAAGATTCGTCACCTGCCTTAATATCGTGAACTCGCTGAAACAAGCCAGCACCAAACTTGGCTATCGTATCATGGCACAATTCCACGTGAGCCTGGTTCTAAGCGTTGTGCGGTACCCAGCGTGAAATTATACTCCTCATGCGATGGTGCTCTAACTTGTAAAATCTTGTGAATACTTCCCGGATCAATTTTCAAAATGCACTGAATCGGTTTTTTGCCAATAATCTTCAATATTTTTTTAATTTCTGACACGCTTTCTTCCGTGACAGCCGTCAAAATTCGCCTTTGTCTACAAATGCAATTTGAAGTCTATCAAACAATTCTTCCGGTTTTTTAAATCCACATCCACATTTTAAATCGCAAAATGTCAATGCGTGAAAATGTTCTCGAAATAATTATGTAGATCTATTTTTCAGCGAGACATGATAGTGACATTTCGTTCGTCATAAAATGTGGAGGGAAATGTTTGGTTTTTAAAATAAAGTGTAATCTATCAGTGTTCCATACATAAAAACTCTTTTTCTGAGTGACCGATGCATACCAATGTATCGGTCTATTAGCCGTTTGACATTTTAACTTTGTAACATACTACCGCACAAAATATTTAAAAAAAAGTTACTGTTTGCTAATATTAATTAATGCACACACAGAAGAGTTTTGGTCATAAATTGAAAATAGAATTTAGTAGATTGCATTAACATCTGCAAACTCAACTTTCTAAGTGACCTTTGACATTTCATATCTATCATGATGTCATGTGATGGAAAAACATAAAATATTCTTTTAGAAAAACATATATGCGGCGGTCGTATTAAATAAGATATAAAGAAACGCAAGCACATGTATATTCCGATGAAAGCGAATTGGAAGCCACTTGAGCTTATTACGGAGTTCAGAAACGTGATCGTATTTGAAGAGCCCAAATATAAATCTAATAGAGAGGATTTGAGTAATACACTGTAGTCGTTTAACATTATTAAGTGAGATTGGCAAATTCACGCGATGATAAGCTTATTCTTGAAAAACCGTTTCTGCATACGCAATTAATTTTAGCATAAAAACTTGTAATGACAATTGTTAAAAACGAGACGTTAGCTGATTTTCGACGAACTAGGGTGATTTAGGCGGCTGGCGACTTTTGGTTTCAGCGAATGCGTAGTTATATAGACTTATTTATTTATTAGGAAAGAAATTCCTTAGTAATTTTCACATTAGAAAGGTCGTATTTTTTTTACTTGCCACATCTCACACACGGCCGTCTGAACCCAAGCTAGGCAGAGCCTGTATTTTGGTAACCAGACTGCTGATAAACATACTTATATATTTCTAAATAGATACATATTATAGATAAATTACACCCAGACACAGAACTTATGATCTATTCACTATTAATGCGACAGACAGCCCTCTATGCAGAGGATGTCTCAACGCAGAGGAACCGGTCACCCACGTTATCCTGGAGTGCGAGGGAGTGACCACATAACAGCCAAATATCCTCGCGGATGCGAGGTTGCTCCTAGACGCCTGTGAACGCCCCAGGAGGAAGAGAAGCAAAACATACTGAATTAATAGATGGTGAAGTAAAAGAGCTACTGGAGCAGCTGGATGAGATGCTGCACAACCTGAATGGAGCATCTCGATGCGTTGGTCTTGGTATGAACTTGGACAAAACCAAGGTCATGTTCAATGAACATGTCATACCCAGACCGATTGACGCGGGCTATGGAGCGAGCTTTTTTGGAGTCTCTTTGAAGGATAAAATTCGCAATGAGATCATCCGACAAAGAACCAAAGTTACCGACATAGCTCGCAGCTCGACCGACGGCCGCTGGAGCAAACGTGTACTAGAGTGGAGTCCGCGAATCAGTAAACGGAAGGTAGGACGCCCCCCAGCCAGATGGACCGACGACCTGAAGAAGGTAGCAGGGATGAACTGGATGCGGAAGGCGGAGAACCTATTTCCAGCAGTGGACTGTGGTAGGCTGATTGATTGATTGATTGAAGTAAAGGAAGCCTTGGGTAACAGTAAAAGTACAGACAAAAAAACAAGGAAAAGAAAGGATTAAAGAAAAGAAATATCACCAAGACAGAACAATCAGAAGACGATTTACTACCAGATTCTATATTCTCAAAAACCCCATCCTTTTCTGAAAACTGGATGGGAGGAGAAGAAGGTAGTGCTAGAAAAATTGTAGTAAAAACAAGGTGTGCATGCCGTCGTCGAATTTAGAGTTTTGAAATGTTCTGGATTTCTGAACTTGTGAGTGTTCACTGCAGTATTGTACTAAAGTGATACTGTTGACATTTTACGTCGTGAAGGCTACGCCGAAGCTTTGTCAGCAAGGATCACATCGAAGGAGCCTCAGAGAGAACCATGTCAGTGCTCTGCCAACTCAAGAGTGACACCTCACCCAATCTGGGTTTCTGTGTATGAAAGAAGAGATAATAAAACGTTGTCAAAAAATATCATCGTTTCACATTCACTACCGTAACATTATTTTTTTTCTGACCATAAAATCACCACTGTGCACGATTTACCACAAATTAGACGTGTTATTTTAGTAGCATTTCAAAGTAATTTAGCATAACATGACATAACATGACACAATTAATTATATACACATACATATAAATTATAAACTTAATTCGTACTTGTCAATCAATTATACCAAAGCCTACTCTTTACTTAACTAGTTTACGTTTAAAAACGGCGATACTTTGTTTTAACTCAGCACTAGAGTCTAATTGCACAGTAAATAGGTTTTTAATGGCGCTACTCTCCAGCACATTGTAATTAACAAAGTTTTTTATATCAC
Source organism: Euplagia quadripunctaria (assembly GCA_963859945.1). Lineage (NCBI taxonomy): Eukaryota > Metazoa > Arthropoda > Insecta > Lepidoptera > Erebidae > Euplagia > Euplagia quadripunctaria. The sequence continues at coordinate 5,075,039 of OY982570.1, read as the reverse complement.
TATAAATGTTTTTGCAATGAGCTTAAAGTTTTCGCTCATTACGAATTGAATTTTTATTATACCTTGTGAGTACAAAGTCTTTGGTGCACAGTCAAGTCAGAAACTTACAATAATGAGACAGAAAACACTTATTAAGTCCCAAACATCTGTTCTGTTACACAAACATACAAACACAGACTCAAGCCTATATCCCAGAAGTCCCCGAACACCCTCAAAGTACCTATAATTGACCATAAATCATTTGGTTCCACTCACGTAGCGCAGGCAGAGTACTTGAGGCAAGTCTATTGCCGTCAAGTAGGCACTTTAGGAATTAATGATGGGCAAATTGGGAGAATTTTGAAAGGGAAAAGTAGTTAAGAAGGAAGGGCCATGGGAGGAAATGGATATTGCTTATACGGATGGATTGGGGGGGTGTCAGCAAGTCAGGGGCCAACTCGAACTGGCTGTTGACGGGAACTTCGAGCCCTCCAACATAATCTGTAAGTGTAACACAATATGTATAAAATTATTTACATACAAAAGCTCTCTGTACTTCTGTAGATCCTTGTGTGTGATGATGACTTGGATGGATAAGAATGCCCCATGCCCATTTGGGGAAGGGGATACTTTTGGCAATGCACAAGTGATACTGCTGTTGCAATTGGACCGTGGCTTGTTTGCTGTTTGCTAACTTAGTTCTATAAAGAATCTGCAAAAATACAATATATAAGTATCTATAAAATAAATATTTTTACACTAGCCGTTCCCCACAGTTTCAACTGCGTTTATGGCCATTGCTACGCTCCTGACTGTCGTAGCGTAATGTTACATAGCCTATAATATTCCTCAATGAATACTCCATCTAATGCAAAAATAATTTATTATTCAAATGCGACTTACAGAGATTAGCGCGTTTAATCAAACAAGAAAACTGTTCAGCTTTATTATATTACTATAGATAGTATTTATTTATATTTAGTTCTTGAACATTGCGATTGTCAAATTTTCTTTGACTGTGCTTTGAAACAGGCTATTGTAAGCAGCTATTGTAGATGTAAGAAGTATATATATTGTTCTTGAAGAGATATGGTCTAAAGTTTGTCTTACGTTCAATCTCGAACGAAAATGTCTCGTTCCACAACACGACACAATCTGGCATCCCCGGGGTTTCCACAATAAAATTTTCTTGAGTTATAACTTTCAGAGAAGCTCGCGCTACGTGAGATTTACGGCTATCTTGTGAAAAATCCATGATCTAAATGACATTAAGGCTTTTATGAGGCTAAAATAGGGCAGTAAATGTTATTGTCGGGACATCGGGTGATTGCGATAGCTAACAACTAAAGAAAATGGACTAAAAACTAGTTTTTCCCCGCTGGGTGGAATAAAAATCTTTTATGGTTTATTGCGTGCGCATTATATTTTTTTGTTTGTTTTCTTTAAGTAATTGAAAAAAATGCAGAGAACCAGGTAAAAGTTCCGAAAGTGGGGCGGGGGAAAATGGTCATTTTGAGGGGTCATACGATTTCCGGCTAAACTACACCTCCTATGGGAAGAACTCAAATGTAAAAGTTGTAGATAATTAAAATATCTACAACTTTTGTTTTCACCAATTTCCAACATAACCTCAAATTTATGAAGAAAAACGCAAAAAACCGATTACCTACTACCGTTATTTTGAAAAATTTAACACAATTTTTCAAAATAGTAAAAGTATAATTTAGTAAAGTTTGTTTGTTTATAAAATTTGCTCTTTATAAAAAAAACAATTTTTGGTTTTTCTCGTTTTGATCACTTTTTTTCATACAAATATTATATTTTTTATATATATATCACCATTAAATTGAGGTTTCAAAGAAAAAAATGAGCACCGGTAAAGTTAAAAATTCGAAATTATACTAACCACATTTTTGGTTTGACAATTCACCTTTTTTTAGTTGTAACTCGTAAAAGATACAAAATTGAATATTTAAATTAAAAAAAATACTGCTTGTTTACCACGTGAAAACTTATATTTTCAGTGATTTTCATCTAACTCGAATCGTTATGTTGGAAATTAGTGGATACAAAAGTTGTGTATAATTTATTTATCTACAACTGTTTAACCTGAAATCGTAAAAATCATTATTGACCTCTCAAAAGAACTACCTCCCCCCCCCCATCCTCCATTTATTTTCCTTTACTTAAAATTTATACTAAATTTTGCACCAACCCCAAATTGCTAAGAATTTTTTTTTCTCTAAAATATGTTTGGCCCTGGACTAAAAGTATAATTGAATTACGCTTTTTGATAATACGTCACTCACGTTATAAAGATGTCGGTTTACATTCTATGTATGAGTATTAATCCCTTCTGACAATTTATATCAATAAAACATGAATCTATTTTATATCAAAATTTATTAATTATTAATAAAAATCCATTATAGTTGTGTTGTTTTTAACTCAAGGTGTCCATAACCGGTTCACGAGTCAGCTTAATAGTGTCTATAACTCTAACGTTCACTTAAATTTGTGATGGACAGATATAGGTGAACAGGGTGAAAATTTTATGAGGCGCGATACCTCATGTTTACTCTAAGTTCCGGTTGCAGCGCATCGATTATGTTACAGAACAAGCAATGAGTACATAAATTTGTGGGATATAGCGAGGCCATGATAAGATATTAATAAGATTTTACCTTCTTTGTGAAACTGGACGTATATGGCAGGGGTTTATTCAAGTTATCACCTTACAAACTGCTACAAAATAGTCTATTGTCGCGCCAAATTTGTCTTCAAATGATGTAAGATATAATTTGAATGATCATGTTTTTTTAAGTATTAAAAGAAATTGAATATACTATATGAATTAGTTGTAATATTAGTAATTATTAATAACATCTGGCTAGTAATACCTTATCTAAATACCCTTAGCCAAACCAATTACTTCTTTAAGTAATGAAAAAAGTATAGGTATAAAAATATCATGTTACCACGACATGACCGCATATTATTACAGTGGTATTCTTGCCTTCTTGCCAAATGAATATTTCTAGCTTGCCAGGAATAAATGAAGTGCAATTTTAGTATTAAACAGATCTGGCAACTTTTCTTGGCTGGTCGGTCGAAGAAGAAGTATGGAAACATTATGTGAAATATTTTAAATCAACAAAAGAATTTTTAGTCTGTACATTTAACTTATACTTACATATAAATGTTAAAATAATTATTATAATTAGTAATTACTTTTTTTTAACAGCTTCATGGAAACAACTTCGAGAAAGAAATCATCAGGAACATCAAATGATTTGTTGGGCAACATTTTTGGCAAATTACGTCGAGTTTTCTCATCGTATTTGTGTGTTCTACCTGTTATAACCTACTGTGCCGTAATGTGGACATTAACTGTGGGGCTAGTTTACAAACTTAAAGTCGCACAGGGGGTTATGGATTGAGGTATGCTCGGAGTTTCTTTGAAGGATCAAATTCGTAATGAGCTCATTCAGAATCATAAAATTACCGACATAGCTCGCAACTTCAGCATGCTTATTGCAGGCTGAAGTGGCAATGGGCTGGCCACATATGCTGAAGTACCAAAGGTCGTTGGAGGTCCTAGAGTGTAGACCGCAAATTACTAAACGGAAGGAGCCCCTCTAAACCCCAGCCAGATGGACTAACGACCAGACCAGAGAAAGGTGGCTGGGATGGATTGGATGCGGAAGGCGGATGACCAGGTGATATGGCGCACATTGGGAGAGGTATATCTCCAGCAGTGGACTACAATTGATATATATATATATATATATATATATATATATAATGATTGATTTTTAAAAAAAAATTAATGTATTAGTTATTATTATTCTATTAATCCGGACATTTAGTAGACATCTTATTACCTCTAGTTTAATCAACTTGGGCCCGTCTTATACAAAATTCTCTAGATATTAAATGTAGATATAGATTTGAAAAATTACGATTTTCGTTTCGTTTCTGCAAGCCTCACCTGTTAACAAATATTTAAGCTTAAAATGTAATTCACGGCTTTCCGTAACACATTGCATAGTTTTTTGTGTCCCCTAAAGCAGAAACAACCTAGTTAGATTTTGATTTGAAAGGTCAGAAACAGAATTCTCACGATGACAAGCGCAAAAGTTGTCCTGTTCCGAACAAAACCAAATTAATCAGTTACTGAGTCGCGCGTTAAATACTTTACGCGATAATTGTTAAACTTTTTCTTTACAAAATATTACATGGGTTAAAGGCATTCAATCGTTTTTGTAATGTTACTGCCAAAAATAATGTTGTATATTATGAAATTTACAGAAAAACAAAAATTGGCCGGCTAGCACTACTACTAAAGAGTTACGACATTGTAGACCTCAAGGCGCTTTAAGCCGAGCCTTACATCGAGATTCATGTAACCCAATAACCTACTTTTAATCGAAATACCAAGAAAAATAGCCGCAAGCAAACAATATTTCTTTACGCAGATATTTAATATTAAAAGTGTGCAGTTTCCAAAAGCGTCTTTATTTTCTTTTGTATGAACATGATCGATGGTTGTGATTGAAAAGTTTGTGTCGTCAGATCGGAAGGAAGACTTTTTAACTCGGCGTGTCGATCATTTCGAAGAATTAGTGAACATAAATCGGCTGCTTTTAAAGGCAGCTTCCGCTATGCCGCATCTAAAATTTGGAACAATATACCACCGCCTATCCGATCTCTTAATACTACTAGCACTTTTAAAAAACAGCTACGTAGGTATCTAATTGATGCACAGCGGAAGCTCGCCATGATAAATGTAAACATGTCGCTCATCTAAATAGGTACATAATCCACAAGCTGTAAAAAAAAAAAAAAAAACATAGTAAATAGAGGTAAAGATGCGTCTGTGCCTATTTGTGTGTGTGTTTACCTGTACCTTTGGTCTGAGTGCACAATAAAAACCCGTTCACACGAACTCTGCAATTAGTACCTAGTTCATACATTATTTTTTTTTTGTTTTTTTTTAGATTTGTCATGCGTGAGTCACTATAGGGACTAGTTGAAAATCAGCGTCAGGTATTATTGCCTGACATATGCTGAACTAGGTCCTATTTTGATCATGCCATGAGACACTTCTCACTCTGTATTTTTTTTTTTTTTATTTCTCTTTTAGTATTTTATTGTGTAATGTGTTGTGTAATCTTTTGTTTTTCAATTTTTTTATTTTTTTTTAAGTGTTTTTTTTAAGTGTCTCTGTGTGTGTCAAAATAAATAATTTCTTTCTTCTTTCTTTCTTTAACAGTGAACAGATTATAAATAGGATTAATAAATCAAAATGTCCAATCTTCTGAAGCTTGATATTTTACTCCTAGCAAAGTGGTTGAAATAGGACTGATTCAAAACTGGGGTGCTGTCTAGAAAACCTCCACGTGGTGCACCCTGGAAACGTTGGCGATGACGCTGCCATTTTTCCTCAGTTTTTGAGGACGGCGTCATCGCCAACGGCTAATATTCTAGTATGAAGAGGAGGCCATCTTTCTTCGGCCACTTGGTTGAGGCTTGGCCCAACAGAGCACACCTTTCTGTTGGCTCTTCGCTCTTCGGAGCTATGAGGATGAAAACCTCGGTAAAAAATCACGAAGGAGGGACCCCTCCCAGGGTCGGAGTTTCTCTGCTGTCAGCAGTGGAGGAAGTAGGACGGGCTCGGCGTGCACTCACACTGCCACCGAGCAGGCATGGGAAGATTTAGTTTCCTTGCCACCGTCGGCATATCGTAATCCCGAAAGGAGTTGTGGTCATGTTTCGCGACTCTGATCGGGGACGAGGGTCTTGGCTTAGCCGCCCGGACCGCGAGGAAGAAAACCTCTTTAAAAAATCACCCCGAATCCCGTGTTCTGGTGCGTGACCAGGGGATGCATGGCTGATGGGTAGTTCAGTCGCAAGCGCACTCCCAGCCGGGGGACCTGCGGACCCCTCGGTTGGGTATAAACCTTCGCTTGCCCGGGTATTGGGGATCTCTGCCCGGGTCGACCTTTAGTTCTCCCCTACTCGTGGGTTTAATTATGGATATTGAAACTTTATTAAAAACTAAAATTATCGACGAACAAAAGAAGGAGAAAGTAACAAAGAATTTGGAGAAGAAGAACGTAAAGAAGGCGAACACCTCGTCTAAAGAAGAGGAGGTTTTACTGGTGACGCCTATCTCGAAGGAGCTCCCAGAAGTCAACTCGACTCCTGGGAGCACAAGATATTCGGAACGTCTGCGTTCCAAGTCTGTCCTGTCATCTGTCGGAAACTCCGGTGCGATGGCAGGCAGTCAAGAGTCGATGGAAGTGGAGGTTTCCCTCACTGACTGTCGCAAACGCGGACGCTCCTTAGATCAGGACAGCGACACGTCCCAGGAGATGCTTCCTCCCAAAGTGGCTAGTAGCCATAGAGGGAGGTCGCGCACGCCGGTCTCAACTCCGTCGGGCTCCGCCTTCTCTGGGAGGGAGGCCTATGTCCGGGTTAGAGCGGAGGGCGAGAACGTGGCGGAGGAGGAGATTGCAGATCTCCTGCTTAAACTCCAAGAGCCGGTGGTAGGGGGTTCTGTCCCCGGAACACCATCGACCATGCAGGAGAGAGCGAACGCGGCGGTGGCCGTCATCCACAAAGTGGCCACCAAGTCCACGAACCTTAAGGGTTCCTTTGTCAGGGCCCTTAAGGACTCCTCTTCCTCCATCTCTGGGGTCGTCGAGACCCTCATTGGGGACGTGGCGCGCCTCCAGGCCGCCAACGATATGCTCACAGGGCAGGTCACCGAGCTTAGCGCTCAGTTCGCCCAATTTCGGGCACAGGCGAACTGCCCTGAGCAACCAAATCCCGTTGCCCCTCCACCTGCCCCCTCCCCCGTTCCGGATGCCCACTTGCGTCAAGTTATTGACGCAGTGTGGCGCATGATGGACGGGCGCCTCGCGGGCCTGGAGGCAAGGCTGCCTCCGGCGCCTATCGTTCGGCCACCACTCGCCGCGGCCAAGGCTAACGCCGCAACGGTCCCGACACCGCTTCCCGTCTCGGGTGGCCGTGTGACGGTGACGTATGCCGCGGCGACGTCAGCACCGGCGCCTGCAGCCACACCGAAGGCTGGTCGACCGGCTAGGGCCGCGTCAAAAGCGGTTGCATCAAAGGCCGCGTCAAAAGCGGTTGCACCAAAGGCCGGGCAACCATCGAAGGCCACGGAAGCAGCGGATTTCCCTCCGCTTCCCACTCCGGCACCGAAGGGAACTAGTGAGCCCGTGCCGGGTCCGTCCACATCAGCCCCCTCCACGTCCACCCCCTCTAACGACGGGTGGAAAAAAGTCGAGGGAGGCAAGAAGCGGTCCCGCAACCGAAACAAGAAGGCTGCCAAGAGTGCACCGTCTCCGCCGCAGGCACCATCCGTGGCAGTGACTGCCACCAAAAAGCCCCGGAAACTGGTGCCACCCAAAACGGCGGCTGTGGTTGTAACCCTGTCGCCGGCGGCGGGAGATGGCGGGCTATCCTACGCGGCTGTATTTAAAAAGGCCCGGGATAGTCTGGCCGGTGAATTTGGGGCCGTGGGTGTGAGGATGCGCCTCGCCCAGACGGGAGCTCGAGTCCTCGAGTTCCCTGGGGCTGAAGGCGCAAAGACGGCGGACACCTTTGCCGAGAAGATGCGGGAGATATTCGCAGCCACGGATGGTGTAAAGATCGCCAGGCCCACCAAGTGCGCGGAGCTGCGCATTTCGGGCCTGGACGATTCAGTGACGGTTGAGGATGTCCGCGTTGTAATTCAGGAGAAGACGGGATGCAGCGCGGACAACATCAGGGTCGGCACCATCCGCCCCGGTCCAGGGGGCCTTGGTGCAGTGTGGGCCAGTTGTCCCATGGCGTCGGCCAAGATTTTAAGCGACGCCGGAAGAGTCCTCATCGGTTTCGTGAACGCCAGAGTCACACTTCTGGCGGCGAGACCGATGAGGTGTTTTAAATGCCTCTCCACGGGACACACCCGCGTCAGGTGCGCGAGTTGCTTTGACTGCAGCGGACTATGCTTCCGCTGCGGTCGACCGGGGCACAAGGCAGCGGAATGCTCCGCCGCCCCTCACTGCCCAGCGTGTGCGGCGGGAAATCTTCCCGCCAACCATCAGATGGGGCAGGGTGGCTGCAAGCCACCCCGCACTTCTCGGCAAACTTCGGGGGCTAGCCAATCGACCCAGGCTGCCTCCGATGTCAATCCTGCGTCGTCGTCGTCGCCTATGGAGGTTGTAGAGACAGTCAAGTAATGGACCAAGTCTCCAACCTTCTTGTCCAGACGAACTTGAACCACTCCGCCGGTGCGCAGGACCTTTTCCTGCAAACCATGGCGGAGTGGTCAATAGGTGTGGCCGTAGCCGCGGAGCCCTATTACGTTCCTCCCCGTCCAAATTGGCTGGGTGACCGGGACGGCTCCGTGGCAGTCGTCAGCTCCACGGCGGCTCATTCCCCACCCTTGTCGCTAAGAGACAAGGGTACTGGATATGTTGCTGCCGAATGGGGGGGGATCACCATATATGGTGTCTACTTCTCCCCCAATCGGAGTCTGAGCGACTTCGAGGTTTTTCTCAGCAATCTAGAGACCTCGATGCGGCGACTAGCGTCTGGGCACGTCCTAGTGCTGGGGGACTTCAACGCAAAGTCCGTTGCGTGGGGTTCCCCCAGGACGGACGCACGGGGCGATGCTGTGGAGGAGTGGGCGGCATCGGTGGGCCTCTGTCTCCTAAACAGAGGCTCCACCAATACGTGCGTGCGACAGCAGGGGGGGTCGATAGTGGACCTTTCGTTCGCTACCCCTGCTCTCGCCCCACGAGTAAGGAACTGGCGTGTCCTGGAAGAGGTTGAGACGCTCTCGGATCACCTCTATATCCGATTTGAGCTCTCCCGGACCCAGGACCCCAGAAGGGGTCACGGGGCGCGGCGTTCTTCCCGCTTTCCGCGGTGGGCTGTTTCGAAGTTGGACAGGGACCTACACGTAGACACCCCCAGTAGACATGGGGGCAGGCCGCTTTCGCGATGCGATTACGCAGGTTTGCGAAGCGGCCATGCCCCGCATCCGAGGTCGTCGGCCTCCGAGGAAGGAGGTCTACTGGTGGTCCCAGGAGTTGGCGGACCTCCGTGCGGCCTGTACTCGTGCCCGGAGGTCCTACACTCGCAGCCGGCGGCGTCACCGTGAAGAGGGGGAAGAGGACCAGCTTCATGAGGAGTACCGAGAGGCGCGGGAAACTCTGAAGCTGGCCATTAGCCGCGCCAAAGAGGAGAAGAAAAAGGAGATGCTGGAGGGTCTCGATCGTGACCCCTGGGGTCGCCCATATCGCGCGGCGCAACAAAAGCTCCGCGCGTCGGGCCCCCCCCTTACGGAGACTCTCCAGCCCAGCTTCCTGCAGGAAGTGGTTGAGGGCCTTTTCCCGCAACGGGCGGAACACACACCCCCGTCGATGGCCCTTTTGGCCAGACACGACGGGGAGGTCGAAAATGAGGACGTTCCGCCCGTCACAGAGGCGGAGATAGGGGCGGCTGTTCTACGGATTCGTTCCAAGAACACCGCCCCCGGGCCGGACGGGATTCCTGCCCGAGCATTGGCCCTGGCCCTCGACCACATGTCGGACCGCCTCAGGGAAGTGTTCGACGCTAGCCTGGCATCCGGACGCTTCCCTGACTGCTGGAAGAGCGGGAAGCTGGTGCTTTTAACGAAGCCGGGACGGCCTACCGACTCGGTCGCGGCCTACAGGCCCATCGTGTTGCTGGACGAGGCGGGTAAATTGTTTGAGAGGGTCCTCTCTGCCCGCATCGTTCGGCACCTTGGCGAGGTCGGCCCCGATTTGTCGGACGCCCAATTCGGTTTTCGAGCGGGGCGTTCGACGGTCGGAGCTGTGTTGCGCCTGAGGGCCGTGACGGAAGACGTAGTGAGCTGTGGCGGCGTGCTGTTGGCGGTGTCGTTGGACATCGCCAACGCATTCAATAGTCTGCCATTCAGCTGCATCAGGGAAGCACTCCACTATCACGGAGTGCCAGGGTACCTGAGGCGGCTAGTGGCAGACTATTTAGAAGAGCGTACCGTCATGTACGAGGACCGAGAGGGAGTTTTGAGTCGTCGGCCCATGTCGTGCGGTGTTCCGCAGGGGTCTGTCCTTGGACCACTCCTGTGGAACATGGGATACGACTGGGCCCTTCGAGGAGACTTCCCCCCCGGGCTGGGCGTAATCTGTTACGCCGACGACACTCTTGTCACAGCCCGGGGGGTGAACTTTCAAGAGGCGGCGCGTTTAGCTACCAGGGGAGTCTCCCTGGTGGTCGGGCGCATCGAGGCGCTGGGCTTGCGGGTGGCCCTGGATAAGACGGAGGCCGTTTTATTCCATGGGCCCCGTCGTGGTCCACCCCCTGGCGCCTCTATCGTGGTCAACTCGGTCCTCGTACCGGTTCAGGCCCACATAAGGTATCTGGGCCTGATCCTCGACGGTAGGTGGCTCTTCGACGAGCACTTCCGACAGCTTGCTCCGAAGCTGGTCGGCGCTGCGTCCGCCCTTGGGCGACTCTTGCCCAATTTGGGCGGGCCCAGCGTCGCTACAAGACGGCTGTACACGGGGGTTGTCCGGTCAATGGCACTGTACGGTGCACCGGTGTGGGCGGGAGCTCTGACCGCCCAGAATAGGGCGCGCCTCTGGCGCCCTCAGAGGGTTATGGCGGTCAGAGCCATACGCGGATACCGCACCGTGTCGACGGAGGCGGCGTGCGCGTTGGCCGGGACTCCCCCGTGGGATTTGGAGGCGGAAGTGCTCGCCGAAGTATATCGGCGAACGGCTGAGTTCCGGGCGGGAAGCGGCAGTCGGCCCCCGCCCGAAGAGGTACGCGAATGGCGTGAGGCCGCTCGCCGAGCCACCATGGCTCGTTGGTCGTCCCGGCTGGAGGCTCCACGTGCTGGCTTTGCCGCCGTGGAGGCGCTCCAGCCGGTCATCGTCGAGTGGGCAGGGCGGCAGCACGGGACCCTTTCCTTCCGACTGACGCAGGTCCTTTCCGGGCACGGCTGCTTCGGGAAGTACCTGCACTCGGTCGCTAGGAGGGAACTGAGTCCCGCCTGTCACCACTGCGACTGCAGTGAGGACTCGGCTCAGCACACGCTGGCGGTTTGCTCCGCCTGGGCGACGCAGCGTCGGGCCCTCACTGCAGTCATCGGAGGGGATCTCTCGCTACCGGCCGTCATACGCTCCATGGCCGGTAGCGACAGGAATTTTACCGCGGTCGCGACCTTCTGTGAGGACGTCATCTCGCAGAAGGAGGCGGCGGAAAGGGTCCGGGAGGACGATCTCCACTCGGACCAAATTCGCCGCCGGCGAACCGGGCGGCGGAGGCGCGCTTACCAGCGCCTCATGCCGCCCTGAGTGTGGCCGCGGGTGGACGGGACGGGTTTTCCCCTCCACCCGCTGTAGTAGCCCCCCGCGAGGAGGCGGCGTCCGCGTGTGCCTGGACGTCGCCTAATTTAGACGATTTTACCCGGAGGTGGTGCCCGCGCTTTTGCGGGCAGGCGCTAGGGGGGGTCCGGATGTCTTAATAAAGCTGTTCCCGGATCCCTCCTACTTAAGGCGCAGTACGGCACACCGTGTGGTTTTAGTCGGTTCGATTCCGACACACCGCCCCGCCGAAAACCCCGGCGGGGTGACGGCCCGAGGGGGTTTCCACACGTACAAAAAAAAAAAAAAAAAGGACTGATTCAAAACTGCCATACAGCCTGTACGGCAACCTGTTTAAACTTTTAAGCTAAATATATATTTGAGTTTGGTCTGAGTGTTATATGTATGTATATAACACGTGATTCAATAAGTACTGATACTAAATACTATAACAAAGTTTTTTTGATAAAATTCTCTTCTCTTTTTTATTCATCAATTACATACTCTCCTGCAACTGTAACTCCAACGTTTTGTTAACTTTTCCATTCCATGTGTGTAGAACGATTTATTTTTGGTTTCAAAATAAGTTTCCGTTGCTGCGATTATCTATTCTGCTGATTGCCGATTAGATTCCGGAGTGAAAAGGAGTCAGTTAAATTTTTTGACTGCACGGATGGCGCAATAGTTTAAGTAGTCACCTCGCTACTACACCGCGCCGAGTGTTATGGGTTCAAATCCAACACGGGATAAAACTCGGGATAACTATTTGTGGAATACACATACCACAAATAGTTGTCCCGCGTCTGGATATTCTTTGTACCCCCGCAACACAGGAATATTCCTAATGCGGGTTGTCTTTAAAAAAAAAAACAAAGAAAACTAGGGAGCCACGTTATTTTTACAATCAGAATATACGATCATTTGTATACATGTTCAATCTTTAAGATTATATAGGTACATACCACATAATTTAATTTTACTTCCATAGCTTACTTTGAAAGTACCAGTTTGCCAGTGTTAGAACTTCAATTAGAAAGTTACACACGTTAATTCGGAGAAGTTGTGACGTAATGAATAAAATTAAGACTCCTGTCATTATTTTACAGCTTGTCTAGTTAACTACTTTTCTTCCAATTTATTATTCAGTTACGTAACGTATCCAGATACCTACGTAACATCATTAGAGCAAAATAAATTAAATTTTGGAATTATCGATTCCCTAAAATTTTGGATGATAAGATGATATAATGACTTAGATGAAAGATATCATGTTTCTTGTAGACATATTTTTGAAGTGAAAACTTCTTTAGATCCACTAGAGGGCGCTAACCTAAACATTGAGTTCTGTCAGCTCCTTATTAATTAATGTCACCAACCTGCTAATGTGACGTTTTAAGTTCGTCGTTTCGTTTAAGTTTTCACAGTCCCATGACTGCCTATTTTTTATTAAATGTTTAATGACGCACTGCATTAAAATATTGAGTTTAGGTTCGATGTTTTATAAAACAAAATAATGTCATTCGATAAACAATTAATCACCAAGAGTCAATGTATAGCAAAAGTCAAATGAAAGCTTTAGATGTCAGATTACATTTTATTAATATCAGCGATGTCAATTTGACTGATGACGAGACGTCTATTAGAATGTCTGGAGAAGTTAAGTAAAAAGTTTTGTCTATAATAGAAACACAATAGACCTGCCAAGTAACAATTTTTATAGCCATGTATCTTAATTATAAGGTAAACAACATTCTCTATTTTTAAAATTCATATTGTATAATAGATTAGTTTAGAATAGTTATTTTGGATAGTCTTGTATTAAAGTGTTAAAATAACACGGAATAGTATTTGTGATACTATTACTTGTTTATTTTAACTAGAGATCGCGTGGTGGTCGAATTTCGACCATGGTTTATTTCACTGGCCAATATTACTTGACCTGTCATTGTATAGACTTTTGTACCATGACAGGTCAAAATATATACTGGTCACTCATAGCTGTATGTACCCGTTTCTGCATTTTTTTTAACTTTGTAACAAATATTGTTCAAAAATTTTAGCATTCGTCACTTCTTCTCTGTATAAACTATAAGAGTGCGAAATTTCATACTCCTCCGTCCGCCCAATTTTCGTAAAAAGGGATCCAAAGTTTTCGCTTCACGTATTAATATATAGATACTTTTGCTTGACTAAATCACTTAAAAATGGTCTAATTTTGTGGTTTCTCTGCAGCTATGTTAACAAAAAAAGGAAAATTATATTGTATACGCGTAATTTACTAACTTTTTTTTTATTATGAGATATTAATTTTTTTATTCGACTACACGATCTTCTATTGGTATGGTGTACTGACGCCTACATCGTAATAAAAAATAGTATTATTATACTATAGATAGATAAAATAAAAGCTAAATAAATGCCGTCCACCTGCGTAAATCCAAACCGCAAGATAAAAACTTAATCTATTCGTAGAAAGTTCAAGATTCAGAAAGTCATCATCATATATCTGTCTGACGTCAAATGGCTTAATTAGCAGTATTTACGTGCGGTTCAAGACATAAAAAGTTAAAGAGAGTCTTTGATAAGTGTCATCTACTTTAGTCACTTTAGAGTTGAAGAAAAAGAATTTGAAAAAACAGACAGATAGATAGATGTACTCTTTATTCTGCATGTTTAAACATATTTATAAAGCTTAGAAGGATTCCTGGTGTCCTTATATATTGTTATAAAATACGATTTTTGGCGATAACATTTTATGGGGAGTTAAAAGGATAGGCATGCATTATAAGTTGATAACAATCACTTGAGTGCTGATTGTGGTACAAACGATATTGCAGTTACTGTGATTTAGTGATTTTTATAGCTTATAGCAATAGTGGTGAGATTGTTACTAACAGATATTTCAAGAAAATAATTCCAAATATCGTTTATTTAATAAAATACCTATAAAGACGAGAACATTGATCAATGAAAACAAGCATCAATAAAATATTTAAAATAATCCATTTCACAAATCCTTTCCACGGTTAGAAAAAAATGTGATAACACTCTCGATCTCGATCAAGCCACCTTTCAAACGAAACAATCAAAATCAGTCCATCCGTTTGCACACACAGATGCACACGTTAAACTAAAACACCCTTATTTTTGCGTCGTGGGGGCAATAAACTTTTTACTAAAAAAAACGTCAAACTTTATCTGAATAGAATGTCAATTTCTTGGCTATGTAAGGACGTAATAACCACTGCTGTCACACATTACAATACATAATTTTTGGATCTTGTACATTTGTTTACCACGACAGTCACTTGTTGAAATGTAATAATAGGTACCTTTAGGTTTGGAGTGGTCAATGTAAAATCGTGAAGATATTTTTAGATATTTAAAAGATTCCATTTAATAAACATTTATTGTAAAATAAACTTTATTATTTTGTCTGACGAGAGCAACACTCACTTGCACTTACGTACGCACACACAATTAATAGCTACACAATTATTATTTTTTATATTATAGGGGGCAAACGAGCAGACGGGTCACCTGATGGTAAGTGACTACCTTCGCCCATGGACACCTGCAACTCGAGAGTCACAAGTGCGTTGCCGGCCTTTGAGATAGGAGTACGCTCTGTTCTTGAAGGTTTGAAGGTCGTATCGGTCCGGAAATACCGCAGGCGACAATTTGTTTTAATATAGGTTTTGGAGTAGGTGGACCATACACCACAGTACCAGTAAAAAGAAGAAAAGGTGTTCCTGTTGGTGATGCCTAAACAACCGACAAGGTCTAAGTCTCGAGTCTAGGTCTCGAATTTCTATATTTCCTGTCTACTAATCACACACATATTCCTACAGTTTATTAATTATTAATCACGCACTCCTACATATAAATATTGGGCTACATCTGCGATTTGAATTAATTATTCATTGTGACGAGGACGGGTGTAAACGACATCGGTTTAGCTGAAGAAGTGAAGGCGGTTGACATTTATCGGGACATATGGATCGCACGGTTTTACAACTTGTGCGCAAATAAATAATAATGGCAATATTATTAGCCCATATTACATAGGGCTATAAAGCATAGTTTATATTAGATTCTAGTACACGGATATTTAGATACGTTTTTGTTATTACATACATATTACGCATAGGAATATAGTGGGAGAGCCATGCTTCGGCACGTATGGGCCGGCTCGACCGGAGCGATACCACAGCCTCACAGAAAACCGGCAGTGAAGCCATAATTGGATTGCTTTTCGCCGAGTAAGTGAGGTTTACCGGAGGCCCTAACCCTTCCCTCCCCCCTCATCCCCTCCTCTTAACCCCCCCCCTTTCCTTACTTCTACCTTAAAGGCCGGCAACGCACTTGTGACTCTCGAGTTGCAGGTGCGTGTGGGCGGCGGTATGTCACTTACCATCAGGTGACCCATCTGCTCGTTTGCCCCCTGTACTATAAAAAAAAAACCTATCCAAAAAGATATAATCATGCATACAAATATTTGTACAGAGTACAGTACGACCACTAAAGCGGATGGATGAGAAAACCCCTCCTGTCCACCCGTGGCCACCTATCTAATATAACCTTATACTAACGCTTCGAAAAGGTTACACTAGCCGTAGTCAACCCGTGACCACAGCGACTGTTATCAGGTCGAAAGTCAGGCAGTCTTAGGTACCCAAACAATAGAGATAATTCCCGTTAATGTGATCGTACATACTCGTATATCATGGTACGCGAAAGTTTAAAAAACATACATAGTACTTATTCATTTTGTCCACTTATCTCGATTTATTACTTCAAAATTTGATGGGCTTTTCATTTGAAATAAAAGAGAATGTTATGTGTGATGAACTCTTGATATTTTATTTCCATACTGTGCTATTTTTAATACGAGAGAACTCTGAAATGGATACCAGTATTAATATAGCATATTCTAACGCTCTTTAGATTAACTTAATCATACCTATCTATACTATATTATTATTATTGTATAATATTATAAAACTGAAGAGCTTGTTTGTTTGCTTGAACGCACTAATCTCAGGAACTACTAGTTCGAATTGAAAAATTACTTTAGTGTTAGATAGCCCATTTATCGAGGAAGGCTATAGGCTATAAAACATCACGCTATGACCAATAGGAGCGGAACAGTGACCATAAACGCAGGTGAAACGGCGGGGACGGCTAGTCTATAATAAAATGAATTGGGTTCTATAAATTTTTATTCACAACTCGGTCTAACTAGTACCATCACAAGCCAAATCAATAGTTAGTAACTATGTCACATGATCACTCCAGCGGTAGTGTGCGTGAGACAAATTATATCATTCTGAAATTAGTGAACCAATTCCGTTGTAGTCGTTAATATGGCTTTCCCAAATTCCTTCGGTTGTATATCACCGAGCAAACAATTGCCTCGCGGAAGCGTCGGCAAATAAAGCAAGACAATAAATCTTTATTTAAACATTTAATTCTTGTGAGGGATAAATTCAAGTACTGTTTGAATAGAATTGATTACTGAACCGATATTTGTGTGATGATTTAAAAAATAATTTCACCGTCAGATACAACAAAAACTGTAACCAAATAGAATAATATCTATGTAAGGTAAGTAATACTCGTGTTATATAATCAAAAACGCATACGGTAATTAACGCGATCACGATTACGTGATCGTAATACCTATTAAGGTATTACATTCCTTTGAATTGCCTGACGTTAGGGCCAGGTTTTAAGAGCCGTGGTCACAAAAAAAAACTTGTGTTTTAAATAAAACATTAAAACGGTATTCTCATCATGTTCATTAAAGAGGCCTCTCTTAAAGACTTAAATTTACCTTTCGGTACCACTTTTTGAAAGTCTTTGGAAGTATGCGGAATATTCTAGAAGCCGTTCTACTAGGTTACAGATTTGAGCCGAATTTTTGATGTGCTGTGTTATTTCATTTCATACCTTTTATCATAACTAAAATACGTATCTACTTTTTTATTAAGTTTATGTGTTGCTGACGGTACGTTATAAAGTGACGTATGTCATGAACTGTAAATAATATTAATAAATGTAAAATAAATGACATGTTGAAATTATACCTGATAGTAATTTTGAATACATTACACCAATTGAAAACACGGCTTTGCTTACAATATCGTACGTTCAATTTTCAAAAGGATGTATATAAATATTTATATATTTCTTCAGGTTATACTATACGTAATTCCCGAACATCCAACATCCGAGTTGGATTTAAATTTATATGGTTAGAAAATATTAATCTAAATAAATTAATTATAGCGTACCTAATTCGCAAATAGAAAAGCAGCCGAATGATGGATCTGATCATTTCTGAATTTGGTCAAAAATCAATGTCTATCATTGAGTCACTTTTCTCAGTTACGTTCTACGCATTACTGAAATGGTTCGGAAATCAATAAAAAATGTTGAGTGTTATTTATTCTAAATCTGTAGGAGATGGGGAGTTATAGATCTAACCTAGCTGCTGTGACCATTATTTGATGTAAATAAATCGAATTTCATTCATTTGAAATCATAAAATAATAAAACTCTCCAGTGCATGTCGGATGCATTAGGAAGCAATCACTACTTATAATGAAATCTACTATGGCTTTAAAGATGATCGAAAACCTTAAGAAAAAAATAGGCAGTCATGGGACTGCCGACAGAAGTGAAAACACATTTTTTAAAGATTAATTAATAAGGAGCTGACAAAACTCCCTTAGATTACTCCCCAAAACTTAGATTAGCGCCCTCTGGTAGATCTATACCATATAATACATAAGTATATATTAAACTATAGTAGTATCGCGCAGAATCCACAGATGACGTGAAAATACTTTTTAAATTTAAGAAACTCGGACACATTTTCGATCAGGTCACGTGTCCTGACACAAGTTTAACATTTTTTATCCATCCCAAAAAGTGCACAACGCAAATAAAGAAGGTTTCATTTAAAAAAAAATCTAAACAAATCTGTTGCTACTTTAGAATAGAAAGACAATGATCATGTGGATTAAATTAAACCAACCGATGTAAATTTATACTGTATTACTGTTAGTAGGATTACTTTCAGTTAAACTAATCGATTCCTAAACTTGCTAGAGACACCTGCTGAAATAAGATACGTGACGTGACACTAGAGCTCGTAAATGCAATCACATACTACACACATCTTCCATTTAAGTAAAACAACTCTGTTTGCCATCTTCTTTACCATCGTAAATAAATAGTAGCAGTGATCGATTTCATCTTCATTCAATGTGTGAACCTCAAATGTCTTTATTTATTTAGTTCGGAAAACATCAATCTTAAAAATGTAAGATTCTTTTCTCACTGCACTTTTTTGTCATTCAACATCAATCTTAATATGTGAATATTAAGATTGATGTTGGATGACAAAAATTTTCACCCTCACATTTTCAATCGCAATATCACATACATAATACTACATACTGAAGCCTAAATCCGCGGTATGAGCGGTCTGCAGTCCTTCTCGGATTAGACTCGGACGCGACCACAGGTCGCAATACCACCTGCGGCTGCAGTCTGCAGCTCGTCTCAAACTTGTACTTTTACTTCTACTGGAATTGTAGTGCTGTCCTTTTCGACAGTTGCTCACAAGAGCTCCAAGAGAGTGGGGATAGGATTGGTTTTTCCACTTCACTTAAATTTTTATTATAGTTTATCTAATACTTGCTGCACCCAGCTGCGTTACAATGCCATTTTTTATTATTTTTATACATGGATTTTTTGGTACAGGAACACTCGCAGGCGTCCCCTGAACACCCTACCAAAGTTTCATCACAATCTGATCAATGATACACATAACTGTTTTGATTAGTATAATTAGTTTCAGATTTAAATTTTATAATATATAATTTTAGCTGTTTTATAATACAAAAAGGAAATACAGACTTTAGATGTGTATATTTCGTTGAAAAGAAAAACTTAGAGAAGCAATTCAATTTGACATACATCTTAAATACGTAACTTCACATCCAATTCACTTGTATTTGAAGCCTAAATGAAATACCTACGATGTTAAATGGCGGCATACGGACCCTGGGTGTCGAAAGGGATTCAATAAATTCAATTTATATTCCTTATTACAGAATGCAAATTCACTTATTATTTTGTTGGGATATAGCTCCGGGAAAATTTGACGTTATAACGTACTTTTATTTTAAATGTTCTAACTAATATTATAAATGCGAATGTGAGTTTGTTTGTTACGCGTTCAAGCCTTAACTACTGAGCAAAGCTGTAGGCAAATGCTTATACAACCTCAATCGCTACGTTACAAGGCCAAAACTCACATAGGGTTCATAACCGAACTTGGTCTTAACACGATCATTTAGCTCAGTACTAGGAGTAAAAAATAAAACAGAAGGTTGTCACGCATTTATGGCTCTTTAACGTACCTACACTCACAAACGGTAATAAAACATATCACTCATACTCTTGCAACGTATGTAGATTGCATTAGTGTGTGACAGTGTTCGCTTTGTTCGCGTTTGCATTCTACGTCACTTTAGACTGATAACATTTAAAAAACTGAAACCCTTACGCTATAATAATGTTATTCCATTCCAATCTTCTATCCGAAGGCTTGCGCTATCTAATGAAGGATGTTACTGTACCAAATAGTCGTACGTAAAAATACGCTAAGCGTAATGGCTATTGAGACTATGACGTCAGAGTTATGGTCAAAAGGTTGCAGATTCGAACCTCAATCTATACAGCAATACAGTAAATTATTAACATTATATTCAGTTAAATATCTAACCAAATATAAAGGTAATCGGACAGTGTGTGACAAGAAGCAAGCAAACAAAATATCCACTATTTAAGTGACTTATTGCCGCGTGATGAGTATGCTCAATGCTGAAGCCCTACCTTGGATTACCCTGCCAGTCACAGACATTAGGAAGGCCCAGAGGCACTGACAATGACTAAAAACTTTACATAGCTGAGTAAACTAAACTTCAACCTCAGTTAGGATACAATGGGAAAACTAAATAGACCACACCAGAATCATGACCTTTAGAAACCATTACCATTACTACGCGTACATAAATATTCATATGCCTTACATAAAAATAAAAAACTGATCAAATCTCCGTGAGCTTACGTCACGAATAACAAATTTTACCATTTGAATTACAAAAATAACAATACGTTCTTTCAAAACCGATAGCATCTTATAAAGAACCCCAATATTAGATATTAACTTACGTACGTTCTTAAGGTTGAGTTTATTCAAGTATCGGTTTTAAGGAAATTACATAGTAAAGGACGAGGTTCGATTTCGTACCGGTTCGTGGAAGCCGGCGGAAATAGCCTTTGGGCTCATGACATCTACTTACTGAATCAATATTCATATTATAATCATGAGCCGTTTACCTCGCCAAGACATTGTTTTGCTATGTACACAGTAAATAGGACAGAGCGGTTTGCGATAATTAACAACACGATACAAATCCGTTGATAATAATGGTAAGAGTCATCCCATTAATATTATAAATGTGAAAGTTTGGATGGATGAATGGATGTTTGTTACTCTTTCACGCAAAAACCACTGAACTGATTGCGATGAAACTTGGTATGTAGATAGGTGGAGACCTATATTAACATATAGGCTATTTTATCCCGACTTTCCCACGGGATCGGGACTTACGCGGGTGAAACCGCAGGGCGCTGCTATAAATAAATAAAGCCCATATTCTTATTACTCTACCCAATAGGTGGAGCAACAATATTCATATAACCCGGTCAATATTGGACATTTTTTTAAATGGTCTGGACATTATTAATGATACTGTAATAATCACTTTGTCTAAAACATTTATACATATTTACATAAAAAGTATCATACATAT
Source organism: Euplagia quadripunctaria (assembly GCA_963859945.1). Classification (NCBI taxonomy): domain Eukaryota; kingdom Metazoa; phylum Arthropoda; class Insecta; order Lepidoptera; family Erebidae; genus Euplagia; species Euplagia quadripunctaria. Next base: position 5,053,777 of record OY982570.1, on the reverse strand, counting down.
ATGCATAATTAGTTTGGGTCTAGATAGCAGTGTTTGAACACCTAAAAACACCTTGTATGTCCAAAATTTAATTATTATTATTATTACATTTTATTTTATTAGAGTATAAACGGGGCAATCTTTTGAAGTCACATATATTTGTACATTAAAACGGAAAAAAACGGTTTAAAACATGTTTTAAACCCTTTTTTACATTTTATTTGAGATTCACCATAGTATTGAAGGTCAAAAGATAACCAACTAAATATTTTCTCCTTGATTACTTAAGAAATTCATAAAATAATTTATTTTCAGACTACGTCCATACTTTTGCATACTTTATTTATTACATTAAGTTTAAATAAAATAGTAGTAAACAATTCTAATTCAACAAGACTCGTATGAAAATGATCTGATCTCTTCGTTACTGAACAGGAAACTTCTTTAAGAAAAACACACCATTTAATCTTTTCTAATGGTAAGGCCGTAATGAATAAAACCTTTTTACTTCCACCCTCATCAGAGGAAAACCTCACGATACTCTGTAATATTATTTGGTTGGCCCGAAGTCCCTTCGTGACTTAAATGAACTCATTTGTTACTTGCTTATATGGAACTTTGCCCTTTTGCAGAGTTGGTGGAGATAGACTGTTTTGTACTTTACAACTTAACTGATTAGTGTAGCACATTTGTTACACGGCCTGCATAGAATTGAGCCTTTTCAGCGTTCGGAGGTAACCCAAACAATGTAAAGAATAGATCGCTAATGTTTTCACGACATTACTAATTTTTATGAGCTCTTAGTATTTTTAATGCAAGCTTGAGTGGTATAAGCAGACTGATTACCTCCTATGGTATCGGGAGCGCCAGCTACTTGACTGATGGCCAACGTATGAAGGACTTCCTAGAGAATTCTGTGCTAGGATCGTGATAAGCGATAGAAGTATACTTATCTACATATGTTTATAATAAAACGAAGTTTCGTCACTTGAGCCTGTTGTCCGTGAACAGGTGTCCCTGTTAAATACCGACAACTTCACCGATAGCAGGAAGCTTGCCCAGGCAGGTGGGTTGATAATGAAGCCGTGAGGAATCCATACTAAATGAAGAACAGAACTTTTGACAAAGAGTCGAAATCAAAGAGAGAGACTTTTGACAAAGGAAAACACATATGCTTTGGATCGTAATTAAATTAAAGTTATATAACAGAATCCCACTAATTTAAAAAATGTGAAAGTTTAGATAGATGGATGGATGGATGTTTGTTACTCTTTCACGCAAAAACCACTGAATCGATTGCCATGAAATTTGGTATGTAGATAGCTTTAGACCTGGATTAACGCATAGGCTACTTTTTATCCCGATATTCCCACTGGACCAGGACTTTTGCGGGTGAAATCGCGAGGCGCTGCTAGTATTTTTATAAAACTTAAAATAGCAAGTCTTCAAAAACTATAATTATTTTAGAATTATCTTTTAACAATGATAAACCGACGAAAGAAGAAAGGAACTGAGAAGCGAAAAAATAATATTAAAAAATAAACTTGTTAGTCTATGTAAGAGTTTAGTAAGCCGTTAGGCCTTTATAAGTTTATTTTTTAATGTTATAAAAATGTAACTAATGTAAATATTACTAATGTAACTACCTACCTAAATAATTTTGAGTTGAACAAAAAGAAAACAAGGGCACAGCTTCGACAAAAGGATTGCAGATTTTTGTCGAAGATATTCAGCAAATTTTCAACCCCTAATAACTTCGTTGTGGCTAAAGCTTGAAGCCTGAATTTCCACTCACCAAATCGGGTTAATGTAACAAGGTATATTCCATTTTTTTTAAATTTTGACCCCGTAGTTTAAAAACTTGTGCAAGTCAGTTCCTTAATTTTGTCACTGATTCTCTCACTCATTCACCGACCGCAATGAAAAACTCAAACATGCCGCAATTTCAGTCCCGTTTTCGGGATATACAAACTGCATAACATTACACTTATGATACAATTATTGTTTTTTTCCTCCTCCTTCACTATTTAAATTGTTTTGCATTCGCTGGAAATTTGTTGAAATGACTACCTTTTCTGGGTTCTTAAAACGTGTGGCTCTAAGTTTGTTTTTAATTTTAGAAAACAAATAGAAGTTGCAAAGTACGAGGTCGGGGCTGTGGCTGGCGCATGCATCTATAATTCTCTATTTGAAGTGTATTTGAATACGTTTCCATTACCTTAGCGGAATGTGAGGACGCGTCATCGTGGTGAACGACGACATTGCTTCAAGGACGCTTTTCTAAGTTCAAAGTAGTACACCCAGGTTTCGATTCGTTCCGACGATATAATAGACAGCCTATTCCTGTCCTCCATTAAACTTTTTTATCGTTTCACGGCACCACTCAACACGGGTTTTCCTTTAAATCACGCGATATCCATCGAGTGCAAATCATCCGAACCTTCAGATGCACATGCAAAATATTTTGGACTTGGATCATTCCAATGCCTAATACAGTACGAATTTGCTGACTAGTAATTTTTTGTCTGTTTTATTCAACTGTCGTACAGTATCAATATGAGAATCTATAACCGCAATCACCGGCCGACCTTCACGTACTTCGTCATGGAGATGATCACGTCCACCTCTAAACTCAAACCATGAATACACAGAGCTGATATGGGGGCTCAGTCTGGCAATTCTTGTTAGCTTAAGCCACAGCAAAAGTCGTTGTAATTTTTTTTGCTAAAGGACGCCACACTGAAAAAAATAAATGACAGTCTCGCAAATTAAAAGTAAACATGTTTCCAGAGAGTTCCATTTCCGAATTCCGTAATTGCTTTTTTTTTACAGTAAGTGGATAGATCCAGAAACTTTCAGTAACAGGTAACAAAGGTAGTTTTGCACTATATACAATTTTTCATCATTTATTTATTTATTTATTTTAAACTTTATGCACATAGAGTACAGAGGCGGACTTAATGCCATAGGCATTCTCTGCCAGTCAACCTTCGGGTGATGCAAAGAAAACAGGAAGTAGGTGCATTAAAAATATTATAGTTTATTAGGTGAATTTGCAAACTAAATATAAGACAAAAATACTTAAACAAAGTATATAGGATAAAATACATATCATAAACATACATACAAATATATACACTAACACAATACATTCATATATACACATACATACATACAAATAAAACATAGTGACGATTTAGATGATAAACTATGGGCAAGTTGAATCTGCTAGTTCTACTTTCACTACTTTCACTTTGAATGAGTAACGATTGGTGGCCATCCTGATTTCGAGGGGAAGCGCATTCCAAAGAACAACTGACTGTACGAAGAAAGAAGAGCCCACAAACTCTGTGGTGTGAGAGGGACAAAGAAGAAGAAGATTATTTAAGGAACGAAGGTTTCTATCATGGTTACTACTTAAACATTGGAAATATGAAGTTAAATACGTTGGGGAAGATGGGGAATTAAGGAAGGACATTAACACTACCTAAATAGATAGATAGGTAGGTAAATAGTGAATACAGGTATGTAGGTGAGGTAACAGACAAAGAATGCTTACCTTCATTTATCTAACACTAGCTGCGCCCTGCAGTTTCTCCCGCGTAAGTCCCGGTGCCGTGGGAATATCGGAAAAAAGTAGCCTATGTATAGCAGCTAGATAGCTGAAGACCTGAATTAACATATCAAGTTTTATCGCTATCGGTCCAGTTGTTTTTCGTAAAAGAGTAACAAACGTCCAAACATCCTCACAAACTTTCACCTCAAGTCTTGCAAAGCACCGCTTTTTCTACCCAAAAAGTTGTGAGATCCTACTTAGTCAACCAACAACATTTTATAAAGACCGTATCTTTATTTCTTTAATAAACAAAATTACTTGGCAATAAAAAAAAGAAAAGCGGAAGAAAATAAAAACTAAGGCAAGTTTCAACAAAATTGGTTTACAAATGGAAACTCAGTGGGTAAAAAATCATTCATTTCATATTTTTCTTTTTTGCGAATTAAATATTGAATAAAACCAATTTCGAAGTATACTCTATCGATTAAAAAAAGAAACATCAGAATCGGGCTAGCCTGTTAAAAATTGTATGCGTGGTAACACATTAAAAAAATATACGGGTTGCCTTGAGAACCTCTTCCGTTTTTTCGTGGGTAAAAAAAAACAAATAGGTATTCGTTCGAATTGAGAACCTCCTCCTTTTTTCGTCGGTTAAAAAATATATTTTAAAAAGGAACATTTTTAAACTAGTCAAATTTCGTTTGCTAATAATGTGTTCTATCATAAAAAAGAACATTCGAGCAAAAGTAGCCATTGCTAGATAAATCTAACATTCACATAGTTCAAAGTTCAGAGCCCCCGGCTTTTTGCAACTGAGTGAATATTGCAAACGGCTGCGGCATCCCGCAGGAAATGGGAGATTGGAGAAGCGAAGGAAATGTGCCTTACACATGCTATGTGCTAATGTATTCTTGAGCCATTATGGGTTTTTAAGGGGTTACGGATATTGTAAGATCTCTGTCCATTAACAAAATAAAAAAAAGTGTGTGTGTATGCAATTCACACATGGCAGAAGTGAAACGAGAGAATGAGAAGAATAATTTATACAAAAGTTATTGGTCAAATTAACACAGATATGTTAAATAATTACCATTAATTAAATTACCAACGAATTTTAGTACGCAAATGCACAAAAATGACACAACGTTGACATTCACACATTTTCTGAAGGCTTCGTAGTACGCAGGCGCAATGACAAATATTATAAAAAACACTGATACTTGTATTCTATCTCATTCTCTGGCAGGCTAAATCCTATATAATGAATATGTTTGTCTCTTTTCAAAGATTATAGGAAGCACTGTAAACTTGTATTCTATATCATTCTCTCGCAGGCTAAATCCTATTTATGAATATGTTTGTCTTTTTACTATCGCTTTTCGTGTCATCGAATTTAAAATCACAACGATTCTAAAGAAGTTTCACTTCAAAAGGTGGTTTGATTTAAAATGAAATCAGAAAACGAAGATAGCAAATTACTCTGAATAAACTACAACAATTGATTTCCCAAATGTCGTAAAAAAAATTGTATACGTAAGAACAACTTAGACAAAAAAGTATTTAATTTAAAGACAGTAAAAAACTTTTCTCGAGAGGTTTTTGTGTTTTAGTTTCACCTGTAAGCTCATTTTGTTTAAAAAACAACGTTTACAAGGACCTTCAGAAATTTACTAGAACGTAATTAGTAGATCCACTAATTACGTTCCCTGACAAAAATACTTTGTATATGTGACAGTCAAAACTCTGAATCTATCTTTTCTGTGGTTTCCAAAGTTTCTAAAATTGTGTGTATTAAATGACTATCTTTGCTGAATGTACGTTTTATTTGCATTATTTTTTGAACGCTGACTTCCGTCGACAGATACGACACGTTGTTAAGTTTTCCTGCACGTGACCAACACTATCCGTAACAAGTTTGCCCGAGAAGTCGTTATACCAAACAACCGCCGAACAGCCTCACGTAGACAATAAATTATCGTTGAAAACTTAAGATCACCAATACAACAACAATTTTTATCTCTTGTTACTTTAAGATTCAAACACAATTTAGGCCTTAGTTCTTAGTACTCAGCTTGCTCTATTTACAGTTTATGAAAAGTCCTTTTTGAGAACATTCTCAAAAAGATCTTTTGCAGGATCATTCTCAAAGAGACGCTATAAAAATATATTGATACTTATTTATAAAAAAAAAAACAAAATAAAACTTAAGCATATGCAAAAAAAGTATAATGCGCACGCTGTGGAATGTAATCAGAAAAATATTCTTTTTATAACGTAAGTCGGTAAAAAAATATGTAAACGCTCTTGTCATATATTTTATGCAGGAACATGAAGGAATAATATTTCTAAAATGTTTGATAAATAAAATATTAGTTGGTGCGCGTGACGTCTGCGCAAAACATTCCTTATTTCTTACCAAAAGTACAGATATGATTAATATCTCTAAACTTCACTTATTGATCTCCCATACAAATTATGCCTATGTTCTTCTCCAAGGTGTCGTCTATCTCTTTAATAAAATGCGTCAAAATTGGTTCAACCGTTTAAACGTGAATGCGTAACACTCAGAAACGCATTTATAATATTAGTAGAGATCAGGTATCGGACCAGCAACTGCGAACTACCTGACAAAATTAGAATTTACACGTCCATCTTTAAGTCTTAGCAAGGGATTCTATAGTAATAACTTATATGCGTGGTTGGCCTGTTATATCGAATTGATGACGTTTTTTTACATATACACTCACGTTAAACGTTAACGTAAGTAATAAACAAAAACGATTTCGATCTTCACACATATTATATTAGTGAAAATAGACTGTCACTAGATAATCATTTAAAAAATTAGAAAATGCTTTACAATTATAAACAGTACTTAAAATTTATTATCTTACTAATATTTTAAAGGTGAAAGTTTGTGAGTATGGATGGATGGATGGATGTTTGTTACTCTTTCACGCAAAAACTACTGAACCGATTGCAATGAAACTTGGTATGTAGATAGCTGGAGATCTGGATTAACACATAGGCTACTTTTTATCTCGATATTTACACGGGATCGGGACTTACGCGGGTGAAACCGCGTGGCGCAGCTAGTTACAAATAAACTAGTCAATGTGTAAGTTGTATTACAAGTTTTAATGGTTGGTTTTACAATAATAAAGAATATTAATATAGTTGAAATAATAACTAGTCAATTATAAAATAAATATAGAAGTTTGGACACATTTTATCAAGTAAACTTTTTCCGTGAGTAGAATACCAACTACGAACATAAATCTCTTGATTCTATAACGAACAGAGCACCCAGTGTTTTATAGTTTAGAGAATAACACGAGAGTATGAAATATAAGTTTATTATTACTGAAAATGAAGTGTATTTTGTCTTTTCGCTGAACGACCTTATTAGTCAATTTTTATTTATGAGCTTCGCGAAGTTTAATTAACAAGCGGTAGCATAATCACTAAGACGTCGAACTTGTCATAACGTGGTCACGGGTTTGAACTCCATTCCAAGAAGAAAGGTCAATCAATCAGCCTATCATAGTCCACTGCTGGACAATCTCTCCCAATGTGCGCCACAGCACCCGGTCCTCCGCCTTCCGCATCCAGTCTATCCTTGCTACCTGCTTCTTCAGGTCGTCGGTCCATCTGGCTGGTGGGCGTCCTACCTTCCGTTTACCGATTCACGATCTCCACTCTAGAACCCGTCTGCTCCAACGGCCATCGGTCCTTCGGCATACGTGGCCAACCCATTGCCACTTCAGCGTGCTTATCCTGCGAACTATGTCGGTAACTTTGGTTCTTTGTCGGATGATCTCATTGCGAAATTTATCCTTCAAAGAGACTCCAAGCATAGCTCGCTCCACAGCATGCTGCGTGACTTTTAATTTGTGGTCCACGTCTTGGCACAGTATGTCATTAGGACGCACTGATCGAACAATTTCGTTTTAAGGCATTGCGGTAATAACGAAGAGAAAACTCGACGTAGTTTGCCAAATGCTGCCCAACCCAATTGAATCCTTCTGGTGACTTCTTTCTCGAAGTTGTTTCTACCTAGCTGAATAACCTGCCCATGATAGACATATTCTTGAACAACTTAAACCAATGCGCCATCCGTACAATCATAAATATTATTATAGTCATTAAATATTATTTCCATTCGCTTGTTTAAAAGCTTTTTAATACTTTCCTGTACTGTGGGGAATATCAACTGCACACAATAACAAACCTTTAAGGCCTAGGTAGACAGTTTTATTGTTCGGAACAGAAGTAACAAGATTGAAAGCGATTCATGGATAAAATACCGAGTAAGTGCCAGTGTGTAACCGTTGTTTTAAACTCTTTGCATTACTGTCCATAAAACGTAATTATTATTAGTGTTAAGGAAACTTAATCTTCAAATATAAATTTTTGTCATCCTATTAGATATTAGATGGCGCTCATCGGTTTTAATTCAAGGTATCGATGTGTTCTCACCTTTGATTTATTATTTAGTATATATGTATATTCTGTGGGGCACTAACCGAACTAGATGGCGGGCATTGATTTAAATTCAAGATATGGTATGATTGCAAAGGGGTGGTTATGAGGAAAGGGTTTTTGAATTAAACGCGATTCTCGGATATACCTGTGTTTTAATTATTGGCAGTGGTGATTTGTGATATCCTTGGATTTACCCTGGAAGCGGATACAATTAGTATTTCATTTGAACCTGTATTTTGAACACATCGAACACATATTTTGGTATATAAAGAAAACAGAAATAATAATACTTAGCCTTTTAACCTTGAATGAAACATGAAAAAGCCCTCGTATCTATTCTAAAATACTAAATAAATATTTATTGCCCGACAAATGTAAAATCCACTGTATTTTACAATATTTATTTTTAGGTAGATTGCAAATACAAAAGCCTGGTTAAATACTGACCAACATAAATGATTTTATCTGCGAAACGTGCAAATTAAAATGTCATGTAAGCTTTCTAGGTTGATACCTTTATTATTTTTTTTTGGCGGGTAAATTGACAGTTTACAAGTTAAATTTTGATACTCTCTTTTACCTTTCAGTTCGTTTTTCTTATTACTTTTTAGTAGCACTGTTCGGGGGTCACACTGAAAGTTTTTAGAAAATAAAAAACGGAATGATATAGAAGTCTGTTATTATTTTTATTGCTTTTTGAAGTAGTCTTCGTTCCTTTCTAAGCATCGTCGCATACGATGGAACCATTGACTCGCCCACTCTATAGGAATCTCTTCCACGCCTTTTTCATACGCAGACGGCGTCAATTCAAACGATGGGGTTTTTTGATCTTCCGTCCAATTCTGAGGTATCCATCTAGTACAAAGCTTGCCAAAATGCCAATCGAAGTCTATCGTAACATTGTTGTTGAGTAAGACCGCAAAGAAAGTCGTAAAAAACATTGAGCGATAATTTTCTTTAGTCAAATCCATTTCGATGCACGACAGACACTTTTTTAAAAACAAATGATATAAAATCATTAAGAGGCCGTTTACGAAATTTTAAACTGTAACACTAAAAATCCCATTAATATTATAAATGGGAAAGTTTGGATAGATGGATGGATGTATGGATGGATGGATGTATGGATGGATGGATGGATGTTTGTTACTTTTTCACGCAAAAACCACTGAACTGATTGCGATGAAATTTGGTATGTAGATAGCTGGAGACCTGGAATAACGCATAGGCTACTTTTTATCCCGATATTCCCACGAGATCGAGACTTACGCGGATGAAACTGCGGGGCGCTGCTCGTAAATCATATTTGTACGCCACTTTAGTAGGAAAGACATGTTTGGACTTCTCTTATTTACTTTTAAAACCTGCATGCATTTTTATGTTTCAGTACATAGGTTTCGACAAATAAAGGATTATCTATCTATCTATCTATGTTACATACAAACAACAATTTATTATCAATATACAAACTAACTTTTTCGTATTAGTTTCGTATTTCGTATAAGAAGTCACAGTTACAGACATCGACATACCTATAAATTGTCATAACGTTAAGGTACTTTAGTTTTAAATTGGTCAATCTCAAGCTATTTGTCTATGAGCACCGGATAAGTCTATAGAGCGGCGAGCGCGTTCCCGGCTGCTAATGGTATTCACACACGCACAAATTTCGATGCAGCAGACGCGGATAACGTTGGACACACGTTGATTAATTTTCCGGCTCGTTGGACTACTTCACAAAGGCTTATTGGACAACATGTTATATAGATAGACGTAATGTACAACGGTATGTAGATATTTGTTGATAGAGGGAAAAATCATTAATTGTAAGAAAGAGATCTAAAAAAGTACTACCTTTTAGGTCACTTTCTCAACTATGAAAACTAAGGGAAAATATTTTTTCTGTAATATTAGAGATAACATGACTGTCTTGAATGGAAGAATTAAATTGGTGCTTGTCCTTTTATTAAAACAAATAACCGAACAAGTGCGAGTCTGACTCGCACACCGATGGTTCCGTAAACAAACAAACTTATATGTAGATAGTAGGTACGTCCATCTCGGGAATCGATTCCTCCGTAAGTATTTGATGTTAATTGCAACTTGATGCCTCCACGGGTTCCTAAGAAAAGAGGTCTTAACCAACAGAGAGACAGACGGACAAAAAAGTGATCCTATAAGAGTTTATTTTTTTCCTTTTGAGGAACGGAACCCTAAAAAAAAAGCCATGGTCACGGGTAGACTGTAGTCTACCCGTGACCATGGCTGCGTGAAAAATAGTTTTATTTCAATCTACCATCTCCTCTTCTGCCTCCTTTTTTTTCACGACGTCAAAACTAATTGCGTACACTTTCCTAATACACAATATCCCAAAATAATAGCAAGACTTTAAGGAAATATAAAAGATAATCAGGAACAGAAACATCCGATAAGAGTCAAATCGCAAACGTTAAAGTACCTAAACAAAAATGAATTTGAAATACGCTCCCTATTTCCAAGGTCTTGCAACATATTGTTGGGCCTACAGAATATAAATCTGGAATAGTTTATATCTTCAAGTAAGGGGTTGGCAACAGTTGGAAGGGTCAGGCACCTCGGCTCTTATTTTACCAATGACCCTATTTATTTCGCACTCCATCAGATACTATTTTTTATTAGCAGTGAGTGTGATGAAAAACAACATACATTTTCATCCTCAGTGTGTTTGTGGATGAAAACATACTCTCAAGTGTCTTCTACTTAATTTGTAGAATGCAATCTCATTATCAGCCTGGTTACTCTTTGAAAAGGGTTCACTTATTTTTTTATTTAGTACTTAGACCATCCCCCAAAATACTTTGCGAATGCCTTACTCATAATATAATTTTTTAATTCTATTCTGTGATATTTATTAAACTGTTTTCCATTCAAGATGCTATTGTTTTGTAGTGTGTTACTTACTGGGTGAAACATACGCAAAAAAATGTATTCGCTACTCAGTAGACTCACTTTTTTTTATGGAATAGGGGGCAAACGAGCCGACGGGTCACCTGATGGTAAATGACTACCGCCGCCCATGGGCACCTGCAACTCAAGAGTCACAAGTGCGTTGGCGGCCTTTAAAGTAGGGGTAGAGGAAGGGTGGGGAGGGGGGGGGGAAGGGTTAGGGCCTCCGGTAACCTCACTCACTCGGCGAAAAGCAAATTGCTTCACTGCCGGTTTTTTGTGAGGCCGTGTTATCATAAGGGCTGAGCCGGCCCATACGTGCCGAAGCATGGCTCTCCCACGCTAAAATTTTGTAATATTGTTTTGCTATAAAAAAGAAAATTATATCGCTTAGATAAAGTTGTCCTATATATACCATAATCTGATTCTGATTTATCCCTTTCGAAATTTGGTTTGGGATAAACGGCTATTGTGAGAATGTTATGCTAATTTTTAGCACCGGCTGGGCACTTGTATACTTAAGACCTACATATTTTGCGAAATAATCTCAACAATATTTAATATATCACGATAAGCGGTATTTTAATATTGTTTGTTATGCCTCTGTAAATAAGTTGACATCATTTTAAGTGTTTAATACTTGAGAATATTCTACAATAAATATAATGGGAATGTTAGGACAATTCTAAAACCTTTCATATATACACATCTGTAAAAGTTGTGTTCAATGCAGATTATTTAGTATTATATAAGAGACCGAGCTTAACTCGTTGCTTTTTATAAAATCGTATTTTTTTTTATATTTGAATTTTTTTATTGCGTTGTTACAGGAAATACAACTATGCAGTTGAACTCAAAACGCAAAACTGTATCTGTATACAAAATTTCAGCAAAATCGTTAGAGTCGCTTCCGAGATACCCGAAATATAAATACATACATAAATAAATACATACATACAAGAATTGCTCGTTTAAAGTACTAAGATTAATAAAGAAAACAGTTACATTAAAGGAATAATTATATTTTTTACCCTGAGATTTTGCAGTGAAATAAGGAATTCGTTTATCCTAAAAGTTATTCGATAGGGTATATTTTACAGGAACTTATATATCTGGATATAAGGAAGGAGGAACAGAAACCAGCTGTGCCCTACCTTGAATGTAACTCTACCCTAAAAAAGACTCACCTATTAGATTAGATACAAGTACTCTCATAGTGTTAAGATTTCAGTTTAACAACATAGGGGTTATCACCTCTCAACGCTCTAGGTTGGCTACGGAAAAATACACGAGAGTTTGTCTTTGCCTCAAACAAGCACTGTGCTTGCCAAGTTGGTTCTTTTAAAAACAATACTTGTTGTTCCAATTCCATTCAAATTTCCATAGGTGTTTATACACTTTAATCCAAGCCTACGCTTAATGCTGTCAAATTATCGACATGAGACTTGGATGATGCAGTCTGCTTAAAAACTGTCAATTCTTAATGATTCAACAGCAGTAATGACTATTTAAATGTGCAATAAATCATTTTCAGTTGAAAGAAGCGTAGCGTTTTTCGTCGTGTCAGATGCAGCGTCGGCCATTTGTACACAGCGATAATCATTTGTGGCCAGGAAAACACCGTAATGTTTAGTTGGCTCTAGGACACGACAAACGAATATGACTTTGTTTTAGTAAAAACCTGCGCGGCCTCAATACTAACCATTAATTTTATATCTTTAGGGAAATTCAATTTCGAAAAAAACATATGGGATAAATTAATCAGTTCACTGTAAAATGACAACGTTGTCATTATAAAAAAAAATGTCAGTCTTAGAACTGCACGTCAGAAGGGAAAACACACACACATCTGTATAAATGTATTTGAGCGTGACGGTCATAAACTAAAATATATAATACTGAAAGTGACGGTTTCACACGAGTTCAGCGCTTTTTCCCCATATCAAAAGTGCCCAACGTCCCTAAAGAAGATTTCACTTCAAAAGATTTCACTTCAAGAAACAGATACATTATCAGCAGGTGCGAGGTAAAGACTCGAATACAATCTAATAGGGATGTAATTACATAATTAGTCAGCATCAAAGCCACCATTACCTCTTTCACTATGACTTTTTCATATCTTTTGCGATCTTTATTAGGATAATTAAATTGCAAACTTGTCATATGCGTAACCTTCTGTGTCTTCAAGATTCAAAAATATTTAGAAGCATAAATCAATAGCATCATACCACTGTTACAAACTTAACTCATAACACTTGTTTACTCCTAGTGCTATTTACCAACAGTTGTATATTAGGTTGAATTACGTACAAAATACGTAGTCTTATTAAACCACAATAACTACAAAATGAAATGAAAACACTCTTCAAAATCTCTAATTTAAGGGCCCCTGTATCATCCAGTTTCACGCTCTTCGCATTTGATTAATAGCTCGCTTCTAACCAACACTTCACTGTCATAGCCATTACTGTCTAAACTCTAAATCCTGGTACTTTGGATGATTTAAAACCAAGATGTCAACGTACTTTAGAAGTTTTCGACATCCGGATAAACGTGGACCGTTTTAGACACCGTCGCGGCGTCGTGTTCTGACTTGCTGAATTGCTAAAACAGCTGCATCATATGAACAGAATAAAGTTTATTAAAATTCGACCAACACTGTCCAATTTCAATAAAATTTATTTTAGAGATATGAAATTCTTGTGCTATGTTATCGTTTTTGTTGCAACAATAGGACGGCAGTAACCGTAAATTTATGAGTATATATTATTAAACGATCCTTATTTCAATCGCTTTTAACTATTGCACAAAAAGCTATTACTAGAAACTATAGATTGCTTTTTAATTTTAGCTTTCTGCACTTCTTCTATACATAATCTCTAAATATTCCAAAGGATTCACTTCATGTATTAATCTAGAGATAAAATCGCACAACTGCAAATCTGAATCGCGCACCGAGGGTTCCGTAAACAAACAAACTTGTATGTAGATAGTACATTAATCTCGGGAATCAACTCTCGAATGTTTTTGCCCGTCTTTTCCGAAAGTCAAGCTCAACTTTGCAGTTTTAAAAACATTCTCCCATTACTCGATTTACGACAAATCTGCAAACGGCCACCTGGCGAACGTAGCTACAGATCCTGCAGGGCGCAGTAAAAACTCTTACTCTTTTTAGTGTAATATATTATACAACTCCCGAACATCAACAGACCCGATCCGCTGGGTTATCACCTGAGCTGGTTGAAGGATGTTCTTCGGTGACAACACAATAATATGGCACTATGGAGATGTTCTGATGTTGGGGAGACGTCGCTAGGAACGTCTTAAGTAAACAAAATAAACCCATCGAGTTTGGGCTCATTTGTTTTGTCTTGGTGAGTATTTTGGTACTAAATGATATCCAAGGTATGATGATGGAGTCGAAACGTGGCCATAGGAACTTCTAAACTAAACAAGATAAATCAATCGAGTTTGGGCTCGATTGATTACTATTGAGGGATTGAATACTACTTTTTTAAAAATCAAATCTACAGTGAATTAAAACTTAGTTTATATAAAATCTTGTTTTTAACCGACTTCAAAAAAGGAGGAGGTTCTCAATTCGACTGTATGTTTTTTTTTATGTTTGTTACCTCAGAACTTTCGATTGGGTGAACCAATTTTGATGATTTTTTTTTTTTATTTGAAAGCTGGTGCTTCCCGTGTCCCATTTCAATTTGGTCCAGTTCTGACAATGGCATTCATGAGAAAACCATATAAGTATTTTATGGAATAGTTTTTGTTTTGAAGTCGGTTTTTTTTTGAAAGAATTATAGAATATTTTTTTACAATTTATTGCACTCCTATTTCAATACCATTATTTTCACATTTGTGTAATTTAAATAAGAACTCAGTTGTAAGTTCGCACTCAATTTCTCTCGAAGTTTATTTCCATAAAAAAATTTGACAGCTGCTTTTATTAAACTTTCTAACTCAATAAATCTACAGCGACTTGAAAAAGATTTCAAAACTCAAAGTTGGTAAACTATCTCAAAATGCAATTAGCAGGGAATACTTTTTTAAAATACGTTAGCTCAATTAATGATAACGATTAAATTGGCAATAAATCATGAATAATTACATAGAGATAACGATTTATGAAAGCAATTATTTTCATTTGTTTTTAAACTTTCGAGACTTGTACATCTAATCTTTATATATTTATATATATATTTCCTCTGTGCGTGTGTATGTTCCTGAACTCCTCTTAAACGGCTGTACGGATTTTAATGAAATTTTTTGGGTGTCTTCAGGTGGATTCGAAAATGGTTTAGATTTACAATTGGACCCGGTAGATGGCGCTGCGATAGGGTTCCAGGAATAATATTTTTTTACGTTCCGGCAGGACAACGTCTGTCGGGTCCGCTAGTTACGTATAAATTGCGAGTTAGTCGCTCTAATCTTAGCCATAAAGTACTTATACTCGTCGTGACAATTGCAAACGTGATCGACTTATATCTAATCGAACAAATTTGGACTATAGACAGTAGAACACTTAAAAACCCCTGCAAAAATCTATAAAAGTCGTTTGCAACTAAAACTATTGCTTATGGGAAGACTTCATCGTGAAAAAAAACTATGTAAAAAAAATCTAATTAATTACGGTTGAATTCCCATCACAACAATGTTATAGACCTAAATAATGCGTATTTCAATGTGTTCTCTAGCAGTGAGCGTTAATGGAAGCTTCCATTCTCAACTACTGCAGGCATTGTCGAAAACATCAATACTGGACAGTAAGAGCATACAGACTATTTTTCGCACGAGAAGATGCTACTATGGCCCTTAATGGTGTTACTTTATTACTTGGCAATGATAATTTACATTAAACCTCTTCAGCCGGTCTTAAGTTATATTTGTAGAAAACTAATGCATTTTTTTTCTATTCTGTAAACTAAATAATTTTCTTAGTGGTTGTTTTTTTAAAGGAAAGAGAAGTTAGTAGTTTTTTATCCGAACACACGTACTTCTTTGACTTTAAGTCTAAATAAGTACCTAATGTACATATTTCCACACATAGAAAAAAATAAAAGAAGACAATGCTAAAGATATGTTTATTTACAATTTTGCATTCTTCTAACTTCCCATATTTAAGACTAAAGTCGTTTTAAAATTAGTATTGACACCTGGATTGTAATAAATTTAAAAATAATTCCTTTTTGAGCCTCATGTTTATATGAGTAAGTACCCGAAGTGTGGGCGGGTATATAGCCAGTAGGGAAAAACAAACAAAACACAACAAACAGTTTTTTAATTGGACAACAGTATCAAATAAAACATTGATGGTAACAAATAGCCGCCGTGTTTCCCGTGAAACGTGATAAACTCGCTTAATTTATCTCCATCTCAGAACTTACAGGTAAGCTCGAGACAAATATACTGTCTTACCGATTTCGAAATGAAAAGCGAACATTTTTACCCGACTGCGTTAAAGACAAAATAGTGTATGTAATGTATGTCCGTCCCTATGTGCCCTCGTAATAACTAATCTATTTTAATTAATGATATATCTATAGATTCCTTTTTATTGCGTAAGTGTCACTGGGTATATAAAAAAAAAACGAAAAATGACGGATTTTTTTTTTGTTTTCATAATGAATTGGTTCGAGATGGTATCAAAATGAAGAGTTCTAAAGGCGATTACAAAAATGTATACAACTTATATGTTTATTAGTTAGTATTTTAAACGCAGTCGAGTTTTTTGTTTAAGTTAGTAATTTCTTATTATGTTTCTTCGTTTTAAACAACTATGTAAGTTGCCAATAAGCACACGGCCTCGATGATGGCAAATGGTTATTCGTGCTTACGAGTGTAAACTCTTGCAACATATTGGTTGCAAGGGTTAATAGAAAACACTTTAATGTTGCAAGAGTTGACAACACACTGTCACTTGTTCGTTTTTAACCCCATCACTATGATTAATAGGAAAAGGTAGTACAGAATTATAGTGTTATTATACGTTCTTCTGTAGCGTAATATTCTGGCACTGGGCCAGATCCAGCACACTGTTTCACGAAAAAATCCTTCTCCGTTTGTTTAGTGGCTAAGATTTTAATATCTAAAGCAAATAAAGCTTAGATTTTTTGAAGTGAAAACTTCTTTTGGCGCTCCGCACACACATTCTTTTGTAGGTAGTAAGTTAGGCTGATCCATCACGCTTTGAGGTGAAAGGCTCGATCGGGTGAACTCGGGACCGCCGAGTGTACCTGAGCGAGAAAGATACAGTCAGCTGCTCGCTGTGTTTCGTATATTCAATTAATACATAATAATTGTCATTATTTGAAGAGAAAACTTCTTTAGGCACGTTGGGCACTTTTGGTGTGTTTTCACTGCTGATGTTCAGTCCTACGACTGGCAGTTTTTTCCGATACCGAATCTATAAATCATCAGAATAATTATACTATGTGGTAGTCAAACCCACAATACACAACGCGGTATAAGTTAATCTTGTCGTAAGTGGTTTTAAGTATACCTACTAACATTATTTACGTTGCCTTAGACGCACATAAGAGAATTTCAACATATAGAAAGGTATATTAATTGAAAGATTACGTAGCTTTAAGAATCTCTTTCAGATTCAAGTCCCGTAATACTTGGTTGTAACGTTTTCTTTGATTTTTCACAAAGTCTGCAGTCCAAGCGATAAATAAAATCTCAACGCGATATTGCTGAGCGATTATTAGTGTCAAGAAACGATAAAAATATCTCACCGGTTTGCCACAGTAAATATTTATTACCTATAAATATTAAAAAAGTCTGGGATAATTTACCGTTGTATGTACAATATATATTTGTATCATAGTTCCTATATACATAGTACATAGGGGCTCGTGGTTAAGTGGTAACCGAATAGGTTAGCACATTATAAGGTTAAGTAATACTAGACTAAGATGGTGGTCGTGTCATGTATCGAAGTGCAAAGTTATCTCAAAGTACCCGAAGTTTGTTGATTGTTGGTGTTACTATTTACGCAGAATGAGCTCAAAGCGTCTTGAAGCTTTGCTGTGTTTTTTTTTGTGTTTTGTATTTTCTTGGATGAAAAGATATACTTGTATTACGGTTGCAATACTTGTCATTCATATAAATCAACTGCAAGATATCACAAAGGAAAATAATAAAATTCAAAAACTATTTTATGTTATTCTAAGGACATTATGATCTATATATGTATGTATAGAAAGATTTTTCAGCGTGTAAAAGGAATTAAGACACGACTTAGAAAATTACAGTTTCGTGTGTGCAAAATGTCTTGCCGACGGAAACAAGAGCATAGATAAAAGAAACCCTACGCACATCCCGCTGCTGACTTTTGCGAAGATATGATAAGATAAAACGGGTAACGGGGGTTAATGCCGCATAATTAATCGTAAAAACGGAATACGCTCGCCCTTTTTTGTGGTACGATAGTATACATTATTTACACGCCATTTTAAATTATGTAATTTATCTATAATATCTATGTATGTATTTAGAAATATATAATTATGTTTATTAGCAGTCTGGTTACCATAGTACAGGCTTTGCCTACTTTGGGATCAGACGGCCATGTGTGAGATGTGTGAGGTTATTTTTTGTGTATTTACCAAGTTAGAACATATTCATTCATTTACCAAGTAAGGGATATATTGGTACCATTTTTTGTGTATTGACCAAATAAGAACATTTTCATTTATTTACCAAGTAAGCTACATATTGGCGCCTTTTTTTTTGTTTTTTACCAAGTATCTAAGATCATTTCCATTCATTAACTAAGTAAGGTACATATTGGCGCGGTTTTTTGTGTATTCTTTTACCAAGACAAGGAACATAGTAGCACCGTTTTTTGTATATTTACGAAGAAATGAACGAATGGCATATTACCTAGTAGGTAAAAAGTGATGCTCAGGGCATCACTTTTTACTTGCTGCAGTTTTGAAGTAGGAGGTCTTGTTCAATCTAGATTCTAGATAGAACAAACTACACTCGCTGGAAATACCCAAAAGCACAACATTATAGACAGATGTCCGTAAACGCTCTAAAGACAGTACAAATAGAGATATGGCATGTCACTGTGTTTCCAGGAAAATTGAATCAAGTGGAAATATCTGAATAAAGTTTAGCGTCTCTTGAATGTGTGGAATGAAGGAGCAACGTTTAAAATGTATCATAACACTTCAAAAAATATTCCTGATCAGAGATGATTTGCAATTACAAACGAAATGGATCGAAAAGAGATAGGACACAGTAAATTTCTGCTCAAATTAGAGCCACCTAACCAGGGAAGAACCTTCAAGCTACAAAAGTTTGCGGTTAAACAGTGGCTAGGATTAATAGAGCTCCTAGGAAATAGGTATAAGATTGTCAACGTACACGTAACACATCTGGTATTTTTAGTGTTTATAAGCTCCGGTAAGCGCTTACTATCGGGCTTGTTACCATGTCAGGCACATTGTCAACTCAATTAATAAAAAAATCTTCAACAAGGTAAAATTCCATGCCATGGAACAAAATTGTCTGTCTCATAAACTACAGAAGAATTAGATCATATTTAAAAGAAGAGCCACTTGGCAATACTTAGTGGTCGCCTTTACCTCATAAAGATGTCAAAAACGGTCAGGAGGGCGCAAAATACTTATCAAACGCGCTTCCCTGAATGCGTAATGAGCAGGAACATAGATTAAACCTGTTACACAGAAGGGAGAAACATTTGAATTTTTCTTTATAAAATACAACTCCATAAGGAATATTACACTGTCGCGGGGCGCTTCACAAACATTTAAACAACAGACACAAAGAACACCCAGACTCGGGGCAACTATTTGTGGATCACACAAATTGTTGTCCCGTGTGGGATTTGCACACTCGCCGCGGCGTAGTGGCGAGAGAACTACTTAAATCATTGGGCCATCCGTGCATTCAGTGCAGTTTATGTAAACTTTTGAAGTTAAATTGAAGTCAATGTAATGATTTTGTCAATCAAGTCAGGTATCCTTCTTGAACGGCAATTGTTTTCGGGATGAAAGTTACCAATGTCTTTTAATGTAACCTTGACAACGTGTATAAAAATTTTATGATATTAGGTTAAAATAATTATAAATTTAAAACACCCCCGACTTGAAAATCTCTTCTACGATTAGAAAAGAGTTGATGATCTTCGAATGGCTGAACAGATTTTCTTGATTGATATCTAAGAACACTCTCGATCAAGTCACCTTTTAAACAAAAAAACGCACTTTAATCGGTCCATTCGTTAGAGAGCTAAGATGCCACAGACAGACACACAGATACATAGACACGTCAAACTGTGTCTATACGAATAACAACTCTCTTTTTGCGTCGGGGGTTAAAATAAGCAACGGATGAATCATGCAATGCTATTAATACCTATGCAATATACCTTCTTACTTTTGTAGTTTTTTTTTTGCCTATCATATAAACAGAGTTGCCATTACATATTAATAAATTGTTACTACGTAATAAGTGTAATGGGTTTATTTGACCTTCAAAGAGTAAAACTCTATGACCCTCGACATGAGACTTGGATTCTTGATTCGATCTTAACAAGAATAATATAAGCTATCATCTCAACTACAACTATAGCAATATTATTCCGACGATGTAAATGTTTTGCAATTTCACAAACAAAATAATACCCAGATGCAATGTAATCTGCGGCGGGTCGCTCCACCCTTACGGTCCGTACTCGAAACTTGTCGGACATTTTCGATGTACACACTTTGTCTTTACTAAACTATTGTGAATGATCACAGAAGTTTAAAAAAAAAAGTAACTGAATAAGATTAAAAAATATATGTAATGTGTTTCATCTTGGGAGAGCCATACTTCGGCACGTATGGGCCGGCTCGACCGAAGTGATACCACGGCCTCACAGAAAACCGGCAGTGAAGCATCGCTTGCATTGCTTTTCGCCGAGTGAGTGAGGTTACCGAAGGCCCTAACCCTACCCTCTTCCTCTCTCCCTTCCTCGCCCTTCCTCTACCACCCCTACCCCACCTTAAAGGCCGGCAACGCACTTATGACTTTTGAGTTGCAGGTGCTAATGGGCAGCGGTACTCATTTACCTTCAGGTCACCCGTCTGCTCGTTAGCCCCCTATACCATAAAAAAAATACAGTTTATGTCGCCTCTACATGAATTATAAATTTAGTCTACGCCCGAAATGCGAGATAATTGCCGCCCAACCTGCAACAGTGAGAGGACTGCTAAATGAGTTCTCTTCGTGTTGGAAGTGCTAAATACTTCTGTGGTTAATACTGTTACTAGTAATGATTACTTTCTACATAGGTTGCTGTTTATCCTACTAATAGTATAAACGTGAAAGTTTGTGAGAATTTATGGATGTATGGATGTTTGTTACTCTTTCACCCAAAAACCATTGAACCGATTGCGATGAAACTTGGTATGTAGATAGCTGGAGACCTGGATTAACACCTTACTTTTTATACCGATATTCCCACGGCATCGCGACGAAATAAAAATTTTGAAGTATATGCAGTGTGTACAGAAAGGCTTCAGAAAGCTGCTACAGAAAGTGTTTCAAAATTCACTTTTTTTCAAAATAAATCAATTATATATTTGTCGGTTACACATAACGCTCCTAAAATGTAACCACACTTTTCCGTAAGTATAGATAATAAATTAATTTTGTTTACTACGTGAAGACAATTCTTTGTACCCCTTTTTAACCAAATTTCGCGGACGTAGTAATGTAAAATGATGAAACTGTGGGAGAGCCATGCTGGCACGTATCGGCCGGCTCGACCCGAGTGATACCATAGCCTCACAGAAAGTCGACACTTAAGCAATGCTTGCATTGTATTATTGCTCCATTGGTTTACACGTATTATTATTGCCAGTGGACACTACTTCGAAAAAAAATATATTTTACATAGTTCGACAAAACTTATGTAGCGCCCTAGTACATTAGGGTCGCCTATTTGAGTTTATTTTCTAAAGTTCAAAACTGTTTTGAACAGCTTGCACAAAGAACTGAATATGGTAATACCGCCAACCTTTTAAGTACCTAGTAGTAGTCATCGATGGAGAGGCATTCTTTAACACCTAAGTCTGCACTATTATATTTTAATACATAGGAATATATTAGTTTTTTACTCTTTTCCAAATACTTATTTTAATTTGAAATGAGATGCACACACTTATTAATGTTATTTCAGGAATTCTTTATCTACGAAGGCTGGATCATCGATAAACTTAATTAAATAAAAACATTCCTTCTATAAAACGTTCACATCTCACGGGACAAAAAGTTTCTGCGTGACAGATACAAACTGTCACCACACGGGTGTACGCCGAAAATGTATTCAAAGAACGGGCAGATGGGACTTCGAAACAATTTACATAAAACTTGAACACGCATATCGTGGCAATAACCTTAAGCGAGAAGTTGTAGTCCGCCCTTTTTGTGGCCTTTAACATTCATGAGCTAATTCAAACATTAAAGATTATTAAAGTGCTTATGTTGGTTCAAATGTTTGGTTATCTCATATTCGGGTAGTACAGATACCCTTTCTGCATCATACAATAGAAATTTCTACGCAAATTCTAAAGCTGATTTATATATTTTGGATTTAACTATGAAGCAATTGAATTTTGACTTTGAGATAGACTATTATGTAAATAATTATATTATAAGTAAAACGATTTTTTTTAGTTTAGCTGCAAAAAGCTTAGCTTAGTTCAGTTTTTATTGGAAAAGCAATAGATTTTTGTTTTTTTTTTAGTGAAGCGTTGTTTTATTTTGAACAAGAGCTCCAATGTACATACTGGAAGTAGATCCGTTCTGAACTGCTTGAATGATGAAAGTATCAAAACAATATCAGAGCATTGAATCAAAACCGGAGCAAAATGGATGCCTGACATAAACTGCATATCTAATTTGAGACACTGGATTGAAAAGACAAGCACGACCACTTACTTTGCTTGAAGCACCCTCACTTTTCTGTTTTCAGACCAATCACACATTCAGTGAGGCAATTGAGGACCTATATGGCGGTGTTTGCATTGTATGTGCGGTCCTCTCTCAGTGCAAATATTTGTATTCATGAATATGCCCAAATGGGCAAGTCTCCAAGTCTCCTTATCCTACGAAATTGATACGAAATCGTATCAATTTCGTACGATAAGGAGACTTTATAACATTCAAGAACATTATAGACCTGGAATGGAACGTCATGACCGGAAAGAGATCAAGTGCAAGAGAAACTGAAATTTAACACCATCATCCTTCACCACCACCACTAGCAGGGGCAGCCCTAGGGCGGTGCGAGGGTTGCGGCCGCACCGGGCGTCGTCACGCGGGAGGCGCCAAAATCAACCAAAACATTACCACCAGGCGCCGGTCACTGTTTCTTTACTATAATCATTATTAACCTAGTTACGATCATCTGGGCATTGACGATAGGGGCAGGCTAATAAACTGCTGTCAGGCAGGCATTTATACCATAGACATTAGTCTATGGTATGGCATACTTACGTAGTCGTCTAAATACTTATACATACTAGACATTATTTGACGTTGATGGGGCTCCGCGAGTTTAAATGGACGCAAACGGGGTGTCTCGACTCAGGTGCGGCACCTCGACGGTCAATGGACGCCGCGGCGAAAACAGAGCGCCGCGGCAGAAATTGGGCGCCTCGACGTAGGTGGGGCCCCGCGGGGTAAATGGACGCAGCGACTACTGAGCGGCTCCGCGACGTGAACAGGACGCCGCGAAGAAAACGGACGCCTTGACGTTGTTGTGGCACCGCGACCATAAATGGACGCCCCGACGATAGTGTTGCGCCGCGACGGTTAATTGGCGCATGAACGTTGATAGGACACCGCGACGGTAAATGGTCGCCTCTAAGAACGTGCTACGCCGCGACGAAAACAGCGCGCCTCGACGTTAGTGTGGCCCCGCGGGGGTAAATGGACGCCGCGGCTATTGAGCGGCTAAGCGCCCGGAACAAGCCGCCGCGACGTTGATGGGACACCGCGACGATATATGGTCGCCACGACGACCGTGCTACGCCGCGAAGAAAACAGGTCGCCCTGACCAAAATCAGGGCACCGCGACGATCAAGGGGTGCCATGACTATGACGAGTTGCCGAGACAACTTGGCTTGGCTTGATCAGGTTTGGAATCTTCGATGTTTCGAATATATTTCGCTTAAAAATGTTTATGCTTCTAAGCACTTACTAGTGCTAGACTCACTTACGACGGCACACCGTGTGGATTTAATCCGACATACATACTTCACTCTTGGTTTCAGTGAGGTGATGACCCGTGAGGGTTTCCACACGATATGATGTAAAAGTGTAAATGTTGCGCGATATCTTCAACCATTGTGAACCGATTTCAATCATTCAATAATTTAGGTGCATTAAAGTCGGTGATACATGGTTGTTACAGTTTGAATTTAGTGATAACCGATGCAGCCAAAACTTCCGTGAATCGGTCTCTTTACTTGGATTTCTTTAAAGAAATCCAAATAAAGAGTTTGTTTGTTTCCCAGTAGCAACCATAAACTTACGTTAGTATATTAAGTTTATGGTATCAACAGAGCTGTGGGAAGTGATATCTTATTGGACTATAGCTGAAAAAAGTTATGTAAAACTTCTTGGGAGTGTTGCTTTCATTTCGTGATTTCCTTCTGACTCTTCATTAAGAAACATATGACTCAGTTGCATTGCAGTATCAGAGGTCTTGTCGATAATTAAATATATATGGCAATTTGATTTCAAAGTGGAATTTACAAAAACGCTTTACAATTGCCAAAAAATTGCTTGGAATTTGTGAAACAGTAACGAGCCTCTTCATTTGCATTAATAACAACTAAGGAAATAGCATCTTAGGCTGAAATAGATCCAATTTTTAAGTCAGTCCAATCCCGAAGAAAGAAAGAAACGACTATTTGATTACGAAGCCGTAGATGAGACACTAACAGATCGTCAATATTTATTTAAGATGAACATTTTGTACCCTATGATTACTACACTCACACTATCAAAGTTCAAAATTGCAATTGCTAGCTTTTGAGCTTACAAAGACAAGCCTTCAGCCACCTAGGTTTTTTATTTAATTGATTGATGGGAGTTCTTTTATCTTTCTTAAGATTGTGTGCAGCATAAAAGTGTTAATAAATATTGTTAACAAAATTATTGATTGCTATTATTTCACATCAATTTGGCGTTGCCGAACGTGGCAGACTGATGCAAGCAGGATGGAGAGCATTTTTTAATGCGGATGCCATGCTGAGTTTCAGTCTAAATAACGCCGAGTAATGTGTTTCAAAAAATTTAAAAAAGAAGAGAAAAAAATCGCTAGTGCTTTTATTGTCATTGTATTTTTTTTTCACGTGAATCACAACTCAGTGAATCACCTCCACATGTGCTACGAACTGCCTCTAAACCGTCTCTTGCGTGCGACATAAATAACTATGTGATCGATATTGGCCGGTCAATGACGTTACGTACAATTAGGGAAAGACATCGATATCAATTTGAGGTCATATGCGTTTATTTTATAGGGAAACATCGATTTTCTGTGAATTGTGAATTAAATTGTACACATATTTAAATGCATGTGTCGTACACCTCAAAAAAAAATTATTACAGGAAAGTATGGTTACATATTTATTGACATACCACTTCACCTTTACCTACAGTGATGTGACGACCCGTGGCTGGTGCCACAAAAAAATAAATTACCCTAAAACACAGATTAAAAAATGTTTTTTCCGGCGGAGGAGAATAATTTTAAAACATTATTAATAATTACGTTAATTTAAAAGATTTTGTTCCTCTAATTTTTAATCACACAGTGTGCATTATAGATTATATATACTATACTATACTATACTATAAAGGTACAGTGCCAATTAAATATATGTGTATACTCGCACAAGCTATGCAATACGGCGATATTTCCATATTAAGTGCTTCTCATTTTTTTTAGGAAATTCATTATGTCATTATCCTGTATATTTTCTTTATATTTCCATGTAAATGAAAGCTATTAACTATTTTATTAATTTTAGGACAGATCTCAAATAAAAGTTATTTTAAAATGTCTTATATTTCAAAATACCACAACTATCAACTGAAATTATAAGTCAATTTCCTTTTGTATGTGGCGACAATACACGCACGAACATTCGGGAAAATATCCGCATTGTAGACAGAGGCTGGCGACAATAGAGATAGATGTTATATTACGTAAAGTGACACCTTGAAGATTAAAGGCTGTACACGTATGTACTTTTTGCTTTGTGACCCTTCAGTGTATACAGAACACATAAATCTAAACATACAAATATACATATATAAGCAATTGAGAAACGAGAGAGAAAATCTTACTGATATTACAAAGGCGAAAGTTTGTGAGGATGTTTGTTACTGGTTGTTTGGCACAGAGATAAATTAATTATAGTCTGGATTTGAAATAGCACAGAAAAATGTATGGTTCCCGTGAGGTTTATTTCACCAACTAATTTATACGGGAACTAAGTCCCGGGCAACAGCTAGTCTATATAGTTTGTAGTTATATTTTTTTGTCTTCGTTCTATTGTTTGGTAATGTTCTTTATTTAAAGTCTTGGATTTAATCATTCTTTTTTCTAAATAAATCTTAACATCTTTTTAGAATACAATTAATAAAACAAACCATCTGTAGAGATGAGAACAATTTGTTTCCAAAATATTTTTTTTCAGTTTTTTGTCGATAATAAGAAATATGAATTTACTAAACAAATAGCTGTATGCATGATAATGTTACACTTATTTTATTAAGGATGCAAGTCAACGCAGGTTCCTCTCCTTTTCTCTGTTTAGCCGCCCGACTGTACCTACACACCACAGATCGTGGTTTAACAGCTCTACTCACTAGCGTGACTATCACCAGGGCTTTATGCAAATGGCGGACGATTTTGAGACTGCACACCGCCGCCCATGAGCACCTGCAACTCAAGAGTCACAAAGCAATGCTACATTGCTTTACTGCCGGTTTTTTGTGAGGCCGTATCACTCCGGTCGAGCAGACCCTTACGAGCCGAAACATGGCTCTCCTACCATGAAACTATCATATAGCCAAATACTTTTTTACTTTACGTAGCATTGCAAAGGATACCGGGTACAGGTCGTTTAAAAAAATTCAATCTTCGAGTTCTGAAAGTTAATCATTTTCAACTTACAATCTTTACAACATTTAATGGTTTTAATGAATTGCAAATATCGTATTAGGGAACGTATCCATACTACGTGACCCGTTCGGGGGGGGAGAGGGGATCTTCAAAATATCACATAGTCAATATCCTATAGGGAAAACTCGTGCTTTTTCGAGGTAGCGCGTTTAGCGCTACCTCGACGGCAACAACCAAGCGTTAAGCGCTTTTTAACTTACTACATGAAAGTTAGAGGGGGGTCTTGGCATATACTACGAGTGGTCACCCGGGGGGGGGGGGGGAGGTATAAAAAATTGTAAAAAATGGGTCACGTAGAACTACGTACTACTAAGGGAACTCCCTTAGATGATTTTGATCATCGGGACTAATCACGGTAACATTTTACAATTAAATATCATAACGAGTAACCTGCCCCGGCTTCGCGCGGGGACAATTATACACCTAAACCTTCCTCATGAATCACTCTGTCTATTAGTGAAAACTGCATGAAAATTCGTTCAATAGTTTTTCAGTTTTTCGAGAACAGACAGACAGAAGCGGCGGGGGACTTTATTTTATAATATGTAGTGATGTGTTGTGTTATTCTTATGAATTCTGGGAGATAGATGTGTATTATACCCCTTTAGAGGTACGTAAGAACTTCAACATGAATAGGTTTTAAGGTAGCTTAATTATTCGCGTTTAATCTTCCAAATTAATTTACGTAACACCTCTGTAACGGAGAACAGTAATTCTAAAGGCCTGGGAGCGCGGATTAACAGGATAATGAGTAGGTACACGTCACAGTAATATATAAACATAATATAATTATATCTATAGTAATATAATCATGGTAGACAGTTATACAATATAATTTATACAGAGTGTAAGTGACATCGTGCCGAATACTTAAATAGGGGATTCAGATCATTCCGAGTCAAAAATCATTGAAATTTTCTGCCTGAAAATTCATCATATTTTTTTTTTAATTTGACATTTTTTCGGTTAGAAGTAATATCACAATGAATAAACAGAAGATTTTAACAAAATAAAAACAATAAATGCCCCATACGACCAAAAACTGCAATATAACCAAATGCAATAAAATCAAACAATATTTAAACATTTTATGCAATCAATAAGTTATCTTGACGGAGCCGCCCGTATAAGGTCATTCACCGTACCGCACAAAAATAACACCTTGTTTGTACCTGTTGGTTACGTTTACATTGCGTAGCGCATAATCAAACTAATGACTGTAAATCCTTAATCTCGCACTTTTATAATGAGCTGACGTTTGCATTCTGATAATAAGTATCTACAGAAAGACGTTTTTGAAATTTTTTCGCGACGGTGAACATACACGACATACACGGGAGTTGCGGATCCCTATTTATTAATTATATTTTTGACATTTTATATACCTACTTAACTATTATTTTAATTATATAATTAATGTATCTACTTTTTTCATATTTGCATGATGTTAAACGACAAAATGAATCTGGAACTCTCTGTTATTTGTCAATCACTGATGCACGTACTTTTTAAGCAAATAAACGTATAAGCAAATATTGAGAAACGCACGAATCGGGTTACTGTAATGTTCGTCACCAGGCCCACTAATTTTCACGTTTCGCTTCTCGTAGCTATAGTTTAATCGTAATCGTAAAATAATTATTTTGCTATAGTCTCGGATGGATAGAATTCCATAAATTGCAGTAAGTAAGCCACCACCAAACTTTAAAGATAACTATAAACAAAGCCGTGTCTATGTTGTCGTGAAGCACTACATAATATGTTCTCCCAAATCTTAACAAATCCCACTAATATTATAAACGTGAAAGTTTGTGAGAATGTATGGTTATTGTTGCTTTTTCACGCAAAAAACTGCTGAACCGATTGCGATGAAACTTGGTATGTAGATAGCTGGAGACGAAAGGACGGAAAGTGAGTATGTTTGTTACGCTTCCACGCCTTAACTACTGAACCGATCATCATGAAATACATACACGTTATCAAGGGTACAGAGAAGGACATAAGGTACCTTTCATCCAGAGAAATATGAACTGTACCACGTCACCTCGCCACTATGCTACGCCGAGTCTTGTGTATTCAAATCCCACACGGGACAAAAAATTGTGTAATCCACAAATAGTTGTCACGAATGTGGGTGTTCTTTATGTCCGTTGTTTGAATACCTGTGAAGCCCCCCGCGACACAGGAATATTCCTAATGTGGCAGTTGTTTTTTTATAAACAAAAAAAATATGTATTGATCTCATGGGATAGATTGATTAACAAAATCTACAATAGTGAGAGCAAAGCCGCGGGTAAAAGCTAGCTAACTATTTTTGTATTTTTTTTTTGGAAAGTATTTCAAGTTGATGTTTAAATTTATCATTTAAAAAAATGAAACAATTATAAAACTTACACATAAATGTTTACCTAAAAATCATTAAAAAAAATTACCTATTTCATTGGAGCATTTAGTAATCTTAGCTGATGCAGTGTTAGATGATCCGGATTGATTTTACGATTACTTACTAATTATAAAGTACTTTAAAAATATGTAACAAGAATAAATCCTAAAAAATATAACTAATAAAAGAATAGGTAAAATAAAAGCGTTTCCTTATCATAACCTAATCATTGTCAACAAAATAAAAGATAATCTAACAAAAAAGAAAACTTCAGCCGCGTTATCAGATTGTTATAAAATTTCAAAACTCACTTTACACCCTCATTAAACTCATGATAATCTCTTAAGTGATGGATGCAGGGATGTCTGTACCAATTTATCTGAGCGCTTTATATCGTTAAAACTTTTATTTTTTTTAAATACAATCGTCGAGATGCTCGTATAATGCGATTAGAATGAAAATGATATTTTAACAGTACATTAAATTTAATGTAAGATATTTGAGAGGGTTTGCGTTTTATATCACTTGTACACACATTTTTTTTCTATTATCTAAAGAACTTTCTTTGATAAAATTACTCATAATACAAGCGATAGAGAATACAGAATGAAGCTACATCTTTTTTGTACACGTTTGTAACGTTCTAGGCTACCATTCATCTGATTGAGTTAATGTATATTAAAAAAATGGTATTTGTCACTTCCAGGAGGAAGACTTTCCAGAAAGAAGAATAAATAAATAAAAAATCAGTTCTCTCACAAACAACTGGTAATACCAAACAAAAATATTTTTGGTATTTGACTGAGCCAACCAAATACCAAAATTAATACCATTATTATATTATATCACATACGATTTTCAATAAATTGTATTATCAAGCGTCGACGCTTCTTAAAATTTATCTCAATACTCGATGTTGCGTGCAACTTCGTTCACTAGGAAAAAATTTCCCACGGGAACAGATTTTCTTCGCAATTTTCTTATTTTTTCATTCCGTAAGAACCTTCTACAAATTATTAGAAAACAAAACAAAGATAGCTGAAATCGGTTAAGTCATTCACGAGTTATGGCGTGACCAAGGGAAATAGGGATTCATTTTAATTTATAGATATATATAATATAGTGATGGAATGGCTATATTTGAAAACATTAAACACAGTATGAAGTAGGTAGGATACAACAATGTTTTACCTAAATTGGACGTGCCTAATTGAGAAGGAATAGTCAGCTATAAAAGACCATGAATAAAATAGTAATCTATAAAGCAAATGAGCATTAAAAATAACAATAAATTACTCAACAGAGTAGAGTACAAACCAAGGTTATATACCAAGTTAAAACGCTGAACAGCTGTATAAATACCTATGCGTGATTCGCTAAACAAAAATAAGTATTCAACGCTGGCTTCTAAAAGTTGTTTAGACTCATCATTACACTCGTTTGATACTAACAGTTTCCCACACAAAAGTAAAAAACCATTTGCCCTATGCCCAAATCAAATCTCACTATCACTCGCAAACAGTAAAACATAATGTCTTGCCATATGAAGAATTGCTATTAAATATTACACAAAAAATGTCTCATTGTTTGAAGCCTTACTCGTAACCCAGACGTGGCCGTACCTATTCTTTACGGCCTCCCTCGTCATATCCAATTTTGTTCGTGTAACACAATAAACTTTATTGATAGTCCCTATTCAAGGGAAATTTTCTCTACCAGAAAATCAAATTGCCATTCATCGCGAACGGAGTGCTATTCAGGCACTTATATGGCGTATTGATGATGGAGTCATAGGTAAATATAACGTAAGACTGACTTTTTACATGTTATAAATAATAATAGACAAGCTACATTATTAACAGTCAGCTTATTTACAACACTAGCTTTTTCCCGCGACTTCGCTCACGAAAAAGTAATTCAGTATCAGATCAAGACTTTTTCTAGATTAAAAGTACCCTCTGTCCTTCTCTATGTCTCTGGCAACGTGTTCACAATTCATGATGATCAGATGAACGGTACTGCAGCGCATGAAATACGAACAAATATACATACATTTTATATATTAGATTTAAAGAAAGGTTAAACTTACGTTGTGTGTACCAGGTTCTTCCAAAACTTATCGACAGTTTTGATTATGGAGTAAAAGTTGAAGGTGTAAACAGGTGTGTGTGAGTATGTGTATTTGTGTACGTTCGGTTCCTTTTGCGGGTAAGTGCCTGTGATTCCTGCTGATCTAGTGGTTAATGATCCTAACTGCTAAGCCAGAGGTCGAACCCAAGACGGGTTCGATTCCAAAAAACTTGAAAATAAACAATCCATTCAATTTTAACTATTACAATTCACTTTTTAAATGTTCAGCAAAGTCCTGGAGACCACACCATGCAAACCAACTTGAAGTCTCCAGTACGACAGCGAGTAGCGAGATTTTAATTATTTTAAAGCTAATCTTTGTCCTATTTCGTTTGTTGAAAAGCACCAGTCTAATCTTTTCTTATAAACGGTATTGGACCCCAAAATATCGTTTATAATACCGAATATAAAATAAGGGAAAGTGTTTTAAAACAAGAACTGACAATATACAAAGTAAATGTACAAAATCTTCTCACAATAATGAACACATAAAGCAAGTACCATGATTGAATTATGTAGACAGAAATAAGATGAGCTAAATAGATAGACAGACAAATTAAGAATTACTGTGAATCAGTACAAATGAAGAATATTCCTAATGTTTATTTAGGCTGACCACAGACATGCCGATATTTACCAATATTATCTAGACAATACTTGTCATTTTACTCCAGTGCCTTTTCATTATTGAAGGTTGACCGTTAGCTTCTTACATTCTTCTTTGTTCATGACCAAGCGCAACAGGTGTTTGACGGAGATAATATCGGTCCACTCTTGGATCGGCACACACACGATTTTTTCCTACGCCCAACGCGACTCTTTCCATACCTTACTTATCATAATTATTTGAAGCAGGCGATATTTATCGTGCCTAAGCACGTGGCCAAGATATTCTAGCTTCATTTCATAGGTATGTATATTATGTTTACTGGTATAAGATTTTTTATTGGAAAACAGGGATAAATAGAGCTTATTTCGCAAATTATCGCAAACAAGAGCGTGTTGGGGTTGTTACTTACAGAGATGGTGATGTTAAAACACCATGTGTTAGGGTGGGTTACTGAGTAGACAACCAACTGCAATGTTGGATTTATTGCTACGGAAATATAATTGCACATGTATAATGTTAAAGACATGCGTATCGTAACAACAATACCGATATGCATGAAATAAGTAGGACAACTATTACAACGCACAAAGGTCAATGGACAGCGTAGCTTTTACAGAACGTGAGATAGGTCTTTTTAGTTTATTTAATCAGGTCACGCACAAACATCTTTATTACAAAAATAATGATACAAATCAGAATCTAAACAACAAGCTCTTTTTAAATTATTTAAGCATAAGCCATATACCGTTAGATTATAAAACATATCGTTATAAACACACTAAAACAATTTTACTTGAGACCGCTTACATTTTTCATGCAGTTTATAAGGTTATTTTTGAAATATAGAATTTCAATTTCAACTGATTGCCAAAACAAAAAGTTGCTTTGTTTGCAAGCACCCTTAACGGAAAGGATGAAAGACAATTCATCTTAACAGTGGATGGTGATAATTAATTTGTCAGACGTGTAATTACGACTACCACTAAGATCTGCCGCTATTCTCACGAGGTCTTTTTCTTCCAATCTTTTCGCTTCAAATTATACGTCTATTTTCTCCTCCAGTAATAATAATTTATATTAATATCCTTATATTATTATCCTTTGTCTTATTTTGGATCACGAAATATATTTTAGACTTTTTACAATACAAATATCAACACAGAAAGTTTATTAAATATTTGTATTTAAAGTTAAATGTTTAGGTTCTCCGATTTTTGCTGAGGCTGGCTTACATGGTTTTGCACTAACCACGAAGGTTACAAATGTCTGACATTCACATTTACAACATATTTATGTCTAATGGGTAACCTTTTTTTTTTTTTTTTTTTTTTGTGCGTGTGGAAACCCCCTCGGGCCGTCACCCCACCGGGGTTTTCGGTGGGGCGGTGTGTCGGAATCGAACCGACTAAAACCACACGGTGTGCCGTACTGCGCCTTAAGTAGGAGGGATCCGGGAACAGCTTTATTACGACATCCGGAACCCTCCTAGCGCCTACCCGCTACAGCGCGGGCACCACCTTCGGGTACAATCCTCTCAATTAGGCGACGTCCAGGCACACGCGGACGCCGCCTCCTCGCGGGGGGCCACTACAGCGGGTGGAGGGGAAAACCCGTCCCGTCCACCCGCGGCCACACTCAGGGCGGCATGAGGCGCTGGTAAGCGCGCCTCCGCCGCCCGGTTCGCCGGCGGCGAATTAGGTCCGAGTGGAGATCGTCCTCCCGGACCCTTTCCGCCGCCTCCTTCTGCGAGATGACGTCCTCACAGAAGGTCGCGACCGCGGTAAAATTCCTGTCGCTACCGGCCATGGAGCGTATGACGGCCGGTAGCGAGAGATCTCCTCCGATGACTGCAGTGAGGGCCCGACGCTGCGTCGCCCAGGCGGAGCAAACCGCCAGCGTGTGCTGAGCCGAGTCCTCACTGCAGTCGCAGTGGTGACAGGCGGGACTCAGTTCCCTCCTAGCGACCGAGTGCAGGTACTTCCCGAAGCAGCCGTGCCCGGAAAGGACCTGCGTCAGTCGGAAGGAAAGGGTCCCGTGCTGCCGCCCTGCCCACTCGACGATGACCGGCTGGAGCGCCTCCACGGCGGCAAAGCCAGCACGTGGAGCCTCCAGCCGGGACGACCAACGAGCCATGGTGGCTCGGCGAGCGGCCTCACGCCATTCGCGTACCTCTTCGGGCGGGGGCCGACTGCCGCTTCCCGCCCGGAACTCAGCCGTTCGCCGATATACCTCGGCGAGCACTTCCGCCTCCAAATCCCACGGGGGAGTCCCGGCCAACGCGCACGCCGCCTCCGTCGACACGGTGCGGTATCCGCGTATGGCTCTGACTGCCATAACCCTCTGAGGGCGCCAGAGGCGCGCCCTATTTTGGGCGGTCAGAGCTCCCGCCCACACCGGTGCACCGTACAGTGCCATTGACCGGACAACCCCCGTGTACAGCCGTCTCGTAGCGACGCTGGGTCCGCCCAAATTGGGCAAGAGTCGCCCAAGGGCGGACGCAGCGCCGACCAGCTTCGGAGCAAGCTGTCGGAAGTGCTCGTCGAAGAGCCACCTACCGTCGAGGATCAGGCCCAGATATCTTATGTGGGCCTGAACCGGTACGAGGACCGAGTTGACCACGATAGAGGCGCCAGGGGGTGGACCACGACGGGGCCCATGGAATAAAAGGGCCTCCGTCTTATCCAGGGCCACCCGCAAGCCCAGCGCCTCGATGCGCCCGACCACCAGAGAGACTCCCCTGGTGGCCAAGCGCGCCGCCTCCTGAAAGTTCACCCCCCGGGCTGTGACTAACGTATCATCAGCGTAACAAATTACGCCCAGCCCGGGGGGGAAAACGCCTCGAAGGGCCCAGTCGTATCCCATGTTCCACAGGAGTGGTCCAAGGACAGACCCCTGCGGAACACCGCACGACATGGGCTGACGACTCAAAACTCCCTCTCGGTCCTCGTACATGACGGTACGCTCCTCTAAATAGTCTGCCACTAGCCGCCTCAGGTACCCTGGCACTCCGTGATAGTGGAGTGCTTCCCTGATGCAGCTGAATGGCAGACTATTGAACGCGTTGGCGATGTCCAACGACACCGCCAACAGCACGCCGCCACAGCTCACTACCTCTTCGGTCACGGCCCTCAGGCGCAACACAGCACCGACCGTCGAGCGCCCCGCTCGAAAACCGAATTGGGCGTCCGACAAATCGGGGCCGACCTCGCCAAGGTGCCGGACGATGCGGGCAGAGAGGACCCTCTCAAACAATTTACCCGCCTCGTCCAGCAACACGATGGGCCTGTAGGCCACGACCGAGTCGGTAGGCCGTCCCGGCTTCCTTAAAAGTACCAGCTTCCCGCTCTTCCAGCAGTCAGGGAAGCGTCCGGACGCCAAACTAGCGTCGAACACCTCCCTGAGGCGGTCGGACATGTGGTCGAGGGCCAGGGCCAACACTCGGGCAGGGATCCCGTCTGGCCCGGGGGCGGTGTTCTTGGAACGGATCCGCAGAACAGCCGCCCCTACCTCCGCCTCCGTGACGGGCGGAACACCATCATCCTCGTCCTCCCCGTCGTCTCCGGCCAAGGGGGCCATCGACGGGGGTACGTGGTCCACCCGTTGCGGGAAAAGGCCCTCAACCACTTCCTGCAGGAAGCTGGGCTGGAGAGTCTCCGTAAGGGGGGGGGCCAACGCGCGGAGCTTTTGTTGCGCCGCACGATATGGGCGACCCCAGGGGTCACGATTGAGACCCTCCAGCATCTCCTTTCTCTTTCCTTCTTTGGCACGGCTAATGGCCAGCTTCAGAGTTTCCCGCGCCTCTCGGTACTCCTCATGAAGCTGGTCCTCTTCCCCCTCTTCGCGGTGACGCCGCCGGCTGCGAGTGTAGGACCTCCGGGCACGAGTACAGGCCGCACGGAGGTCCGCCAACTCCTGGGACCACCAGTAGACCTCCTTCCTTGGAGGCCGACGACCTCGGACGCGGGGCATGGCCGCATCGCAAATCTGCGTAATCGCATCGCGAAAGCGGCCTGCCCCCGTCATGTCTACCTCCTCAGTCAGAGGCTGCGGAGACAGCCAAGAGTAAATGATGGCTGCCTCCTCTAGTAGGTCCCTGTCCAACTTCGAAACAGCCCACCGCGGGAAGCGGGAAGAACGCCGCGCCGTGTGACCCCTTCTGGGGTCCTGGGTCCGGGAGAGCTCAAATCGGATATACAGGTGATCCGAGAGCGTCTCAACCTCTTCCAGGACACGCCAGTTCCTTACTCGTGCGGTGAGAGCAGGGGTAGCGAACGAAAGGTCCACTATCGACCCCCCCTGCTGTCGCACGCACGTGTTGGTGGAGCCTCTGTTTAGGAGACAGAGGCCCACCGATGCCGCCCATTCCTCCACGGCATCGCCCCGTGCGTCCGTCCTGGGGGAACCCCACGCAATGGACTTTGCGTTGAAGTCCCCCAACACTAAGACGTGCCCAGACGCTAGTCGCCGCATCGAGGTCTCCAAGTTGTTAAGGAAAACCTCGAAGTCATTCAGACTCCGGTTGGGGGAGAAGTAGACACCATATATGGTGATCCCCCCCCACTCGGCAGCAACATATCCAGTACCCTTGTCTCTTAGCGACAAGGGCGGGGAATGAGCCGCCGTGGAGCTGACGACTGCCACGGAGCCGTCCCGGTCACCCAGCCAATTTGGGCGGGGAGGAACGTAATAGGGCTCCGCGGCTACGGCCACACCTATCGACCACTCCGCCATGGTTTGCAGGAAAAGATCCTGCGCACCGGCGGAGTGGTTCAGGTTCGTCTGGACAAGGAGGTTGGAGACTTGGTCCATTACTGGACTGTCTCTACAACCTCCTCCATGGGCGACGACGACGACGCAGGATTGACTTCTGAGGCAGCCTGGGTCGATTGGCTAGCCCCTGAAGTTTGTCGAGAAGTGCGGGGTGGCTTGCAGCCACCCTGCCCCATCTGGTGATTGGCGGGAAGATTTCCCGCCGCACACGCTGGGCAGTGAGGGGCAGCGGAACATTCCGCTGCCTTGTGCCCCGGTCGACCGCAACGGAAACAGAGTCCGCTGCAGTCAAAACAGCTCGCGCACTTGACGCGGGTGTGTCCCGACGATAGGCATTTAAAACACCTCATCGGTCTCGCCACCAGGACTGTTACCCTGGCGTTCACGAAACCGATGAGAACCTTACCGGCGTCGCCGAAAATTTTGGCCGACGCTACGGGACAACTTACCCACACCGCGCCGAGGCCCCCTGGACCGGGGCGGATGGTGCCGACCCTAATGTTCTCCGCGTTGCATCCCGTATTCTGCTGAATTGCAACGCGGACATCTTCGACTGTTACAGAGTCGTCCAGGCCCGAGATGCGCAGCTCCGCACACTTGGTGGGCCTGGCGATCTTGACACCATCCGAGGCTGCAAAAATTCCCCGCAGCTTCTCGGCAAAGGAGTCCGCCGTCTTTGCGCCTTCAGCCCCTGGGAACTCGAGGACTCGAGCTCCCGTCTGGGCGAGACGCATCCTCACCCCTACTCCACCGAATTCACCGGCGAGGCTATCCCTTGCCTTCTTAAAGACTGCCGCGTAGGATAACCCGCCGTCACCTGCTGCCGGCAATATGGTAACCACCACGGCCGCTGTTTTTGGTGGCTGCAATTTTCTCGGCTTCTTCGTGCTCGGCTTGTTCGTCACTGCCACCATCGGCGCCTGCGCCGGAGTAGCTGCGCTCTTCGCAGCCTTTTTATTCCTATTCCGGGACCGCTTCTTGCCTCCGCCGACTTTCTGCCACCCTTCGCTGGAGGAGGCAGATGTGGAAGGACCAGGCGCGATCCCAGCATCAGAGACAACAGTAGGTGGGCTTGTCTTTTTAGGTAGTGGAGTGGCAAGCGGAGGGAATTTTGCCGCCACTTTGGTCGCAGTCTTAGGCAATTGCCCGGCCTTCGATGTCTCCGCCTTTGTCGCGGCCTTAGCTGGTCTGGGAGCCTTCGGTGCGGCAGCAGGCGCTGGTGCTGATGTCGCCGCGGCATACGACACAGTTACGCGGCCCCCGGAAACAGGAAGCGGCGTCGGGACAGATACGGCCTTCTTCGCATCCCCAGCAAGCGGCGGCCGAACGATAGGGGCCGGAGGCAGCCTTGCCTCCAGGCCCGCAAGACGCCCGTCCATCATCCTCCACACCGCGTCAATAATCTGACGCAGGTGGGAATCAGGAACTTCGGAGGGAGAGTGGGCGGAAGAAGCAGGCTGCGCCGCAACTGGGCTTGGTGCCTCAGGGCACTCTGAGCGCGCTCGAAACTGAGCAAACTGAGCGCTCAGATCGGCAACCTGCTTTGTCAGGCGGTCATTTGACGCCGTAAGGCGGTCATTTGCCTCTTGAAGGCGCGCCACGTCCTCGATGAGGCTTTCAACGGCCCCAGACACGGCGGAGGAGGAGTCCTTCAGGGCCCTAACAAAAGAACCCTTCAGATTAGTGGATTTGGTGGCCACTTTGTTTATGATGGCCACCGCCGCGCACGTCCTCTCCTTCAACGTCACCGGTGTTTGAGGGACGGAACCCCCTTCCACCGGCGCACGGATCTTAATTAGGAGATCCGCGATCTCCTCCTCCGCGACGACTTCGCCCTCTGCACGAGCTCGCGCATACACTTCCGCCTTAGAGAAGGCGGAACCCGCTGACGCTGGGATCGGTGTACGCGACCTGGACCTCCCTCTGTGGCTACTAGCCACTTTGGGAGGGAGCATATCTGTGGACGTGTGAGCATCATCGTCCCCCGAGTGGCCTCGCTTTCTACTCTCTAGGTCACGGAGCGCAAGCTCCATCTCCACGACCTCGCGAGAGTCCGCTTTGGAACGTAAACGTTCCGACCTGCGACTGCTCCCAGAAGTCTGATCGACTTCTAGGAGCTCCACCGAACGAGTCGTCTGACAGGCAACTTCATCGTCGGTCGACGAAGCTTCAGATGCTGTCCTTCGACTCCTCTGACTTTTGTTTTTTTGTTGATTTTTCTCCTTCTTTTGTTCGTCATTTTGTTTAATATTTTGTATTTCAGATTCCATTTTTAAACCCACGAGTAGGGGAGAACTAAAGGTCGACCCGGGCAGAGATCCCCAATACCCGGGCAAGCGAAAGTTTATACCCAACCGAGGGGTCCGCAGGTCCCCCGGCTGGGAGTGCGCTTGCGACTGAACTACCCATCAGCCATGCATCCCCTGGTCACGCACCAGAACACGGGATTCGGGGTGATTTTTTAGAGAGGTTTTCTTCCTCGCGGTCCGGGCGGCTAAGCCAAGACCCTCGTCCCTGATCGAAGTCGCGAGACATGACCACGACTCCTTTCAGGATTACGATATGCCGACGGTGGCAAGGAAACTAAATCTTCCCATGCCTGCTCGGTGGCAGTGTGAGTGCACGCCGAGCCCGTCCTCCATCTCCACTGAGCACAGTGGAGAAACTCCGACCCATGGAAGGGTCTCTCCTTCGTGATTTTTTACCGAGGTTTTCATCCTCATGGCTCCGAAGAGCGAAGAGCCAACAGAGGAATCGACAGACACGCCCGCTCTGTTGGACCAGCCTCGACCAAGTGGCCAAGGAAATATGGCCTCCTCTCCTTACTAGAATATTAGCCGTTGGCGATGACGCCGTCCTCAAAAACTGAGGAAGAAAGGCAGCGTCATCGCCAACGTTTCCAGGGTGCACCACGTGGAGGTTTTCTAGACAGCACCCCGTCTAATGGGTAACCTACAGCAACTCTAAGTTCACATTTCGATTAAATTATAATGACAATTAAGACTATTATTATTTCTTACTAATAACTGTGTAAAAGATATCTAACAAATATATCCTGAAATTCTTGCGAAACTTTAAATGACGCAATTTTGGTTTTTAATCAAAAATTCTCAGAACTATAGACTGCCACGGACTTGCCGCAGTTAATTGTGAGGCCAAAAGTATTGCAGTTATTGAGCAGGTTTAAGGCCTTTGCCTATAAATTCAGGGACTTATATTCAGAAGAAAAAAAACAAAAATTTCGTGTGATCTATCGAAAATGTGAAGTATCACTCTGATTAGTAAACAGGGTGTACAGTATGAAAGAGTGAGAAGGCCAACGCTGCCATTTTAAAGCAATGGACATGGTCTAGC
The DNA here is from genome assembly GCA_963859945.1 of Euplagia quadripunctaria. Classification (NCBI taxonomy): domain Eukaryota; kingdom Metazoa; phylum Arthropoda; class Insecta; order Lepidoptera; family Erebidae; genus Euplagia; species Euplagia quadripunctaria. The sequence goes on along the minus strand of OY982570.1, from coordinate 5,013,348 downwards.
AGAGACCCAAACCGTAACTGACTGGCAAAGGTGACTATGGATGCAAAAAGCGCTTAATAATTTCTGATCAGGTATCTACCAGTCCGTTTTCTTTGGATTTATTTGAAGGCAGTGAACACATCGTGGCCGATACCAGGGATGACCCTGGATTCCCTAAGCTAAGCTGAGGCTAAGACTTAACCATAGCCATCAACAATGGCTCTTCGGGGCCAAAAAAGAATCTCAGCTGGATGGAGTGAGCAAATTTACATGTCAAAAACGCCGTGTGATGTTTAAGCAGTTTCATTCTAATATGGTACCTCGAGGAGTATGACTAATGTGGTAGCAGGAGGTTTCCACGCGATAAAAAGGTTATCATTTGGAAAACAATAGAATTCCGCAAAATATCTAAGCTACGTCTTCTGAACACCTTTCATTGTTTTCACAACACATTGTTACCAACATTACCTACCTAACATTCCTAAACAAAAGTCCAATTTTATACATTAAAACGAATGAGGTTTTCCTTATCACGCTATTTAATATCCCCGGGTGACAGATAGGATTTCAGTAAAGGTTGGGCTCCCCAACATTCTCAAGGGGCTATCAGGCACCGGGTCGAACTGCGCAATTATATGTTTGCTTGAAAAATATATTATCTGTATTATATCTGGCATGGTAATAATATTATACCTGGCATAAATGTAATACATATTTTACAGGTCTTATTATATTCAAGAAAATGCTTTGCGACAATCGGAAAATCTGTGATAAAGAATTTCAAATGCAAAGTCGTTATGACTTTACGTCATTTTTATTTTATTTTTTATGTTTTTATGTTCCAATCCAACTCACTTAAATTTTATTTTTATGGGTCTAATGCCTTGTCTACATCGCTTTCTGGGTAATTTCCTAGAATTATGGATAATAAAAATGGAATGTTTGCACCTGTGTATTTTTAGTGACATATATGTTACACATTTCAGTTACATATTAACTTTGATTTCTTAAACAATTAGTACTTCTTGTGTCGATGAGCTTAAACTTGTTCCACGTCCCAGTCAAATGTATTCTTTAAACATTTCTGGTTAGGACTAACGAAAATCAAAAAGCTCAGACAACCATACGTATCGGTTGCTGGTCTGGGACGGTGGTCTACCTCCGAAAGAATTTAGAGACAGCGGGCGCCTGCCATAATATGTGGGTAATTTTATTACTTGTTAAATATTATAAAAAATAAACTATACCATAATGTTGATTCAATTTACTAAATAAGATATTCTATATCAAACTCGTTAATATAGTTGATTGCTTAAGTGCTCCTCTGGCATAATTTTGTTTCAATATGATTTTTCATTAGTAGTACTACTCGAACCTATAAACTTAGTATATTACGCTAGAATACTAACTTTATGCTCTCACCTAAATTAAAACCAGTCTCGCAATATTAAATCCTTAATATATTAAAAAAAATTGAAATGGAATATTATAATAAATTTTATTTTAGATGACGTTCAATGTAACTCTCGAATGGGTACAAATATACATATATGAGTTTTATTACATAAAAGATCAATATACTTTTAGAAATTAGTCCACACACATACTACAAGATAAACAACAATTGTACATAGTATTAGATAGTAAGTGTTTAGATATAAGAAAATATTGTAATCTACTACTCTGTGTACAATAAAGAGTCCATCTATCTGTCTATATATCTAAAGGATACAGGAATTTATAATTTGATGATAAAAAATAATATATTAGGGGTTGTACAGAGTGGCCGGAAAGGTAGGAAACAAGTTATTAATTAAAAAAAAAAAAAAAAATCGGAACTGCCATGCTACAAAAACGAATCGAAGAATTGTTTTTTTTTAAATGGCGCCATACAGCCGCCTTACTTATTTTTTCAAAAAGACCAGCTAGCTAGCTAGTGTCACTCGGGATGATGTAAGGTTTCTAATTATATCCCATACATTCAAATCTGTTCAGGCATTTAGAAGGTATGGTGGAATAAAGAAACTCACATACATATTACATTCTGAAAACATTACACTCCTTTGTTGGGCAGTCGTGTAATAACATAATTATGTTATGCCTCTACAGCCTGTTAGAGCGAAGTTTGTTATTGAAATTTGTGCAGTCGTTTTCCCGCGATAAAATAACTGACAGACGAACATAAATTCTAAGAAATATAATGTGGACCATCGAAGATAAACTGATTTTATCGACACTTGGATCCCAGTTAACGGACAAAGCTATAAAAGTATGCTGACATATAGCAACAGACTCTTAACACAAGCATTTACCTATTTTACTTAAGAACTGTATATAGAAATAAACTTTTAGAAAACCAGTAACCTCCTGTATCATTGGCATTCTACCAATTGGTAGTTTATATATAATATGAATTTTACAACAAAAGCCAGGAAACGAAATGTAATAAAATACCATCTAGAATATCCGTTCCATTTTTAAAATACATTTTTGAATAACTTCGTACTTGGCTCATGCTTCGTGCATACATTTTATGCCAGTATAGAATATAATATCTACCAAGAAGTACCCATACCTATTTCCTTGTTGCAAGCAGGTTTTTTAAAATTGTCAAGACGGCTTATTTTTAGTAATCTTGAAAAAAATATAGAAAAAAAGGGATAGCAGTTGGTAGCTGTCAAGTGAAATCAGCGTTATTTTTTTTTATACTACAAGACTACTGTGTTCAAGACTAAAGGCTTTGTCCAATTCTGATTATTATGTACCTACATAATGTGGCAACTTACGTAAAATAAAATAAAAACAAACGCATGACGTCATTGTTATGTTGATATTTTGATTGCGTGCCATTTAAAAAAGAAAAAACAATAAAAATCAAGACGCATTGATGATGAGCATGATTTTTTAAGATTCTTTAAATGTTTTCAATTTATTCAGTACCACTCATCCTCAGCTTGTCAACGTCAAAGACTTCTTACTAGTAATTTAGAGAGCACATTTGTTACTGAGTTAAATTCTTTTTAGTTAACAGACTCACCGCAGTACTGTACTGTGTGGAATTTGAATATTGTTAAGAATTTTAGATTTACCGATATAATAACAAGAATAACAAGTCAGAATCCGCTTTCAACACGTTTAATAAAGCTATCACTCTGTAGCCACAAATTAGTTTAATTACTTCTTCTGTTGTCATGCTGTCCGTTGTAATTCGTTTAATTGTGGCTTTTGTTTGAGCGTAATCTTGACAGCATAATAAATTACTCACTTTTGGTTGGGATACAATTTTTGCCGACTTCAAGAAGGTAAATCAACTGAAAGCAGAGCGCATTCAGTTGTATTTCGAATATGAAATTCATCTCCGCGGTTTTTGATTGATTTTTTCGTTCGATATTTTTTTAAAGATTTTTTTTTTTAAGTTTTCCTACGGTTTGAAAAACAGTTAGTTAAAAGGTGTGTTTGATGTCATTAAAATATAAATACAAAATGTTGTTTGAAATTCGATACGATGTAGGTACATAAGATAAGACTCATTAGACCTATAGTCCTACTCAGACCCTGTGATCTGCCAAAACCAACAACAGTGTTTCAGGAAACCGCCTAGAATTACTCTCGATAAGTCTCAGCCATATTAATGATTTTAAGTACAAGTCATCCGTAATGATTTTATGTAGCTACAAGTAATTCAGAGAAGTTAGAACTATAATAAATTCACCTATCTCGTTAGCAAGACGGGAAAACGCAAAAACGCGTGAAGTAACATCATACAATATATAAATAGTCATAGTAGCAAATAGTAGTTATACACATAGAGTAATTAATAGTCTATAATTAATTAAGAAGTAGTAATATAGTATGGAAGAAATAAACATTGTTAAATTGATGTCATGATGATTTTAATTAACTCTAATTTGTCCCTAATTTAATCCTTTTTTGGTTCAAAGGTTTTGGGTGAAAACCTTTGAAAGAAAAAACCTTTTATGATCTCGGTGCTCGCAGCGTGGTGCTCTCATTATCACAGCAAAAAATTACCTACTGAAGTACCTACTGTAAATTGGTAGGTACTCAAATTTTAACCTCGTTAGAATATGAACATCACCATTTAGGTAACTAAAGGTTGCGTAAAGTTTTCCACTAGCTGTCCCTTACATCTCTATAAACCAAGTGAATAACGCACTGAAACTCATCAAAGTGAATGTTCAAATCTCTTAAGTGATTTAAGATACTAACACTTTCAAGCTTAGTTCGACCGATGAAATTTTTCCTGAAGAAAATGTATCTCGACTAATAAGCAGTTTTTCATAGCACAATGAAATCGAACAGTTCCTATATATCCTCCGGTTTTATTGACCTAAGTAAATTTTGCTCTAAATCTATAATGATTATTATAGATTTAGAGCAAAATTTATGATATTAGTAGGATTCTACTAATATCATAAATGTGAAAGTTTGGATGGATGGATGTTTATTACTCTTTCACGCAAAAACCACTAAACTGATTTCGATGAAACTTGGTATGTAAATAGCTGGAGGCCTGGATTAACCCATAGGCTACTTTTTGTCCCGATATTTCCACGGGATCGGAGCTTACGAGGGGGAAACCGCGGGGCGCTGCTAGTAATAAATCTATCTCTATTGTACACTTGGCAAAAATACAAAACATAACTTAAAACTGTAAATGGTTTGTACAATTGGCAAAAGGCAATCTCTTTCAGGCAACCATAGGATGGAGAGAAAACGTCATTAAAGGCAGTTATAGGAGTAATAAGGCAGTTTCTGGAATATTGAGAATGAAATAGGATAGGATAGGATTTTATTTTGACCCCAGAATTCTAATAGTTTTTCGGAGGATTAAATTACGGACAATGAAAGAAAAGTATTTAAAAGAACGTGTAAACTGAAATAAAAATATTTATTGTTCACTATTACAATGGGCCGTTATATAATAATTAAGTTCCCATATAGACATAATATTGTACAGTTATCAATGTCGCGTCCATTTAGTTGTGTTAATTAGTGGGTTTGATTATTGTATGTTTATTGTAATATTTATAAGGAGTTGTGCGCGTAACAGTAATTTTTTCATCTCTAGGGTACATTTTTTTTTCTAGATAGGTATAGTATGTCCTTTGCTGTATCCCTGGCAACGTGTATGGCAAATTTCATGATGATCGTATGAAAGGAACGGCAGCGCTAAAAATATGAACAAATAAACATTAATTTGTATAATTATATGAAAAGAAGATAATACTTTTTGTTTAGAAGACGATTCGATTGATTTGCACCGATCACGATGATCACGGGTGAGCTGTGACCATTCGTGACCAAAACAAAGATATCGTAACGTAACCTTTAAGTCACTATATCTATATTTAATATGTACAACAATCAATGCAACATGATGCAAAAGAAAAAACGTTACTGAAAATCTTTTTATAGGTAAATGTCGTTTTATATACATTTAGAACACTCGTCATAAGCCGTATTGTCAATGGTCTTAAAAAATACATAATAATAAAAAAGCAAGAGCCATAAAAGTATAAAGACACATCCCATATGGAGCCTGTAAAAACACATGAGCTCTCCAATAACTCAGAACAGTTCATTTTTCCTCGGAATTATGTAGATGGTAGCACGGCGTACGGGATACGAATAAATTATTTTAAATTTCAACACTTTGTTGCTTGGCAGAATTCTAGTAGGTACTCTTTTTATATTGTTTATAACATATGGTTATAAAGCCCGCTTAGCGGAAAATAGTAAAACATTAATAAATAATTTAAACTACAAAAGCTTTTTCATGTATGCCACGGTTCTGCTAAAATATGAAGATCGTCGCTTCTTTTTTTATTAGAAATTCAGGTAGGCGGCGTATTTAAATAAAAAGCAAGACTCGCGCTTCTAGATATTGGAGCGGTGACCTGGTATCATGTGATATTCATATGACATATCGCTGGTTTGCGAGAATAGCGACGGAACTAAAAATTATTGATTTTAGAGAATGGCAATGTTTTGTGATTTCCGCTAGAGTATTTTGTTCTAAATATACAATGAACTTGTCGCTTTCTAATGAACGTTAGGACGAAATCGGCGTTGCATCTCTGTTCACCATAAAATATCAAAGATTTGTTATCATTTGATATACTTAGTTTCAATTCGACTGAATTTTGAATTACGTCGATATTCTCTCAAACCAACGATATGTTCTCAAGATACAACATCATGTTCAAAGATTTTGCAAGTTATCCCCAGTGGCCGCTGCCAGCGAATGTAGGGTATAATATATTTACTCTGGTCGCTCTGTTTGCTGTGTTGATTGGCTCGTGAAAAATGTCAAATATAATTTACATTCGTGGTAAAAAACGAGACAATTTATCAACTGAATATATGTGGGATTTTATGAATGGCAAAGTATTCATACGCTTAGAATGATATGAAGTTTTTACACATAATATATTCACCCATATATTTCTATACATGACAACCGTATTTGATTCTTCGATGCATCAACGTCAATATTTTGAATGTATGATTTATATTGAATATGGCATCGTATTAGAGAATAAAAGAGACACTAATTAAAATAGAGTACAGCCAGCAACGTCAAAGTAAAAATATTCTTTAGAAACATGCAATTCAGAACATAACAGTTAATAATATTACGAATCATCTTCGTGGTGCAATGTGCAAAGTTAAAGATTTTAAATCGTACATAATTTTTTTAAATTTCATTCCGTTACTAAGAAAATCTATAAAAACTAACTTCGACAACTTTTTAAGTCAGTTTTTATGGATATTTTCAATAACTTAGTGAATAGTTCCAAAGTTCCAAAATAAAAAACAAAATTACGATTTTAAATCTTTAACTTTGCACATTCCATCTGTTTTTAAGAGATACGAAGGTAAAAACACCTAGAAATTCAAACGGTCATAACTTGTAAACGGACAGTTGTTTTAATTTTTTTTTGTAACTGCATATTAGAGTCATGCCCTTTCAGTTATTTCAGTAAGTGTTCCATTTTCAGATACAACCTGTATAAATAAATAAATATAAATACCTACATGAGCGTCTCCATTTGAATACGACAGTAGTTTATGATTTGTTTCAAACGCTTTTGATCCAAGTGTTTAAATGTTTCAAAACTTAAAGGAACAATACGTTAGCTCTTATTTGAATTACACGAAAGTTCGATCATTTGCTCAACTAAACTCTAACTCACTATAATTTTATACAAACTCGATTTGATTCAAATTAAATGCTGACCATTCTATGTCCATTTCCTTTTGCAATAAATTTTTTTTTTCGATAATTTTCATTGCTGTCTGTACCTACTTCCGACTAATACGCACATGTAAATAAATGTATAAAAAAGACTGCACTTTTTCTTGAAGACACAGACAGATCGAACGAAATAAGAGTGGAGTCGATGCTTTTAAAGCTGGGCTTAAGAGATTGCCTACACTTTATTATAAGATGAAACGATCGTAATCATGAAAGCATTGTCGTGTTGCGATGAATTCGTCTGAAAGTCGACAGAACTCCTCGAGATTGGGGTTTTGTTACTGCTACACTTTGACTTTTATTCTTAAATTACATTGTAACTCAAATAATGGGTAACTAGTACATATAGCTTCTAGTACATATTATACTTATACCGCGCGTCGCCTTTTTTTTGTAATCGCTTTTTTTTTTGGGACAGACTATATCGATAAACTTAAAAAAACAAAAACTTAAACCTACTTTACTAGCTCGTTTAAAGTTATTTAATTGAGATGTCTTTTAAACGACGTTTTAAAACGGAGGCTATTTTCTCAATGGTGTCTAGTCTAAAGAAAAATTGATTTAATTTTTTTTTTTTTATTATTTCAGAAAATAGTGACCTACCAGCAGGAATTCCGGGTGTCTTAATATTTTTCGATAAAACTTGCCTACCTCTTTCGTCGAAATATTGTAAGTACCTACACCAAAGAAAAATACTCCTTCCCTGCTATACACATAAAGCCAGAATTTTTCAAATACTAGAAACAATCTCATCTAGTTTTGTGTGATCCAAGTTTACAGCACGAGACTTAAACAACTGGAGTAGTGGTGTTGTCTCTTTCTACGATGACAACGATGATACGCAGGGAGTGGGTACACCGATAACTTCAGTCATGGTGACTGTGCAGTGTGCACTGTTGTTCGTACATAGAATTCTGTTGTACATATCACTAAACTTTTTCTCATTCTATTTAAGAGATATCATTTCGAATATCTGCTATTCGGCTATTCAGTAATCATTGGTTGTCAGAGTATCGAATTAAATGTAGGCTTGACTTAATCAAGTCTTAGGGTTTACAATTATAGATTAGATTATCAACTAACGACAAATTTATGTAGCTTAAGCAATTTAAATTTTATCGAACAAAAATCGTTAAAGTCAACGTTTTCAAAACACGAGCCGTGTCGTTTGTCAGCACCGACCTAAATCTTCGTGATACTTATTCTAGGGTTTTGTAACAATGGAAACGATTACATTGTGATCACGTTATTTCGTAGCGTAAAGACATAATCTAATTTTTTTAATAAATATAGTTTTAGTCTTAAATTTGCTGTAGAGTGTAGATACATGCATTTGAGTAGCATCTTGGTTAATTAAGCGTGGAAAGTATTTGTATTTTGCCACGTGCCTTGTATTTTGCCTTTTCTCATCTTGTGTATGCTATATTTTATATTTGGATCACTGTCTTGACTTAATATGTACCTATATCCTAATGTTTTCTGTCATGCAATGGCGGTAATCTGTAAGCACCTTTCACAAATAAATTAATAAAATAAATAAAAATCACACCATGTGCATTTACCTTCACTTCAAATCAAGGTGATTTTGAAATATCTCAATTTCTTAATTTTTCGTCTGCTAATGAAATGTCCTTTGATGATAACTAAAGGACATTTCAATGCGGTTTAAGATATAAATATAGAAAATAATGTTGACATTCAATCTTAAAAACCTTGCCAAGGTTACACTGTGATATTTTAGATGTATTTGATAGTTCAGCTCATTCAATAATCTTTTATATTCGAAATTTATTTACACTTTATGCACATTTGGTACATAGGCGGACTTAATACCTAAAGCACTCGCCACCAGTCATCTGCATCAGCAAAGAAAACAAGAAGTAGGTGCGCTTTAAGACAAATTAGTTTAAGAAACAAAATATTATCGAATCACACTAAATACACTATGTAATATGTTACCACCTACATAAATACCATACATATATATACCACATACATATACACACATATACATTTACGCATATAGATACTTATAACAACGATAGATGACAAATTATAGGCAAGTTGATTCTGCCAATGGTTTGAAGAGATACTCCTTTACTCTTACTTTAAGTGAGTAATTGTTGGTGGTCATCCTGATTTTAAGGGGAATCTCATCCCAATGAAGAACGGACTGAACGAAAAAGTTGAGCCGACAAGCTCGGAAGTGTGTGAGGGACAACGAAGACGAAGATTATTGGCGGAACGAAGGTTTCTGTCATGATTGCTACATAAAAGTTGGAAGTAGGATACTAAATACGTTGACGAAGATGGATTATTAAGGATAGTAAATAGAACAGTGAGGGCACGTAATTTTCGACTGCTCTTCATTGTTCGATCAAAATTTTTATTTGTTCGATCTTAGTTTTTTTTTAAATAAAATAAAAAAATTGCTTTTTTAAGTTGGCGGAGAAAAGTCGTTTTTTAACTTTTTTTTGCTATTTTAACTGTTCGTTAACTGTTCTTCATTGTTCGCTCAAAATTTTTATTTGTTCGCTCTTAGTTTTAAAAAAAAAAAAAAAAATTGGTTGCCTGTAAAGTCGGTATACGGGCGAAAGTTTTACGTGACAACGACTTTGAGTGGTAAAATAATAACCATGCCCGAGTGGAAGGGACGCGTGCCTCTCACTCGCTCTCATTGTGAGTGAGCGCATAACGTGAGCGGAGCGTAACGCAGTTTCTTGAAGTGTCACCCGGCAAACCAATTTATAAGACGTTGTCACGTCAATAATAATTGCCCTCAAGTTGGCGGTTTGACCAAGTACTTCGTTTGTCATAAAATTCAGGTCAGGCAAACACGTTCTGGTCACAGTTCTAACCTAACCTAAACCGGAACCGAATTTTATGACAAACGAAGTACTTGATCAAACCGCCAAAAAAACTAAAATCGAACAAAAAAAAAATTTTGATCGAACAATGACGAACAGTTAACGAACACTTGAAATAGCAAAAACCAAATGTAAAAAAACGACTTCTCCCCACCAACTTGAGGGTAATTTTTTATTCTATATTAAAAAACAAACAAGATCGAACAATTAAAATTTTTGATCGAAGTTAACGAACAGTTGAAAGAGCAAAAAAATGTAAAAAAACGACTTCTCCCCGCCAACTTAAAACAGCCCTAAAATTAGGACATTTTCGAGTCTTCTTCGTGAAGACTCGAAAATGTCACAATGTGCACACGCTAGTAACAAATGTACTCCTTTTTACATATCATATCATTACCCAGAAAAGACAAAAATGTTTACGTTATCCGTGGGAGATTTATTTATTTATTATAATTTACCAACATTTGTTTGCACTCTTACAATATCAGAAATTTCAGAAATTACATACCATTATTGCGGATTTTGTTGTACACCTTTTTAAGGAGCACAAATGTACCTACATTATTATGATCTATCAGTTTTTGCGACAGTCTGTTCGATTCATTATCATACATTATCTAAAATAAAAATATTGGTAAACTTGTTTTTTTGGAGCAGCCTCTTCACGAGTGGCCAATTTCAGACAATCTCCTTTATGTTGGTTGTGTATAAATATATTATGTAATATGAAAAATGATTGAATAAGCGGCGGTAGCGTAATGGCTAAGGCGTCGGACTTGCGATCCAGTGGTTCCAGGTTCGAACCCCACCCAGTACACTACCGACGTGAACCCACTCCTAACACAAGCGTTTAGCTTAGCTGGAGGGGTTAACAAGAATATGTGATGCGAGTTTAAACGAGTTTAAAATAATAAAGCTTGTTATCACTAGGCGCCATCTGTCGAAAACAAGCCAAATTACATTAAACCACTGATCCTGAATCGCTCTATGAAAGTTTACTGTTTTACATAAGTGTTGTTGTTTGTTCTCCGCTTCGCTTACATCGAGCTTCACCTTTATATTTGCGTATATTAATAAATTAAATCACGCTAGGGACTGTTTCATTGTAACAATGTTACATGCGGACATTTCCGCTTTAAATCCTTTTATCAGAAGGCCGCGATGCGTCCCAGGAGACGACACTCCGTTTTATTGTGAATGTGTAACTGTGAAACGGTGAATGTGTTCAATTATTTACACCGATTAATTTATTATTAATTGATCTTCTTGATTAAATGGAATAGACACACTTTTCTTTGACCAATGTTAGATGCCTTCATCACCCACGACCTTTCGCCAAAATACCTATTGTAAGTCACCAGAGGTTAGCTAGTGAGTTACACACTACACACTAAGATAGTAAGGACGTTTATCAGGCTAGGTCCTCTTCGCACCAAACCTATTTTTTTATATTTTGTTATGTACATATTTAAAAATGTAATTTATAAGTTTTAAGTTTAATAAAGAAAAATAATAATAATAATTTATTTATTTAAGTAACCAGGACTCGCAATAAATTAGTAGACTTTATACAACTAAAATAAAATACATACATATGAGAATAATAGCATAGACTACACACACGGCCCACCACTGCTACGTGCCTACGTCCCATGTGAGAGGGCCCAATATCGGCCCACATATGTACAGTCAAGCCTATTTGCAATCATGCTTAGGATGTTGTTGGAGCTGGACCACACTTTGTGCACTAGGGATCCACACCTCTTACGCATAGGTCATTAAAGGTTCCATGGAAATTGTTATAAACCATTTTTTAAGGTCATGTTTTTATTATATTATGACAAATTGAATGACACAATAAAAATATTTAGCTAGAAAAAGACACTTAACCTAACCTTAGAATAGTATTATGTTATCTGTACCTTAACCTAAACCCGGCAACTTAAATATTGTTTGTACATGTACATGGTCCATTGTAGCAAGCGCGAACGTGTGTTAACACCACCAGTTCCGGTGCCGGTACGGTCGTCTGTTACGAACAGTGGACATGGTCTGTCGTACTAAGTCTGTGTGTGTATTTTTGAGTATGTTTGAACCTTTTAAAATTGTTTTTTAAGCAATTACAACACAAAGAACAGATTGTGATAAGGTTACTATAAACAGTAGGTTGCAACTGAACAAATGACAAGAAATATATAATTATTGAACAATGGCACTGAGTACATACCTATTATAAAACAAAGACATCCCGCCGCATCTGTCTGTCTGAACGCGATAAACACAGGAATTACCGAACGTATTTTCATACGGTTTTCAGCAATGGACGGAGTAATTCATAAGGAAAGTTTAGGAGTAAGGTGCGTAATTTTTTTTTTGAAGTGAAAACTTCTTTGGGCACGTTTGTGCACTTTTGCTATGGGGAAAAAGCACTGAACTCGTGACCGTCACGCTAATAATATATATTATATAGATCTACTAGAGGGCGCTAATGTAAACATTGAGTTCTGTCAGCTACTTATTAATTAATGTCATCAACTTGCTAATGTGACGTTTTAAGTTCGTCGTTTCGTTTAAATTTTCACTTCAGTCCCATGACTGCCTATTTTTGTCAATTGGCTGAAATATGATTATGTTGTTGAAAATGTTTGATGCTTGTCCTGCGTGTCTTAAGTAATGCCACACATTGCTGCCCTAAAAAAAATGAAGATGTAATAAAAGTCTAAACGTTATTTTCGTAATTTACGGGGCGGTAACATTCATGTACCCGGGGCGCCAAAATAAAAAATACGCCACTGCGTATAAATAATATGGTACAGTAATTAAATCAATATTTATGCTTCGGTTTGTATAATACTAAAGGACGTAAATAATAGGTATATTAATATAGGTAATGTGTGCACAAATGTCTGAAGTTCGTTCAAGAAAATTCTAGTGCGTACAGTAAACATTCGTGAACACATGTGTACAAATGCAAATACACGTTTATTAACAAACAGTTACAGGAGTAATGATATATAATTCTCTTAATGAGAAGCTATTAAAACATAAATAATGAAACGATCTAACCCATAGCCGTCCACTACACGGTAGGTTTTGCTATATTCGAATAAAATAAAAGCTTTCGTGCTGCCAGTTTTACCACAATCAAGATTGTGACTGACGGATAATCTATCGTCTAATACAGTGACTGACGGATAACCTAGCGTCTAATACAGTGACTGACGGTTGCATGATATTTATTGATAGTCCAAAATCAATCAAGTAAAATTTTTACATCATGCACCCATTAGAGATGACTTTTGGAATTAAGTGACGCTTGCATGAGTGTGTATTGGACGCCTTAGCTTACACCTTAATTCTGTCAGTAAAAAATGTTTTGGTTTTGCGTTTCATAAAAGTACCTAATGGCTCAAACTTATATTTAACTAGGAACCCGCCCCGGCTTCGCACGGGTACAAATTATACACCAAAACCTTCCTCATGAATCACTCTGTCTATTAGTGAAAACCGCATGAAAATCCGTTCAGTTGTTTTTCAGTTTATCGCGAACAGACAGACAGACGCGGCGGGGGACTTTGTTTTATAATATGTAGTGATGTAGTGATAACTAAATTACCTTTGGATCTGGTCAAGTTCCATTCTGTACACTTTGCTATGGCTATCGCGGTAGGCGTTATATTATGGTCTAACAAAATGTATAAGTTTGATTGTTTTTTAATAAGTAGATATACATTTATAGAGAAGCGAATGGTGTATTTATATGCAAAGATATTTATATATTAATTACGCGACAATGTATTTTTTTAGCGATTAAAAATTAGCAAGATTGGCTAAAAAATTGTAAAAAAAAAGTTTAACAGTGGTATCAGACACATCATCTTGATACATAATTTGAGATGGTTTTAGAAATTCTATAATAATAATAACTTGAGACACCTCACAATTAATATTTTTAATGAAAATATGTTTTCTTAGTTTATTTTTTGCGTTAATCGCAATTCGCAACCAAAACCTTTTCGGTATTAAAAATCTAGTAAGTACATATCAATGATATGGCTGCCTTTGGAGTGCAAAGACAAATTCAGTAGGTATTGAATTACTTAATTCTAAAACCTAAATACTTATAAGTATGTAAAGATATATATTTTCATACTAAAAACAGTATGTAGTCAAAAATAAAAACTGACACTTTGTGCTCAAGATTTTTTAAAGCCTGTTTGTATTATTTCTATTATTATTATTATTTTAATCAGCATTCCATAGTGCAGAAATAAACAGGAAAATCTTACCACATGTAGTACCTAATTTATTTATAGTATAGTGCAAAACTGACGTGATAAATACAAAAAGGATGGATGTAACTATAATTTTACTGTTTAATTCATGTTCATATGCTTTATTGTACACAAAAATAACAATCATATAAGTACAGGAAGGAAAATAGCATGTACAAGAGCGAGCTTAACCCATAATTGAGTTTACTTCCAGCAAACATTGGGACTGAAGAGAGGATAGTAAAGAATAAATAGAGGCAAAGTGTGCACATTAAAAAGAATTAAATAAACAAAATTAAAAACCTAAACTATAAACACATTATATATACCTACATGTTTACCTATAGAATAACAAGTATATGCACGCAATATAAATTTACATATATTATATTCCACACTGTAAATAATATGTTAAACATATACATACACATATACATACAAATCAACAGTCTGATCATTGCTGAGACAGAAAAAAATCCTTGATTCTTTTCCTAAAAACGCTCAGGGAGAGGCTATCGCCCTTTTTTATTTTATCATTCTATACAAGATACTTATATACACATGCTCCGTTCTACAACTTTTTAAGAAATACCTAAATCAAAACATCTTCCATTCCCTCCTCGGCATCTATCTCCCATATTCAGCCCATCATCCACCTTCCAGTACTGGCTGTTAGAGAATGTAAAGCCTTTGACTTCAGGCTCCCTCTGTGTCTCTCCATCAGTCTAGGGTTCGTTAGTCTTAGGCTCGTTTCGCAATAGAAGAACAAACGCCATACCAAACAACGACAACCTCCTAAAACGTGCTAAAGTTATGCTATGGCTAAAAATAGTTTCCGGATGTCTTAATAAAAGCTGTTCCCGGGTCCCTAATATTTGAGGCGCAGTACGGCACACCGCGTGGTTTTAGTCGGTTCAATTCCGACACACCGACCCACCGAAAACCCAGGTGGGGTGACAGCCCGAGGGGGTTAAAAATAGTTTGTAATATTCAAAATAAGATACAACAAAAATATAATGTCATTTAAGTAGACGGTAAGTAAACGAACTTTAAATTACAAACAAAAATAATATCTCTAAATATATCTAAAGATTTTAATTCTAACGTTTGACATAGCTTGTTGTGTCTGTCAAATATTTTCATATCGTTTGAAATACAAATGAAAGAATGCCAACTTTTGATACCAAGACCACCACATAACCAAAAATTACAATTACATACATTACACATACATGTACATACATTACATACATCATGGATTAAGTATTTTGACTATTATTATATTATTTCAATATGTTGGAGAGTGGGCAACGCTAATGTTTTTAATGGTAAATAAATTATAACATATTGAAAAGGGCATATAAACATGACAAAGGGAATTAACAAGAGCTTGTGACAAACATATTCACATTAGCCACATTCGATATTAGCCACGCGCCATTAGATTATTGTCATTTTAATTAGGCACTTAACTCATCATTACTAATCGGAGTTAGTGTTATCATAATTGTTTTATTAGTTGCAACTCTGATAATATAATCTCGTTAGGACTATCTTAGCTAATATCAATACATATTATAAAACAAAGTCCCCCGCCGCGTCTGTCTGTTTGTCTGTTCCCGAAAAACTGAAAAACTACTGAACGGATTTTCATGCGGTTTTCACAAATAGACAGAGTGTTAGTTTGTTTGTTACACTTTGACGCCTTAACTACTCAACTGATCATCAGGATTTTTTGCGTACACGTTGTCAGGGGTAAAAAAGGTCAGTGTTCGGTTCGGTTCAGACCTCTCATCCAGAAAATTAAATATTACTTTTTGTGTAAGTAAATAAAATATCTTTACCAGGTAAAAAATACAAATTATTTAAATAGGTGCAGTGGCTCCACAGACAGACAACCCTCCACGTACACACAAACTCAAATTTATGCCAATTTTTTATGATCTTAATATACATAGATTAGATCACATTTCAGTACTAGTAAGTCGTATTCATATTTGCGTTCATAATTATATTATGTAGGTACAACACTAAAGTAATAATCGGTTACAACTATCTTACTAGATAACGGCCACTTTCACTTTACCGTGCATCAAATCCGAGCGTGCGCCTAACAAAGCGGAATACGCCAGTTAACTCACGTAGGCGCAGCTTCTGGCTCCGCGGTGACCGCGATGCCGAACATTTCGAGGAACGCAACGAGACTCACGTCACGCAATCATGTTCTATTGTTCGATGTTTAAATTTTTAAACTATAATAGATAGTAATGGCACAGATAACATAATACTATATTAAAAGACTTAGTGTATGGTTATTCTTAACGGATATGTAGTTACATTGATTGATTTAAAACATTAATGTTATATCAATCATTCTTTTTTTAAATATTATATGTCAAACACTACCTATTTTTTTTTTGTAGGACTGTTACGTTATGTTATTTGTTATTCTGTTTTATTGTAATGACGTTTTGTAATTTCGGTACAATGAATGTTACCAAACTTGCTGAACTCCTTTTTTACGAAGTTTGGCTTATATGGTGCTTGGTTATAATTAAATAAGCAAGGAGGTCTACACTATCTATAAATATGTAGTACCGATGTAAACAGCATAGAAAAGATGTACCACGTATATTTAAAATATTTTTTTATAAAATCATCCACTTTAAATTATAATCTCATATCATAATAGTAATCTCACCTTTTAAAAATATTATATCTACTTAGTGTGGAATAATATTAAGTTATTAAGGGTAGTTTAAAAATTTAAAAGGGCTATTTTGTTTAACAAGGTACAAACAGTATAGAAGGGTACAATTAAATTATCGCGCTTCAAAGACCGGTTTAAAGACCCTGTTAAAATATAATAGTTGTGTTTAATAAAAACTTTTAAATATTTTTATTTTATTTTTACGTGGGAGAGCCATGATTCGGCACGTACTGACCGGCTCGACTCCGCTCGATACCACGACCTCACAGAAAACCGGCAGTGAAACAATGATTGTATTGCTTTTCCCTAACCCTTCCCTCTCCCCTATTTCCGTTCTCCCCCTCTCCCATCTTCCCGCTCTTAACCCCTCCTCCCCTATTTCCACCTTAAAGGGCCGCAACGCACTTGTGACTCTTGAGTTGCAGGTGCCCATGGGCGGCGGTAGTCATTTACCATCAACCTGACCCGTCTGCTCGTTTACCCCCTATACTATAAAAAATATATATATATATACTCTAACTAATACTATCAGCGCCAAGATCTAATAAATTGACAATTGATTGCGTATCCTTGAATACAGTTTATTCAATGAGTGAATCCGACGTAAACAAAGGACTACAGAGTTCACGCGGTAGTGATGTGCTGTGACCGTCTGCATTGTTTACATGTCGATAAACTCTGACTCATAACATAAATATAATGCAAATATTGCTACTCGAAGAACTGATAAAATGTAATACTATATACAAGATAACCTTTTGCCCAGTAGCTGAAATTAGTATAAACAAAATTAGCTTGCTCATTAGTGTTGTGTAGTGTGTAGTGTGTGTAATGTATTGATATACTTTTAGTATGTTGGAGTTTCACAATTCAGGTAGTTTATGTTTCTTTGATTTGTACAACTTAGATATAAAAGATAGAAAAGAAGTAACAAGTTTACTAATTGTTTAAAAAAACTATATTTGCTGTGTGCAATTTTATTGTATAGTAAAATACAATAAAATTAAAATATTGTTTAGGGTGAAATGCTAAGATACTTATATTGTAACTAATACAAACAATAATATTAATTATTTTATAAATTTGAATTCGTGATAAAATCATGTTTTTTTTAATTTATTCTTTTAATTATATTTTGATTTTTTTCTGACTGCTCAAAGGGTCTGGCTTTTCAAACTTGGAAGTTTAGTGAAAACTCTGATTCTGACATTAATAAGAGTCCCATTGTGACAGAAATGATTATGAAAAGGATAGTTATTTTTTTAATGTTTAACATAACTGTGTTGACAAAATACACAGGGCTCGTCAGGTGGTGACCGGTGACAGGTGCCTACTCACAACATCATAAATAAAGTCTTAAAAATTATCACCATATATTCACATCACTAGTCAAACCAGTATAGTATAGACGCCGGGAGTACAATCTCTGTATGCATTATCGAGTAGCTCGGCTGTACGGTAACACTGTCCTTTGGCAATTTTAATTTTTTTATTCGTTATCTGTGTAAACACATAATGTCTATTGTTGTGAAAAAGTGACTTTATTTAAAACTATAAAACATTAGGTTTTTTTTGTGTTTTAAAAGGGTTAAGTGCTAAGATAGTTTGAAGATGTCTAAATCAACTCTACTGATTCGACAAACTTTGTAAGTATTTTTTGTTAAAATCTATTTAATTATTTAGCTATAAATATGTTTTCGGTATTTTTTATTAATAAGAAGATACAAAGAATTCTAAAATGTTTTTTTTTTATTTATAAGATTTTCAAATTTGTTTTAATAATCAGACGTTGTTATTTTATTTACATTTGTTTTATTTTAATAGTAATTACTCCACTTATTAGTAATGCGCGTTGAATCAATTCTTTAGCAAAATAATAACATTTGTGCATGTACAGAAACAGTAAACAACCTATAATTACAGGAAAATGTAAATGCATACTGAATTAAAATTAATAATAATGTAATAACCATAGATTATATATAGGACCTATATATAATCTCAGGTAATGACGCCTACCGCTCTAAGGCCCGCATCACATGCAGATGCATCATGCATGTAATTCTTTAACTGGTTACTATTTACCGTTAACTTAAATGTGCAACGTAATTAATGTTGCAAATCAAAAAGTCCAAATAACCTTCTAAACTAGACCAAGAGACAAGAAGAAATAAATAAAAAAATGTTACCTACTTTTAGGTCCTTTGCAAAATTTTGGAAAAGATTTTCAAACTAATTTTCATAGACGTATCTTGATCGCTTTCCCCATCTAAAAGCTAATAATTTGTAGTCCCCTAAAATTTACAAATTTACCCCTGCCTGCCTTATATTTATTCCAATTTAGTGTGAAAATTTCTAAATCTCCGACGCTTGCTGTGCTGACTGACAATTTTCATCAGCCAACAACCACCGTCCCATTTGACGGTGGTTTGTCCATCAGACATAGCACTGACGTAGTCAAACTGACAGCAAAGTCTATCGTCCGTACCGAACCAACACCGTCCTTCTATTTTTTTTATGAATATCAACGATGAAATGCCATGTATTCAGGCAGTCATGCTATAATCACAAACTTGTATTTGGGTCAGCTCCTAATAAACATTTTGCACAACTGATTACTACAATATAACTAACGAAACGATAATTATGTAACCTATGAACCTACTTGTTTAATATTGATCACGCAAACCAATGAGCACACTTAAATATTATTGTCAAATTTAATCTCGAAGCATTGTCTTGCAAACTTGTCAGTATACTGTGTAATTTACTTAATTATAACCTTATTGCTGAAATAAGGTATCGGAAAGAACGTATATTAGTCCCAAATAATAGTATTTGGGACAAGACTTGTCCCAAATATTATTATTTGCGACTAATATGTGTTCTTTCCAATACCTTATGAATGTACTACATAATACTATAAAAATATTCTCAAGGAAAAAAAACACGTTAACAGCTATAAACAGTTGCAAAGAATACAGTTGCTCACAATAAGATTTTTAAGATCTACATAGCATGACAGTGGTAGATCTATGTGAAAGTAAATACCTAGAATGATCATATTTACCGTTCCGTATTAACGCCAAGATGTCTCTTCATTACGGTACTTTCAAGTATTTTTTAAATCTCACATTTTTTGTTAACACAGTTCGTTATCTATACATACCTATATATGTTCGTTATATGTTAACATGATTTATTTATATACATTGTGTATAATTTACTTCATTGAACCAAATTTCAAAGTACCCTCTTAGGACTAGAAAAAACATTAGTTAGATTGTACTTACACGGTAGCAAATATTACGTATGTATGACGAAGGCGATGGCAGAACTGGACTATAGTAATTTACTGTATAATCATGACATTATAACTCCCTTAGCGATATAAGTCTTCTTGATCAATGGTAACAACGTTCATACTCACATGAGAAGTCTGAACTCGTCCAAGGAATTCCACATGAGCCATCTCAATTTGACTCGGGCAATTTACAAGTATCGCTTAGTTTGGGGATAGATTGCGATGTGTAATGTCCGAGAATAATATTATTATTTTATAGGACAATAGGACAATCATCAAGTTACGCAAAATTCTGTCGGTCTCTGTTTTCTCAGAATGTTGGATAGGAGATCATCTCTGAAATGTCTTTAATTGAGTTTTCATTCTTCTCTTACATGAGTTTACAGATTTGTGCATCGAGGGACCACACTGGGAATTTGCAAAATAACTAACAAAGGATTTAGTAGTAGACTTAAAACAATTGTAGAACGAATATTAGAATTTATAAACAAACTAGCTGTGCCCGCGACTTCATTCGCGTGGAATAGTGTATTTATATCGAATCAACAGCCTAAAAAATAAGTTTCCAGCTTCTAGCTCTAAATATGACGACACTTCCATACAACTTTTCATCCCCACCTTTCAACCCCTTACACCCTTTTTTTCGCATTAAAAAGTAGCCTGTGTCCTTTCTCAGGCTCTAGACTGCCTGTGTACCAAATTTCATTTAAATCGGTTCAGTACTTTTGGCGTGAACGGGCGACAGACAGACAGAGTTACTTTCGCATCTATAATATTAGTAAGAATTTATTAAAAACTACAGCCCTCTAAGTGTGGTGCCTCAGTTCTCACACACTGTTATCTCGATCCCGGTAAGTATGTTATGAAAGAAGGTAATGTGATTACAAAGATTTATTATAGAATTGGCAAGGCCTATTTAGTAAATAACATGTCACAAAGTCTTACAAATTAAAAGCAAACAATTACTAAACCTTGGTCCCTCAGTCCACATTAAAAATATTCACTTTAGTTAAAATTATTGAATTAAATCAATAAAATCGTACTTTTTCCAATTATCATTTTAACCTTAAAATATTTTGTGAAATTGAAATGGTAAAATATGTGCACAATTTCAAGATAGCTATTGCCGAAACTGGTGCGTGTGCTAATTGTTTTACAAATGGAATATCAGAAAGTTGTGCCGTATCTCTTTTAGTAAAAAGTTTTTACTAAATAAACGAAAACTTAAATTGTTTATTGGTAACCTTTTAGCCGAGACACATATTTTAATTAATCCCAAGAAGACGCACCGAGTAGTGTGGCCACACAATGAAACAAAGTGTACACGTACACAGTGTTATATGATGCATTTTATTAAACTTCATTTAATATAACATTATGCAGTATGAAAAAAAAAATGTTGTAAAATAAGTATGGTTATTGAAAGGTAAATAATAAAATCAATAAACCCCCACTGGGGCAGTAGTTTTCTTGTTATGAGACTAACGTAAACTTGGAGGGCAGATTGTTTAAGCTAATATAATTGTAATAAGCTTAATTGGAGAGCGAAGCCGCTAACCGAAACCGCAAGACGGCAACGTTGCGTGGCATTTAGGACCGCAATGTATTTATTTTATTTACTTATTACATAATCCTTACCTCCAATCGAGTAGGCAGAATATAGACCAATATTTCGCACCCTATATTTTGGGTCCCACGTAATATGGTGTCATATGTGTCAACAAAAATGTAAACCGTAAAAAAACAATTTCAATAAAAAAATTGTTCATTTCGAAGAAGAATTTGTTCATTTACACACATAAATAAACAAGAAATAATGTAAATTTTATTTAATAAACTGATACTGATAACTGGTACTTTAGTGCATGCATTTGTTGACATTTGGCTTCGTCGTAGGCAGGCATTTATAGTTTTATTTATAATAGGTATATGAAACGTGTTTTTAACAACATTCGCTAATAAGTCTACTTTTCCGATATACGTATGTTCAGTTCAACTTAACGAGGAATCGGTTATCTGTGAATAATATTATAAACCTCCCTAGAATATTGATAATTAACCTTATCGTTAATAAATAGCGTTATTAAGAAACGTGATTATTTATTAACTTTAATTTGACATACATATGTATGTCAAAACAATAATATAATATTTAGCATTCTAGTTAATGAGCATAAATGTGAAGATAAAAGGAAAAATATTGATTGGTAAAAATGGCTTTTTCCCCGCCCTCTTCATATCGACGTCCCCCTGCAATAAGTCGGTAATGTGCTATTATGGACTTTTTATTGTTATGCTAAAATCAGCATCTATGGGTCGAAATACATAACTGTGATTTTTTTTAGAATTTTCCTACTGATAGTTACGAAGATATTTGAAGTAGCCACTTTGTTGTACGGAAATTTGTGCACCCATTAATGACGAGAAAAATGTCATTACACATTAATACATAAGTACTTTTCTTTTCGGTATTCGGTAAGTTCCTAATACAGGATTATTGTTGTGAATAAATTCCAGTACTTGCCGGTAAACGCATAACCGCATCTATTTCGTATTAAATTTATTTATTTAAAAAAAAAAAAATTATACATTAAACAATGTATTTATTATATTATTACAAAGACTTTTAGAACTATTAAAGATCCAAATAGAAATTGCCCTCAGAAATTAAATTTATCAACTTACGAACTTTTGCTGATCGATGTTAGACCCTCATTATCTCTCGTTCTTGCAAGAGTTGGCTGCAATCACACCACCAAATACCATTGGCAGTCACTTACACTATTCGTTCGTACCTCATAATCCTCATTTGTTAAAGTAGCTTTTCCGGCGTTTGCTTCGACGTAGGCGGGAGCTAGTATGTCAGATTAAAGTCCAAAGTACAATTACAGAACAATTTGTCCTGCGCAGATTCAATATGTGTGACATACTTTTAAAGACTATCATTTTGTTGTTAGCGATTGTAGTACGTAGTTGTGTGTACGACAGTGTACTGTCATAACTGTCAATTTTTTTATTTACTATAGATCGCGTGGTGGTCGAATTTCGACCATAGTTTTTTTATTTGCCAGTATACTTGACCTATCATTGTATAGACTTACTTACCATGACAGGTAATCACATATACTGGATGCGTGTGATTTCATTAAGCCGTTTTCACGTAATTTTTAAAGTTCTAAGCCATATTGTTTAAAAGTTGTAGCTTTCTACACTTCTTCTATATATAAACTGTAAATATTCCAATATTCACGTTACTACGTTCGCGAAATTTTCTTAAACCTACCTACTAAACCACCGCAGTGGCCTACCTCAGGCAGTCGGGAGGAGCTCCAGGAACGCATCGGCGGCTTCTGGAGTCCCCCCTGACCGCTTGACTCCCCTGATGACTGAGGTACATCCCGGGGTGACCAGAGTCACCCCCGTGGCAGGTCGATGTCACGCCCCTCACCGCTTTACACAGTAAGACGCGGAACACCGACCCGCCTTGGACGACACCCCCCGGCCGCACCGGGGTGTCACCGGTCTCGGGTCGCCTACAGCGGTCACATCTTCCCCAGATGTGGCCACAAACGACCCTTAGGCGACTATTGGGGAGCTAGCGGCCTTTACCGCGTCCCCTACGTTGCCTTCTTCGAGCGGGATCGGCCCTTTCCCGATCCCGCTCTGCGGACTCCTTCTGGAGCATAACGTCCTCACAGAAGGAGACCGCGACTTCCCAACCCTCACTACTCGCCAGCATTGCCGCAATCAATGCTGGCGGTGAAAGGTTTCGTCCGATTTGTCCGACCAGGACTCGACGCTCGGACTCCCACGCAGGGCAGTCCTCCAGCGTATGCTGGGCGGAGTCGCGGTCGGATCCGCAGTGGTGGCATTGTGCCGTAGCCTCACGTCCGATCCTGTTCAGGTACTCACCGAAGCAACCGTGCCCGGTGAGCACCCGAGTTAATCGGTAGGTGACGCAGTCGGTCCTCCCTATCCAAGCTTCGAAGTTCGGCAGAACGGCTCCAACAGCGCGTTGGCTGGCACAGCCCTGGACTTCGAGCCGTGCCCGCCAAGCCCGCAGGGCTTGCGTGTGTGCGTTCCGCCGTAGCATTCCGGGCTCGTGATCCGGCGCTACCCCCTCGTCACTCCGACCGACAGAACGAATTTGGTCGTAGACCATCGTGTCCATGTCAGCCAGAATATCGAAGGGCGGAGACCGCGCCAGGACCAACGGTGCCTCTTACGAGATCGTGCGGTAGCCCAGTGCGATCCGTATGGCCATCAGCCGCTGCAGACTCCGGAGTTGAGCCTTACAGCGGGAGGAGCCCGCCAGGTCCTTTGACCAGACGGGCGCTCCATAGAGGACCATGGATCGCACGATGCCCATGTAGAGGCAGCGAACTTCTTCCCGTGGTCCCCCGAGATTGGGCAGCAGACGATGTAACGCCCCTGCTACCCCTCTTACTCGAGGGAATAATGATACCTAGTAATGTATAGTGCTAATTAGACTTTAATTATAGTGATATGCTTCATTCTTATTCAAAATATACTCTACTAGCATACTATAGTCACTGCTTCCCTCCTAAGGGTGCCAGCGTGATGTCAAATAGCCTAGAATCTTCCTTAAGAATTGGGCTATAATACGACAGAAAAAAGGAGATTATTTCAGTATAGGTTAACGCTAGCTTGATTAAAACTTGGAGATACGCACGTACATAAACACATACGTCTTACTTCCTCTGGAGTATACGGGCATAACAGCCTTCACCTTCACTTCCTTTACCATCATCAGACCTTTCATACAGGCTCGCTAATTTTGCGTAGGGTTGTTTACCGTTTTTTTTTGTTCAGGTATGGGTAATAAATGCCGGGTGGAATGAAACCGACTTAATCCAGTTTGTGTCTCCTACATTAGACCTATTGCCAAGAAAGGTGCTAGACAGAATGATGTGATTAATCCATTAATCCTCTTCAAGACACGAGCGCGCCGAATTTCAAACGTAAATACAGAACTGAAGACCAATTTAAAAACCTTGACACACTGAAATAAACACGATACTGTAATGCACTCAGTACTCTTGTTTATAAGAACACCTATATAGTCGAGCTAGAAATTATTATTTGAAAACCTTGATTTGTCCTACACGATTACCATACAAAAGTCAATCAGTTCAACTCCCAAAAATCACCAAAAGTCTTTCAATCTATCATTCCCAAATTGTGTCTTGTCTATAATTTAACTACATGCCATGTTTTATTAAACAAACGTATGTCTGCTGGATTCTAAAGACATTTTAAAAATATTTTATGCTCACTGAATCATACAAAAACTGTAATTGAAAACGCTATTCGCTGCGAGTGACTTTCACAACAACGCCAATTAGTTAGTGGTCTAGTCTACTTTCTACGTAGGTTTATTTAATAATGTTGTATTAAAAATATTTTATTGTGTTGTTTCAAGATCGTAATTGTCTCGTAACTGCCCCGTAACGAAGCGAAAAATACATTTAGAACACAAAGTAATTCATATTAATGTTTTTTTTCTTCTACATTTATATTTCTGCGGTTCACAACGCAAAAGAAAGAGAAAGATCTAGCTATAAAAAATCGTAACTGTTCTTCAATTGCCATTGATAACAATGTTCTTGATAACAAAGTGTAAGAAGAAAGTAAAGTTATAGTTATAAACTATATTAACCCCCGACGCAAAAAGAGGGGTGTTATATCCAATTCCAAACCAATGGACCGATTTTAGTGCGTTTTGTTTTTGTTTGAAAGGTGACTTGATCGAGAGTGTTCTTAGATATAATTCAAGAAAATTTGTTTAGCCATTCGAAGATCATCAGCTCTTTTCTAATCGTTGAAGGGATTTTCGAGTCGGGGGTGTTTTAAATTTTAAATTTATGATTATTATTCTGCGGTTTGCTTTATCATTCATTATTACTAAACGTATTTAAATACAATTGAAATTTATTATTGAAATAACAGCTCCCAAAGGCTTCCCATTCAAGATGGATTTTTACCTAGCAATTTGGGCCACTTGCGTATTCGGTACTTATTCTAGTTCAATATCCAAACAGCAGTTGGTACAACATGAACGTAACACGTAATCTACGTATTGTCCATATAAATTTTCACATTCACATAGGTTTAACCACAAATTTCTTTAAACATTCTACCAAGGCCATCCAGGGGTCCTGCCCTTATCACTATTGATAAAATGCGTAAACCTTACTAGATGAGAACCTTGAACTCGCAACAGTTCAATGTAATGAATAGTTGCGGGGAAATGATACCCAGGGCTGCAACTAGATAGATTACACATGTAGGAGTACCTATATATATCACACAAATTGTTTTAGTAAACTTATTTAAATGTTTAAATTTGAAATACAAATGATATTTTTTTTAATTTACAATACAAAACTCTTGATTATACACTATGGGCAAGGTATTACATACCTCTGAATTCAGCCTATGACCACGGCCAGTGCAACCTGGTCGAAACGTCAGGCAATTCAGAGGTATATAGTACCTTTTCGTGATCGCGTTAATTCCCGTATAAATACATAATTATATGTCAGATAGTAATCAGTGACCTTTTTTTTTATTTGCAACGACTGAGCACGTCTAATAGGTTCAGGTAATGCATTCCACAAGCGAGCTGCATGTACCGTAAAAGAAGTGTGAAGGAATTTTGTGGAATGCATGCAATGCATAACTCGTATTTCTTATATACTAGACTTGATTTTATTTCATTGTGCTGCTATTAAACCAAAGGGAATTATTTTACTTGCAATTATTAATTATTAGCTATACAAATTTCGTTTTCTTCTGCAGTCGTATATTCCACTCATAATTGTCTTCTAAAATTACCTCTTCCAATAGAACACTAACGAAGTGAAGTAGGTACATGACGTTGTGAGTAATTACTACTTTATTACTATGATTTACTACATCTACTTTTATGCATCAGGAAACAATTTAATTGCTGTCCATGTAATAAATATAAATATTTGAAGGATAAAGGATAAATATGTACATAGACCAGATATTGGAGAATTATTATAGGAATCCTCTGCAATACTTTCTGGACTGGACTGACCTGGGTTACCTCAAGACAGTAGTTTTTAATCAGATGAACATAAGCAAAAATGCTTAAATGCTATTCAAACTAAAAAAAAATAATTAAAATATACTTATATATATTTTTAGACGAAAAATCCTACGAACCTGGTCTCATCGCAAGATTCGTTGAATGAGGTATAGAAGACTACTAGGGTTGCCACTTTTGAGACTGAGAAGTCTTCTGATTATGTGATAATTATCTTTTAAAAAAAGTATCACCGACTTCAATGCGCCTCAAAATACTCAAATCGCTTTAAGTGTGCCTGTAAAATTTGAAGAGTTCCCTCGATTTCTCCAGGATCCTATCATAAGATCCTGACCTGATGACCATGGGACCACCTGGGAAGTATACCCTTTCAAACAAAAGAAGAATTTTCCAAATCGGTCCAGGCGTCTTTGAGTAATCATAATAAAAAAAAATACTGTGGAACATAAAACCTCCTCCTTTTTTGAAGTCGGTTAAAAATACTAAGACTTTTTACCTGAATATAACCACAAGAGTAGATGTAGTAACAGTTACCGAGGTGACGTATTAATCCAACTTGCTGTCCATGTAATAATTTTGCAGGAATTGTAGGCGTGTAAGTACCACCGTCGCGAATAACTTACAATAACGTCTTTCTTTGAATACTTATCGCAATACAAAAGTTAGTTCATCTAAAAAATGCAAGATTAAGGATTTACAGTCTATAGTTTGATTTTAAACTACGCATTGTAACGCAACACTACTGTGCAGTACGGTGAATGTACCTTTAGCGCACGGCGCCGTCGAAGCAGCATATTCCATAAATGTTTTACATTGCACTTTTTGGCCGAATGGGGTATTTACTGATTTTTTTTTTGGTAAAATGTTCTGTTTACTCATTGTGATATCAATTTAAGCAAAAAATGAAAAAAATATTATTTTTCGGCAGAAATTTCCAATGATTTTCCACTCCGAATGATGATCTGAATACACTATTTCAGGATTCACTTGCACCCTGTATATTTTACTGGATCATTTGTAGCATGAACTAGCTTAGTTTAGTCATAAGTAGATTAAAATAATTACCTAATTAAGATTGTCAAGTGGTATGAGTGAATTGTTTAGAAATCTGGAACAATAAACAGACTGTCAAAAATTGCAATTTCAGTTAATTGACTGTTGCAACAATTGAATTGCCTGTAACTTGCATTATTTTTATAAAGACTTGGTTGAATATAAACTACCTTTTTCATTTTAATATGTTTTTATTTCGGCACCTTTTATTTCTCATTCCTCATTATTAATAAAATTTATCAGTTTTTAGTACACGTACCTATGTACATTACGCTGTCTGTCGACGTCTGTTCTGGCACTCCTCTACCGGGACCGACAATCGATACAACAAATATAAAAAAATAGAATTCATCACTGTATATCATTCAATCAAATGATTGTTAACTGCTAGTACATACAAGTAAACAAACATCACGTCTCTGCATTTTAATTGAAACGGCATCTCGTTAGCCTTGAACTTGAGGCGTATGCGCATTTGTATCAAATTCGCAGCTCCCCTAACCACATTCTTCGTCAAATTCATTTGAAACAAAAGGGCCCAAGTCTGCTGTAAGAAACATAGCCTTTATAACTACGTTTAAGAGTTTAAAATCCGATATAAAGGATCAACGCAAGCCACTTTATGGTTACGAAATAAAACTGGTAGTGAAAAAATAAAACACCAGCATGCAGTAATTAATAGGTTAGATACGCAAAAGCTCTTTATAAACGCTTAATGACTCCCAACGATTTATATTCCATGGAAGAATGTAATGGAATCTTGCAACTCAATTTTTCTATATTGCCAGAAATTGTAGTGGTTAGTGACCCTGAGTTGTAGTTAAGCTGTCTTCTGTAACATAAACTAATTAAGGAATCAAGACCACAAAAAAATAACCAAAATGACTCAGTAAAACGAGTGGTATTTCTAAAGCAGATGTCAAAATACAACATAAGTGAAGAACAAAACAACCCAGTTATTTAAAAAATAGCAAAAATAAAAAGAATTACTTGGTGCATCAATAGAATCTTGTTTTATAATTGAGCCTTTTTAAATAAAGAACATAAAATGAGAGAATTTTTTAATATGATTCAAAGTAATCGCAAATAAGAGATATTGTGTCCTAGGATATATTCCACTTATAGCTTATCTATTGTTTTTTTTTTTACTTTATGCACATTTGGTACATAGGCGGACTTCGTGCATAAAACATTTTCTACCAGTCAACCTTTGGGTGATGCAAAGAAAAGAAGAAGTAGGTGCACTTATAAATGATTATTACATATTTTCACTATATTTTTCATGAAAAATCTAGAAAAAAACGTAATTTATGTTTTTTTTCTTTATTTATGTATTTTATTGATTAGTTCGTTAATTAATTACTTCGGTATTTATTATATTTTACCTCTGATCTCTAACTGTTTTCTTGGGTGCAATTATGTATTATAGAGCAAGATCCCAGTCCCACCAAACGTCACGTATTTTCTAACGAACGAAATGTGGACGATTGAGTAGTGTTAGTATGTACTATGATCGCATGCCTACCTGCTTGGTTAGACGGTCAATTTCCAGGTATCAGGTAATGAAGGTGCATAAAAACATTACTTACCTCACGTAAATTCTCCAAGCTGATTTTCACGTATATTTTAGACAATATCATTAAAAATAAGTCGACAATACGTCTGGCAGCCCTGAGATCTTGACTATTACCTTGTATCAAGAATATATAGGTACAGCAAAATAACATTGATATTATTCAAGTTACTAAACCGCATTCACTCTCGTGGATAACTGTACTTAATCCACGTGTGTCATCCACGCAGGTGACTTTCTAAAGTTATTTACGGTTTTTTTTTCACAACTACAATAAACTGATTATAAAATATATGAAATAAAATATATTATATGAAATGGCTGGACAACAGATACAATATTTCATCATTTTACAATATCTGATAGATCTCATTTAAGTAAATACATTCTGACAAGTAATCCATAAAAGTAACCAGAATAGCATGCTGTTTTCAAAAAAATCATTACATTGTCTCAAAAATTATTATTTCGGGCATGGAAAACTGTCCAAAACTCTAAAGATGGCGTTGTGTTTGATGTTGAAAACACATGTTATAGGACACAGATAAACAAATATACTTTTATTACCAAGTTCGTTACTCCTTACTTATATGTTTACAATACATCGTGTGTTCAAAATATCTAATGTTTGTGACAAAAATTTGTGATTTCACACTAGAATTCGGTTCTGGCACTCGCCGGCCACTCCACTCGACATCGAGTGTACGATAAATTTAATGTTCGATTTATTAACCATTCGATATTAAGAACTTTCGAGTATTTAGACGTTCGATTTTTGTATGGATGGTATAGAATGCACTAGACGGCAATGTCGCCGCACCGTAGACTGATCTGAGATCTGTAACAAGTTAAAATTCTTTCGGCTGGACTCGGCGAACTCGGCGTAGTACACACCTGGCCTTAACAAGACTATTGGCCATTAGCATCATCATTTTAAAAAAAAACCTAGTAGAATGTTACACTGAGCGAGACGAAGTTTAAAATAATCAATGACATTGAAGTGACGATGACGATCAATGGAAAAAAAAGCAAGATGGATTTAAAAATATATTAGTACTCGTAGGTACCCTCATAATTAGAAACCCAGAAACATAATTTATTTTACACTGAAGTTACGGTTCAAATTCTGAGGGTAGATTTATAAGAAGTTTACATGTTTCATAACGAAATCGGCTTCGCTGAACTCCTGTGTCATAAATTTGATGATCACGACCCAATTCTTGTTTTATTTTCATGTTTGTAGCTCAAATAAGGTATTTACTTCGAGGAGTTTATAATCTTATAACTAGATTAGATTTATACAACGCGATCTTATAAAAGTTTTACGATTGACCTACTTGTTGTCGAAAGGGTCATCCAATTGGTGAATTTCGTAGATCTAATCTAACGATTACAAGTACTTTACATTAAAACAAGATTCCTACATCCTTCTAAACAAGGCATTAGGTAAAGTAAAAAGACGTAAACCTTATCTACTGGTAACAGAATCACTGTACTCTGTTAACCCATCAATAATAACTCAGTGTGTTAACCTCAGTTCAATGCCATAAACAAACTTACACACACATATGGTTCTAACAAGGTTTAGTGATCAGCATACCGAGTTAGTGTTTCAACGGTTAGTTTTAACGATCTTTATGGTTTGCATCTTTTCCATTCTTTTCCCTCAGATTCCATCGTCCCAGGCGCCACATCGCTGGCTCTTCATCACAACAGACATCAACATCCCCACAAAGGAGGAACGTTGCTGCTCCAGCGTTAGCTACAAACATCAGACCCTTCAATGAGATTCCGGGGCCTATTGCACTACCGATGTTGAGACATTCAGCGCATGTTCTTCCGAGAATCGGTAAGTGATTCATAATTAGATATATAGATTATAATAAACATTTTATGTACAGCCGTTTTTACGTAAAAGAGTACAACATCCATCCTCGAAAACTTTCACCTTTATAATATTAGAAAGATTGACTAGATTATGACTATGATGAAACTGATATGAATCAGGTTCATCATAGTCATAATGCGACTTAGTCAGGCGACACAAACCAAAAGGAATCCTTCCTGAATATCAAACAAGCTATAAACCCCATTTCAGAAGCTGATCGTGATCGCATGTAGGTTTAGATGTAGACAACCATTTACCGATAAGTTTTTCAGCTAGACCAGTTTAGGTGATCATACTGCCGTGGCGCAATAAATAAAATTATATTGTTTTAGAACACATTACAAATATTTTGTGATCTTTCTCGCTTTTCTTTTAAACAGAAACCAACTGAAAAAAATAATGATATGTAAAGAAATAATAATGATACTTTATTGACATAAACAATCATCATTAGATATATTTATACGTGAAAAGAATTCTTTGTACCATTTTTTAAGAAATTTTCGGGTTCGTAGTAACGTGAATTTTGGAATATTTACAGTTTATATATAGAAGAAGTGCAGAAAGCTAAAAAATTTAAACAATATGTCTTACGACTTTAAAAATTACGTGAAAACGGCTTAATGAAATTTTGAAAATGAAAATTTAATACACTAAAGCACTTAAGTAATTTTGTCTAGCTGCAGCGACCATCAAGGCTAGGCCCCCCCTAAATATAACTCAACCTCGAAAATAGCACACCATAAAAAGGCGTTGTTTAAATACCATAGGTGCCCTGTGCAGTGCTAATAGCTGTATGTCATTCGAATAATGTGGTTGAGTGGTCATAATTTATGAAAAATAATTCTAGAATCACTGTTCATAAATGAATAAATAAATACATACTACGTTTGCCCGTGGCTTCGCTTTCGTTAATGTTTATTTGTCAATCAAATCGGACGTCCCTTCGGAACGGTTATTCTTTCTGGATGATAAATAGCCTATGTCCTTAACTGTACCCGTGACAACGTATATTCATTTCATGATGATTTCATGATTCAGTTGAATAGTTAGGGCGTAAATAATACAAACAAACAAATCCAATTCACATTTATAATATTTATTCGGATATTAAGAACCCATATAAGCGTCTGTATCCTAACAAGTAGTATTTAACTACTTAGTTGTGGCGCAGCAGCGATGCAATTTTTGACCTTGACTCGTCCAACGGCATCTGCCCATTTTGAGCGCTAATTCACGCAGCAATGAAATTGAAGTCTGTAAAAAATTTTATGCATAAAAATGTCTATTTGCGTCGGTCTGGTGTTTCTATGTAGGTATAATATGTGTGTATTTATAAAAACCAGACAAGTGCGAGTCTGACTCGCTCACCGAAGGCTCCGTGAACAAAAAAACTTGTATGTAGGTAGTACGTCCATCTCGGGAATTGATTTTTGCTTTTCTAAAAATACTCTCCCGTACATCAATTTACGACAAACTCAACATTCCACTCGCAAAATATAAGTATGTAATCACAAAAAAATATATGTTTCTTACCAAATTTCATGATTCTAGGTCAATGAGTACCCTATAGATTTTGATTTACCTGCGAAATGTTAAAATCTAAGGCTAAATGGCCGTATCTTTTGATTGCTTTGACTTAGAAGTATGATTTTTTTAGCTTGAAGGGACCGTTAACAAAATTATTTGATGTTAATTTTAACTTGATTCCTCCACGGATTCCTGAGAAAAATAGTCTTCACTTCTTCCTTTACTTGTGCTGCGAGACCTTGCTTCTTACGAAATTTCAAGATTCTAGGTCAACGGGAAGTACTCTATAGGTTTTGATTTACCTGCGAAATGTTCAAATTGGTCAAATCTAAGGCTTAAATGGCCGTATCTTTTAATTGCGTTGATAAAGAAGCTTAATTTTTTAGAGCTTCTAGCAGACATAAATATTTGACGTTCACTTCAACTTGATACGTCCACGGGATCCTGAGAAAAAGGCTCTTGACTGACAGACAGACAGACGGATTTTCTAGATCCCATGACATAGATAGAACTACTATGCTTAGCTTGAATCTGGATAGTACTGTTTAAAATACACCAGACCATTGCATAATGTAACGATAATATAATACAGTTATTTTGTTAAAATAGGGTCGTAAATAATGAGTTAAGTCATGAGTTTATTATTCTTATGTTAGTTTGGTACCTAAAAACAGACTGCAAAACAACTGCAGAAAATTCTCACCGTAGCCTAGCGTGCGAACCAGACTCATTACATTCTACTACCGAGTTTAACTAGATCTCATAGCGGTGCGGTGTTTAAGTAATAAAGTAGGTTGCTAATAAAACATTCACAGGTATTATTTTTTCATTTTGAACTTCTTAGGGCTTCGATACATTAATGTTATCACTTCTATAATCACAAACTTTTAAACTAAACATCAAATCTGTAGGCGTAGTTCATATGATTTAAAAAATATACAATTAAAGAATCGCTCGTTGCTCGCAGGTCGTTTTAGACACGTCGATTTCTTCTTTATAGCTGGTAATAGTACCGGCATTTCCTAAGACTAGCCTTCAGAAGAAACACCGAAACAGACTCAAGGATCCAAGTCTACATAAATTCAAACTGTGCAGGTGCAAGCGCCATGAAGGCATCCGGGGTGGTCTTTAGACGAAAAAACCATTTCAGTTTTAAGCTGACCAGTCATGACACCCCGTAGACTACACAAGTCGGTAATCACGGAAAAAAATTATTCTGTGCGTATTTTATAATATATTTATATTACATACTTGTGATTAACAATATTCTTCCCATAAAAACTTTCAGTAAGCTAAAGTTTTGAAGGGTATACCTAATTAACCGTTTAAGTACGCCTAGTTATACGAACATTAAACGTTTGGAAGTTCAACATTAAAAAGTTATTTTAACATTATAAGTTTACAAAGATCCAAATTTCAACATAATTTAACACAATCTCAGCTCAAAAGAAAATCTCTTAAATGAAATCCGAAAAAAGATTTTTTGGAAAGCCTCTTTAACAAAACAATTTTATAAAGTTTTTACGCTCTTAATTTTACTTAAAGAAAATCACGGAAAAATAATATAAGTATATATTATTTTGTAAGTGCCTAATATAACTCTTTCATACAAATTATCAATTTATCATGCATTTCATTGCGATGGGAATGGAGCTGAGATAGCGTAGATACAAGTCAATCCCCCTGATTAGTGCGAATCGCCGGCTGGCGCACCTTTAAAACTAAAACTGGGTTCAAAATTACCAGTATTTATAAAACTTTCATTATTGTATAACTACGCTTTTTGTATGCTATAGCAGAAGACTGCTAGGCTCCTTTTTGAAGTGAAAACTTCTTTAGCGGCATTGTGCACTTTTTGGAATGGGTAAAAAATGTTAAACTCGCGTCAGGACACGTGACCCTGATATCCGAATGTCCTCTGTCCTGTCCCCATCGAAAATTCGTACGACGGAGCCGAGTTTCTTACATTTACATGTACAGAGTCAGAGAGACATGGAGAGGGAGGGTGGGAAAGAGACAGGGACAGGGCCAGAGAGAGAGAGAGAGAGAAAACTGAACTCGTGACCGTCACGCTAATAATACATAATGTAGATCCATTAGAGCTCTTTATTAATTAATGTCACAGACCTGTTAATGTGACGTTTTAAGTTCGCAGTCCCATGACTGCCTATTTTTTTTATTTTGTAGAGTTTAAGAAAACATAGAATGTCAGTACTAGAATTCGCATTGTAAAAATATTTTTAAAGAGTAGTAGCCTTCTTAAGGCTAAATTAATGAAGATATAATTACGTACAGGTGTTCGATACGACTGTTTCGTCTATTGACGCCTTTTGTGTTTTTGAAACGGCCACCATACATTAACAAGCATTTAATTTAGAACATCATGTGACTGTGGTCAAGGGGTTTTCACTTCTTTGCGTATTATCATCAAAATACTGCTTTCAAAATACTCTGAAACGGCTGAGTTTTATTTTCATTCTAAATATTGTAGAGGTACGCATCTACCTTGTTACTCGTATGTATGCATAGATACGGATCTACGGGTTTAAACGGTTAAACCCATCTACCAAGAAAACTAAAATATTAAACAAATCATGAAATCAATTATCCGTTAAAACTAAATTGTATGTATTCAGTGCCATTTCTTTTCTTTTATAAGGAATACTATTATTAACGTGGGATACATTAGGTACTAGTATTCTTGTTAACATCCCAAGCTAAGCTAAACGCTTGTGTTAGGAGTGGGTTCGCGTCGGTAGTGCACTAGGTGGGGTGCGAAACTGTAAGCAAGTGATCGTATATCTGACGCCTTAGACATTACGCTACCGCCGCAAAAATTTTATAAGTAAGTGAGATATGAATTCATGTATGGTCGTGAACGGGTGCCGTTGGTCGAGGTTGGTCATCTTCGGGTTGCTATTACTTAAATATGTATAGTAGTAATTAGCGCGTCTATTTATATGTTAGAATAATGTTATATTGTCCTTACATTTCATTTACGCTTATAAGCTATGTAATCCGAAATTTGTAAAAAGCTTTTTGAAAAAGAATATTCTTGGAGTTTCTTGCCTGTTCTTCTCCATAGGATCTACGTATTGGAACAGGCAACTAGCTTCACGACTGACTTAGTCTGACTGACTCCTACTCCTGAATATTCTAAAATACCTATTATTGGTTTACTTGATTTTTTTTTTATGGAATAGGGGGCAAACGAGCAGACGGGTCACCTGATAGTAAATGACTACCGCCGCCCATGGGCATATGCAACTCAAGAGTCACAAGTGCGTTGCCGGCCTTTAGGGTGGGGAAGGGTGGAAGAGGGGGAGGGAAGGGTTAGAGCGTCCGATAACCTCATTCACTCAGCGAAAAGCAAATTGCTTCTCTGCCGGTTTTCTGTGAGGCCGTGGTATCACACCGGTCGAGCCGATAAATGGTTTTGATTTGATATGTATATGAATGAGATACTTGGTAACATCTTCATCTCTAGTAAAAAATAAAACTTAGTTTTGCTACAAGATCTGCAGTATCGAGGGTTTGTTTCCAATTTCTTAACACAATTATAATTATAGTGATATTAATGTATATCAATAGACACCTAGCTATTCACATACAGTATTAAACCTTTCCGTAATCGACTAGACAAGATCTAGCCAGACTTTCGCGTTCTCTATTTATAGATCGAAACCCAGTTCGATTCCGGTTATATATCGCATTTACGACACAACATGGGACTGTTGCTAAGTCAAGTTGCACCTTACGAAAGCAACATTTATTTTCACAGTTAATTTAGAGTTAGATATTAGAGTAAGACAAGATTTGTTGGAATCGTTACATTTCGCCTTAGTAAACGTTACCTGAGACGCTTAAATATTATCTACTACTACTTGCCTCAAAGTTTACATAAACTGCACTGACTGCACGGATGGCGCAATGGTTTAAATGGTCACCTCGCCACTACGCCACGCCGAGTGTTATGAGTTCAAATCCCACACGGGACAACATTTTTGTGATCCAGGCCTGTTGATCAAGTGGTCAGTGATACTAACTGCTGAGCCAGAGGTCGTGGGTTCAATTCCCACCCAGGACAAATAATTGTGCGATGATTATTTCTTCTATTTATATATGTATTTAGAAATATATAAATATGGTTTTCTGTAGTTTGAATACCGCAGTACAGGCACCGCCTAGTTTAGGATCAGACGGTCGTGTGTGAGATGTGTCAAGTTATAATTATTGTTATTATTAAATGTGGAAGCTTGGCATCTGCTACTACGTATTTCATTTAATACTGTTTAAGCCGTAAGCATCCCAAATAAAATAAAATAAAATAAAAAATAAAACTATTTTACAAAAAAAAAAATATCAAATGCGTTTCTAAACTTTAACTGTGTCTCATATGGATTCGCATTTCCGTATGCCGTCCCAATTAAAAATAAACAAAATCTATATTACGTAGTTTCCTCGCTGCCTTGAATTACGCAGTAGCCATTTACCACAAGCTCTAAGTCCATTGATATCATGTTACGTCTAAAGGTTAAGTGTATATTGGCTCAATTGCTTCAACGGTACTATATACATTTGGTTTACAAATTCGTGTAATTGCCTCAACCCATATGATCTACTGCTGATATGGAAAGCCCATTACTCGCCGATATACTCTTAGATTGATTACTATTTTAGTAAAAAAAAAGTGTGTGTGTACCTATGTACGCACGTAAGAAGTTATACTTTTATCTAATTAAATAAAGTTTATTTAAATATCATAATAAATAATACATACCGTCACCTAACCTCAAATTCTACAAACGCACTCAAAGAAATATGTAGAAACCATTTTTATCACTATCGTGAAGTTGGTAACTTTTTTTGAAAAACTAAAATGTTGACTAGCTAACTTCAGGGTGTTTCGCGTACACACATATATATATATAGGTACAAGAATTGCTCGTTCAAAGGTATTAGATAGAGAACGCGCCAAAAGAAGTATAACTTCAAAAATATCTTCGTCATTTTAGCCAAAGTCACTGCTTCGTATGGCCTATTTCTCATATCATGTATCCATGCAACTTGAAGAAAAAAATATTTGTATAGCATAAGCTCCATATAGAAACGTTCGTCTTTAGCCTTCTACGAGGGCCTAATGCGGCTACACAAAGCTTTAAGAACATTACAGACTCTCAAGAGCGTAGGGTTCATCAAAATGTTTTTCTTCGACTTTTAAACAATTAATGATAATAGTTTTTCGGTTTCCTTTATTTTATACTATTCTATGAATGACATCTTGCCCTCTGTATCCTTAAATAGGATTAACTATACTCTTCTGTTTAATTGTAGTTTAATCTCTTCTTTAACAGGAAGCTATCATCACACTGTCGGTCTCGGCCTTCTGGAGGGTCTTCGTGACAAGTATGGTGATCTGGTGCGTTTGGCGAAGGCGTCTAGGACTAGACCTGTTCTATACGTCTTTGACCCTGAAATAATGCAAGAGGTATGTACAGACAATTTTCTACTTTTATTTAAAAAAACATAAAAATGAACATAACGAAAACTGAAAACAATATTAAAGTAGATACATTTATAATGAAAAATATGACATTTCTAAGAGGGCTCTCAATACCAAAGACATGTTTGATTACATCCACGTGAGACTATCAACTAAATGAAATCTTTTCCGTAAAATTATAGTTTAGTGGAACTAAAAAAACCGGACAAGTGCAAGTCTGACTCGCGCACTGAGGGTTCGCACGCTGGTGGATCGAGTTTAATTCCCGGTTGTGCGTATTAAAAATTCAATTTACCGGTCAAAGCAAACATCGTAAAAAAATGCATTTGTAAAGGTGCATGCAAAGGCGTATGAAGTGATACCGATAAGATTTTGGCTTAGCCGCTTTATCGAGTACCTACTGTTACGCGCGAGTCTTTTTATTACGGCTAAATACAGTAGCCGACGGATTTATTACGAGTGTCTTTCGAGTAGTAATATTTGAAAGACTTACAACTTCAATCCAACTCCAATTTTTCAAACCAGAATTAACTGCTGGACGTTTGATGACTGCTTTCTCAACTTGTCAACCGTGTGTGTTTAGGCTAATTAATTGTCAAGATTGAGATTTAATAAGTATAATTAGGTAGTAATTTTCACCCATACCGATGTAAGTATATTTGACAACTAGAACCACTATCATCATGGACAGTCATACAGGAGTACCATAACATACTTACTATTAGTGTTCCGTACCTCGAAAGGAAAAAACGGAACCCTTATAGGATCACTTTGTTGTCCGTCCGTCCGAACGTCTGTCTGTCTGTCAAGACCCTTTTTCTCAAGAACGCGTGGAGGTATCAAGCTGGAATTTATATCAAATACTCAAGTCTACTGTCCCTTGGAGCTGTGAAAAAATCAAACTTCTAAGCCAACGCAATCAAAACATACAAGCCGTTTATGCCGCAAATTTCCGCAAATTTTCGACAGTCGCAAGGGAATCAAACCTACAGGGTACTTCCCGTGAACTCAGAATCTTGAAATTTGGTACGAAGCAACGTCTTATAGCACAGATAAAGGAAAAATTGCGAAAACCGTATATTTTTAGTTACATCATATAATATTTTATTAAAAAAAAAAATTTACGGAACCCTCGGTGCGCGAGTCCGACTCGCACTTGGCCGGTTTTTATTTTTAGATTACGTTTCGTCAAGTCCGCAATTTAAACTATCATGGTGATCCGCTAACCGATGGGCGATCCTCCTCGTGTCTTAAAATATAAAATTGTAAATCTACAGACATTAAGTACAAACTAATAAACTAAAAGGTCCATGCACCTGCTAATATTTACCTTTCACCAAAACAAACTAATTTGAACAGAGTAACCCGTCAATATTGAAGTATGGGGCCCTGTTATATTAGAACGCGTTTACTGCTCGATCCGCAAAGGCATGGACTTTATATATTCAAATTGATTCCAACACAGTTTCATTAATATTCAGTTTGACTCATGAAGTGTATCAAACGAATTGCGTAATGTAGTATATAGTGTTATTTTATTTAATGCGCAGATATACACTGTATAACCCGGTATTGTCTGACTTACATGTATAATTTATGCATAATTTGTTAACAGTTACAACCTTGCCAAACCGGGTCGGGTTTTCAACGATTTTAATTAATCGGACTACATTTAATTATAAACACTGCAGCTGCAGGAACTGATGCAAATATTGAAAATACCGCATCGATTTTTTGGAGTTTTTCTCCTTAAGAATCGATTTTCATATAAGGTATGAAAAAAATATGAAGAGTAAAATTTAGTGATCTTTGTTGTGCTTTTTGTGCTTTATTGGAGTTTACTCCTTATCCTCGACGCATGTACCTTTATGTAGAAAATATATATGTATGTATATATATATATATATGTATATGTATATAGAATATATACTGTGAACCTACAGTAAATTGTAAACTCCAGTCGTGGGTCGACGCTGACACACACCTTTTTTTTAATAATATTGTAATATTGATCTAGTATAGAAACTGTTCTTAGTCGAGGCATATTCGTTATGAAGAACTCTCAAGGAATAGATGTTTTACATAAAGTTTTTCGTAATCTGTAAAGTATATAGGAAAACGTGTTTTAATAGTTAAATTAAATACCCCATCTCTAATCATCCATATCTAAAACGCTCTTGAACTTGGAAAAACCGCAGGTGCATGGTTGTGAATTGCACACGACCCAACAGCGCGAGACGCACACGGTTAACTCAGCTGTTTACAACTTTTTTTTTTTAATAAAAATATTGTGATAAATGGAGTAGGTACCCTATGTCCTTTTCTGAACCCCTGGCAACGTGATTCAATGTGTTAAGT
This sequence comes from Euplagia quadripunctaria, assembly GCA_963859945.1. Classification (NCBI taxonomy): domain Eukaryota; kingdom Metazoa; phylum Arthropoda; class Insecta; order Lepidoptera; family Erebidae; genus Euplagia; species Euplagia quadripunctaria. The sequence continues at coordinate 4,971,934 of OY982570.1, read as the reverse complement.
CGTAAAAGCGTAAAAAACAAACAAACTAACTTTCGCATTTCTAATATTAGTTAGGATTAGATTGAAATATTTATTTTTACTTTCGATATGTACCGTTTATTTATACAAGAACGTGTCGTCCTTACGATTTTTTTTAAACCTTAAACATAATTACGAATTTCAATCTATTTACTACCAGTTGGTCGGCAAAAAAGCACATGCGTCGTTACCGATGCCTTAGACCTGTGCCTTCCTTATAGTGATATGATGACATATTTATTTTTAGAAGATCAGGTTCGTAATCATTCATAACCTAGTCTTACAAATCATCATCTTTCTGTCCTTATCCCAATTTTATTTGGGGTTGGCGCAATATGTAGGTATACCTACCTACAAACAGTCATTTATTTTTATAATTAAACAACATTGCAAAGGCTTTTGGCTTATTGCTTTTACTGCCGGTCGCCTGCCTGACGCCAACCCTTGGGAATGTAGTCGTTTTCGGGACAAAGGTAGAAAGAAGAAAGGTAAATTGGGTGACAGAAAATGGATAGGAGGAGGAAGCTAGGGTAAGGGATACCACAAGTTTCGGATAGGGAAACGGGACTGAGACTGCAGTAGCTCGAAAAGGCCGAGGTTGCGTACTCCTGGCCAGTAGACAGGAACATACAGATACCTGCACGAGTTGTGAGCACGAATTTTCAAAAATAAACTATTTAAAAAGTTGTCACTAAAATTGCACTCAAGTATAAGGTAGCCGAATGATGCGTGCGAACCCAATAGGCGACCAGCATCGACTGACGAACCAATCACGTGTGTAAGAAACAGTCTCACAACCACTGACATAAAATATGAAAATCACTAACTAACAGTAACTGCCATGTTGTTCGTACCACTATTCGCACTCCAGTCCACGTTCTGAACTTATTTCTACCCTTTTATAACCCCACTATTTATTAATATTTATCAATCGACCAATACCATTGCGTTACCGGTATAACCAGTCAAAATAATGTCTATTAACTTATTTTTATTAAAGAGTTAACTGTGTTATCATCTATTATGGTTTGTCCCTATTTTTAATAAAATAAATAAGAGTTTTAGATGTTCCGACGACACGTGCAGCGTCAGCGTGATCAACGTCATATCGGCCAATGAAAAGTGTGCTCACGACTAGTGCCGGTAACTGTACATGCCAAACCTAGTCTTACAAATATAATTTGAATATCATAGCTTGCAATTTATTTTCAATTGATCTGAAATACGACATTAGTGAATGCCTAATTAAAATGGAACTACTTTCTAGACCTAAAAGTAAATAGAAGCAAGGCACAGTAAAAGTTTTTTTAATTACGAGGGTACCCACCAAACCGCTAATGTAACTGCATGACTGTCATGTCCTGTCATGTCAATATTAAAGAGAGAGGCCTTTCATTTATCGCGCGACAACAGTAAACTAGGTAGAACAGTTACCATGAAAAATAGGGAATTATTATCATTTCTATTTCTACTGCTGCTACTTAGTTGCCAAAAATAGAAAGCCGCCCGCCTGATGTTCAGGAGTTATCGAGTTCTTATAAATATACTTAATACCAACGGTATCTTGTATTTGGAGCTTTACGAACCGTATCAACAGGAAGGCTTTTGTTAAGATTTTTGACATAACGATCGCCATTAGATTGCCCCAGCATACGCGTCCCCAAAAACTATGGTCGTGTCATAATTTAAGTAGGTATATATTTATAGTATGTGGTACCAGTATGTATTTGAAATATAAAAAAAAACTTTTTAACAAAAAAATAATTTTTGGTTAAAAAGTTGTAAAAAGTTATGCGTGGTCATACATAAAAAAAAATATAGTCGGTTCAGGTCCAAACCGATTAACTCAAAACGATAACATTGGATTTTCGTACCGTGGTGCGAAACGACGAAGTACAAAATAGACGTTCGTCGATTCACACCACTGGTCCGAAACGACGAATTTAAAAAGGGGCCTTATGCGATTCACACCGTGGTCCGAACAGCTTGTGGTGTGAATCGACGAAGTACCCGATGGTATGATATAAACAATCTTATAAATTCAATGAAAAATCGTTGCCGACAAGTTTTAAACAACGGAGGCGGACAAACTTTGTATTGAATTACACAATAAGAAAAAAAAATGTTGTTATTTCATTTTGTAAAACATGAAAATTTTAATTTCGGTTTACCTTTATTTTATACTACGTATGTTACGGTACACATATTCTTAATTATTGTGATTAAATGAAAAATTTAATGAAGGATTTTTTGCTTTAGTCACAAATGCATCAAAGAATGCTTAGTTATTATTTATAAAAGAAATATAAATATATTACAATATTAAAAATCGTTCAAAAGTTGTGTACTACTGCTTAGTTTTTTTTGATGTGTATATATATGTATATATTAGCATAATATCATCAAATAAATACACTAATAACCTGCTATCTTCCATCACAAATTCACAAATCACTGCGTGCTTATTAAGCGTATTCGGGTCACGTACACGTACTATATACAAAACTCTAACTTATTTGTTTGATAATTTGATAGGATAATAAGAGATAATGGTTATTAGAAAGAATTATTACATGCAATTCTTATCAAGACCAACTGTCATAAACATAGCCACAGGTATGCACAAAATCGTTTGATGTGTATCGATAATGTTATGTATACAGATATCTGATGGGCATTAATAACTCTTTATCTACTGATATCTTCAATCATGCACTATATGGGTGCAACGATATCAATGTTATGACGTAACTTGACAGAAGCTGGGGATTAGCTGGTTTTATGAATGTGGTTTTTCGTTTAAGCCGTTCTAGCGTTTTTTTAGAAGCTTTTTAGTGTTTCGGTATCTATCCGTGTTACATATTATGGCAGTATCTACACTCATCAGGTTACACAAAAGAGGCATGGTACAGTCTATGGTGAACTAACTATACCTATAAGTTTAAATTCCTACTAAAAAACTTATAACAAATTGTTGAACGGAAGGAACGAATTTTAACACTTTTACACAAAAAAATCACATCTAAACTTAATATATCATGTGGTTTAAAACAATGCCTACAACTAAAAAAATAACAATTTATTGTCTGATAATTTTAGGATGTACGTAATTCCTAAAGTAAACATTAAACATATGTGATTAAAAAAATACAATTGTATTTTAAAGTCTAACGTTTAGTGTCTATCGCTGACTACTGCATATACTTTATGGTACTGTCAATATTTTGTAGACATTCGACTAACTCATAGCAGTGGCGTAACAATAAGGTGGCAGAGCGGGCAAAATGCCACAGGCCCCAAGCCCGAGGGGGCCTCCAGATTGATGTGGCAACCACTGATAATCGTCGAAAACTGATCCATTCTATCATCGATCGATGTGTGTGTTGGCATCCTAGGGGCACTATCCGATGAATTAGCCACGGGCCTCATATGGGATCGTGCACGACAGTAGCGACACTTAGCATGCGCAACTATTCGGGATTATGTCAAATAATGACATACAAATGTTTTATTATTTTCTAATAAATAAAGTAATTAAAGGTACATAGAAAGACGAGAAACAGTTTTTTAAAGGAATTTGTTAGAAACAGCATATAGAAAAATGATATAAAACACAACATAAGTTTTCAACCTCAAACTCTGTTCAAAGGAAATAAATTAGTTTTAGCTGAATATGTAAGAAATGTTGAAGGGCTACGAAATAATGGCCACAGTTATTTAATAGTTATTCCACGAATACAATTAAAACTTCACATTATTAAAATGAATTAAAGCTTGACCTCATTAAATTGTATTAAAACTTTGACATTATTATAAATATCGGTATAGACATATTGAACATTATTGAATTGTAAATAATTTTATTATGATTATTTGTATCAATAATTATAATGATGATTTTCATGTCAATAGTATTGACTAGTCGCATATCGTAGCAATAGTAGAATATTTAAAAACGTAAGATCGTTCTGTACCGACTTTTCTGCAAATAAATAAATTTGATTTTATAAGAGTCCACATCATTCGTCAAACATCGGTGACATTAACACCCTATAAAACAAATTTAAAATTAAGTATTCTCATAATGCTTTAAACGTAATGTAGGCTACATTACGTTGTACATTACGTTATTAATAATAGTAATTGAAATGTGCTACATTACCTATGTAGCACACTTAATTTAGTATTTTACGGTAGATTAGATACTTTAAGAAATGTTTGCAGTTCACAACACAACAACAATTATGACCTATTTCAAATTACAAACAAATTGTAGGAAATCTCAAAGTATTTTGTTTGACTGATATAATAGACTATCCCGAATTGTTGCAGATTTCGGCCACGGCATGCACTTCGCACGTAGCGAATCTTATAGTACATCGTTTTATTTAAGTAATTGATATTCGAGATACTAAAAGTCTCAATGACAATGTCTTTGTAACAGCGTTGGAGCAACAACCATCCTACGGCTGTAATGACGATAATGAGTTAGAATTACATGCAACACAATCTATATCTACACTTTACTGGGTGGATTATTTCTCGCCCAATATTAATAGGTATCATAATATATCAATAACATAGGTATTTCAATTACAGTTTAAATATTTACATGGCGATATATACACGGGTCATCCGGTGAAGCAGGACGCGTGGCATTTGTTTCAGTTAATACAACTACCTACTACAAACTCGTTTTAAGAGCGTGTTACATAACATTTATCATAATGTTAATGGGGTAATAAATTAATACAGCGTTATTTTACCCGCCAGTTGTAGCTTGAAACCGGTAGCTAAAGAACTTAAAAGGATGTGTACACAGGTTGCTAGCGGTGGGTCTACAGCACATGATCCTAGATTTGTTAACGAAGGCATAATATCTATCGAGATGATCTAAGCGGTGCATCGCCTGAGCATTTTTTAACTGCAACTTCAAGTTGCGGGTTTGATTCCTGCAAATATTTGTATTCATGAATACGAACTGGTCGGTGTTTTCTATGTGTAATATGAGTTAACAAAAAGAACTTGGTATGTTCATCCGTAATCTAGAAGCCATAGGCTAGTTTGAGTCAAGATATGGCTGTATAATATGTCCAAAATCATAAAAACAATAAGTTAAGAAATGATAATAAACCTTAAAATAACTAATTACACTGAAAACAATATTATTGTTTTTTAATATTATCAGAATTTATCATACAAAACAGCAATAAATGTTGCTATCTATGTGACGCACACATAGGTCATGCTACTATGTGAGATTATGTTCCTACTATGTATAAGAAAATGCGGACACGGTTTGTAAAAATCATCGTTCATGGTGTTAATTCTAGGTAGGTACTTATTTGTAACAGAAATTACATATGGGTTATTAAAGGCACAAGGTGCAGTGAAAGGTTACCTATTAAGTATTTTTCACAAGCCAGGGCCCACCGGATGGCAAGCGATTACCAGTGCCTATAAACACATGCATCACATATTATGCGTTGCCAATCTTATCCCCCTCCCTTCACACTAACATAAATAATAAAATACGCAGCGATGCTGTGAAGTTCTGTCTCTGTTACCGAAACTATCGGATATCCGAAATAAAAATCTATCTGAAACTGTTACCGAATCTGATAGAAAAGTTTCAAAGAAATTCGTTTTTATTGTTTCGATATGGCTGATATGTTTTTTTATATTACTAGCAACCCACCCCGGCGGGGGCGGGGCGGTAGAGGCATCTTTAACAATCATCATCATATTTCAACCAATTTACACAAAGCATTAATAAATTATACACTTAAACCTTCCTTATAAATCACTCTGTCTATTGGTGAAAACCGCATGAAAATCCGTTTAGTAGTTTTTCAGTTTATCGCAAACAGACAGACAGACGCGGCAGGGGACTTTGTTTTATAATATGTAGTGATAATTTCGTTTTCACATTGTAAGGCCTTACCCTACCTCAAAACTGCTCCACCGCTCACATTTGATCCTGCATATCAATGAAAGTATTGAATCAATCATCATAAATCACCATCATAGGTGGTTAGTACTTAAAAATAATAGAATAATAATTTAACAATAAATAATTATTGAAGTGAAAATGAAGTGAAAAAAAAAAAGGTAAGCAAAAAACACATAAGCGTGTCACATATCAGTGAATGAAGAATAATATGTGATGCACACATGGAAAGTTAAAAACAGAGCCAGGAAGTGCCACGTATCGAATACAGCTTCTGAGTGTGTCAAAAGATTGCTGCGCAAGATTTGTTTTGATCGCAATTAGTTACTTGTTCTATTACGACGTCAAGTAAGCGTGAAATGATCGGCTCAGGTTGTTAAAAACAAAACATATTTCGCACTCACGTACCTGAGGGGTCGTCCATTAATCACGGAAAAAAATCACGAAATATCACAAAGGGGAGTTTAGTAAGATATCACGGAAGGGGTTTAGTAAGATATCATGTATTATATCAAAAAGTTGCTAAAAAAACGTTACGTGATTAATGGCCGCCCCTAACAGGGGGCAAGCCTATTGCCGTCAACCGGGCACTTTGGGAATTAATTGAGAAAAGTAGTTAAGAAGGGAAAGAAAGGGATATTGCTTATACAGAGGGATTGGGGTTTAACTCAAACTGGCTAATTACTGTTGCCAAGAAGGTCCAGCTCTCTAACCTATTATTTGAATAATGTAAAATGAATTAATCAGTATATTATATATTATGTATTGATGATACGAAATCTGTATTCAAAACAAAATAAATAAATATGTTTAATTTTACTGCTCGAGTTGTGCATCGCTACTTGATAAAATTATGTAACATATTATGTGATTTCCACGGTACTTCATGTAAAGTTATCTGATGAAAACATTTTACGAGCTCATTTGATAAACATAAACGTACATAAGATCCACGATGTAAATAAGTGATCCTCGACACTCGTACATCGTTTTATATTTATGTACTTTTCGGACTTCAGCTACTTCTGATAACTGTTAAGGACGAAAAGATATGCAGGTACTGTCGCCGGCAAATTTTGCAAAGTCGATATCCTGGTGTTACCAATTGTCAACTTTGATATCGTAATGGTTTCTCCCTCGAACATCAATGTCGAGAAGGAGTGGTCGTATTCGAATCCATCGCCATAATAACCTTGACATGTATTCCCGAAGTAAATTATCGCTAGAACGGCACTCCTATGTACATATATATATTTTATTTCTAAGTGACTATAATGTTCGGGAACGGGTTACCTTCAGATTCGTACCATTGTTTCCTACCTTATAAACTAGTTGTAAAAAAAAAACTTACGAGAACTCATAAGATACTTCGTTCATAAATTATTATTAAGTATTCCTATTATACTTCGCTTAACTTGAACGAAGTGTCATAAAAGTAAAGTAATTTAAAATAAAAATAACTATTGCTTCGAAATATTGTTAGGCACGTTTCTTTTTTTATGTGTTTTACAATAATACAATAATTAAAATTTACAGCCAACTGAATAGATCTCAAAAATTGTTTAGATTCTCTTGTAGTTATGTATGAATCGGCAAGATATTTTATGTATGGAATTGTTCTAGGTGTATGAAAGTCGTGCGACGGAGCCTCCACGCTTCGAGAAATCGCCCCTATGTCACCATCGGAAGGGTATTGGCGAATGTCCCGCACATGGGTAACGTTATGTTTTACTAGCCTTTGCCAGCGGCTTCGCCAGCATATTTAGCACTTAAGGAGTATTTTATGTGTTAACCCAGGTCATAAACTATCTGTGTGGCAAATTTTATATAAATCCGTTCAGCCGTTTTTGAGTGAAATAGTACCTCAAAAATATCTATCCATCCATCCTCACAAACTTTCATGTCACACTTCAAGAATTATGTTAATTTACTTAAATCGTGTTACTTCATTTATCTTTGTTCAAGGTCAATGATATGGGTAATTCAATAGGTACTCAACATAATGTATGAATATTAGTTAAATTTAGTAATAAAATTAGTAATTACTAATTTCGAATGCAAGAAAAATCCACATCCAGTCTGCATGACGTTCTTGTAATCTCTTGCAAAACGTGCTTCTAGCCAACATACAAAAATACATTTTTATCTCTTGTAATATTTTCACATGTGCGAATTGGTCGCGCATGCCGATAGAGGAACACTACAACATGTTTATATAGCCTTATTTCTTCTTCAAACATGACAATTTGGCACAATGTTGCAAATATATACTTAGTACAAATTGTATATCTGTACATAAATAGGTACCTACACAAAACAGTTGAGTTTAATTTTTCGTCTTTGTTCGGCAACCAATGTTTTTCTAATGCTCCGGTAAGACGAGGCAAAGGTTTTCTTGCAGCCTCCGCGTTTCATGTTATATTAAATGCGAATGTGGATTCTATTTACTAGGTAACAACAGTTTTATCCCTATTAATCAGGATACCGCGCGTATTGTCCGCGCGGCATTTGCGAGACGGCTGCGTGGTATCATGTTTAATAGGCACTTAAATGTTCTAGAATCCAAATTCCTCATGAACATAACATGCAACGCGGTGACTGCGTGGCCGCAGCGTGGACACCGCGCGGTGGTCGCAAGAAAACATTCGCCTCGTCTAATCGAGGCCCAATGAATATATTTTGAACACAGTTTTTTTCCTACCTTAGACGGAGATTTATTTTCATGCATAATTTAATAAATTTCAGAAAAAAATCAAAAAAAATAAATTTAACAATTACTTATTCTAAATCTGAATCTACTTTTGTGTTGTATGTTCATAATCTCCTGTGGTAATTAAATAGTTTCCTAATACACTGCAGGAGATACCTTTCATAAACAAAAATACATCGAAGAGCAAGTTCTAAACATTAAATCTAAAATCTAATGGATACGGGTAATGTATGAGGCACTATTCTAAATAGTGACAAATTCCAGTAACAGTCGATAACTCGAATGATAACAGGTGTCGTTGAACTGCGCCAGTAATATTGCTTGTAAATTTGGAAACTACCATAATTAAAATTATTTGCAGTGATGAAACCAAAGCAATATGGGCTGCGATCCGCACTCTACTAAAAGAAGGAACATTACTCAAAAATTATGAGAAAGCTTTTGATGACATAGCTGCTGATACAACTCGCAGGTAACTAAATTTTTTGTTCTTATTTTCTTTGATAAGAGCTTGTACTGATATGTATAACATTGGTTTTTGTGAGCCCTGACCAATCCCAACCAATATTTACACTGTGCGGAAATCGCACGACCTCCACCGTCGAGTGTTCTACCACCGCATGACATAGGGACTATGAATGGTATTCTCTCACCTCACGTCATATTCAGTCACTTCTTCTAGTGGCGGTCCTTGGTGTAGGAGTGAGAAATAATCCTTGTAGACGTGATGTCGTCTGATATGGTGGCTATCGTTGCTCATAACAAAACAACGTTCATTAATTATGATTCAATAATACTCAGAGATCGTTTAATGTTCTGCGTGTTGTATCGTTGTTATGATCGTTTAATGTATACCTAACAATTGATTCAGGATGTTGCTGGGGCTGCCTTGATTTTGTAGTGCCTCTGGTATGTTTGCTGAAGCAAGAATTGATGAGTTTTATGCCATCATACGTAAGAGGCTGGCGTTAATGATGAGCAGGGTACGAGGCAGCACTAATAGCATCCCTAAGGTCATTGCGGAAAAGCAGGATTCTAATATCCTAAGACACCTGTTCGTGCTCAGATTCGATAGTCTTTCCTTTCATGTAAACATTATAAATATGGACTTTGTCTAAAATAAAGATTTATTACTACTAGAGATCGCGTGGTGGTCGAATTTCAACCATGGTTTATTTCATTGGCCAAAATTATTTGACCTGTCATTGTATAGACTTTTGTACCATGATAGGTCAAAATATATACTGGACACTCATAGCTGTATCTACGTACCCGTTTTTTGCATTTTTTTTTAACTTTGTAGCAAATATTGTTAAAAAATTTTAGCATTCGTCACTTCTTCTCTGTATAAACTATAAGTGTGCGAAATTTCATACTCCTCCGTCCGCCCAATTTTCGTAAAAAGGGATCCAAAGTTTTCGCTTCACGTATTAATATATAGATTATTAAGTTTTAACAAACGTTATTCGTTCAATAACATTTGTTAAATTTATGTTAAAGGGATGACTAGTGTAATATCGAAGGACTTAAATACTACTTGATCCGCCAACTCAATCTGTTCCATCAATTCCATTAATAGTATTGTAGCAGTATATCACAAAACAATAAATCTTGTTAGGTTTATTATTCCAAACATGCAGTCTAATTAAATAACACTGATTCGTCAGTCATTCCACGAACAGATAGCCATCTGACCTTCGCTAACTAAAGAGGTAACGATATTCTTAGTTTATATAACGTGGATATGATATTTGAGGGCATTGTCTGTGTAAAAATTAAACAAATATCCTTCTTATCTCTAAAAATTTATTTTACTAAGGACCCAAAATTCATTTTAGATGTACTTACATACGTAAATATTTATAGGATGTGTATTATCATTAATAAACCACAAAGGATTTACGCAAAACAGTTGTAGGATAAGACAATAGATAAACAAAAATGCCGACGATACAAAATAAAGATACACATCCCATTTTGTTTTAAATCAAATCATGAATACCCTGCTACTTCAGAGTGAAAAACAAGACCAGGATTATCTTCTCCTCGAGATAGGGTACCTGACGCAGTACAGCGTTAAACATCTTTTGGGTTTTATAACCCAAAAGATGTGTGCTGTACGATTATTCATACAGCAGTCCTATCCGAATACCGCAGTGGAGTATACAATTGAACCTGACAAAACCATTTCATAGTTCTTTGTGGTTGAGTACCACCACAGTAAAAGAAATACGAACCTTATAGCTTAATAAGGGCCTCGTCTCGTATTAAGAAGTAACTAAAGATGGTAGACGTAGAGTAGAAAGATCGTTACAAAGGCTAACTAAGCATAATAACAACTCAGCAAAAACTAAACTAACGTCATGTAAATAATTCAAAATACTGTACGACGATAACAAACGAAAGATGAATGAACAGACACAAACGAACAAAAGAAAATATGTAAAATATTAATGTAAACAAACCAGGTCACCAGATGACAGATAAAATTCAGACAGACAATCGTTCACCTCGGTGCAAATAAACCGTTGATAAATAAACTGGCAATAGGATAAAAACATGAATTTAAAAGTCAAACAGTAATAAAGTTAAAAAAATTCTCAACATATCCGGTATATTTATTACATTAAATATTTGACGACCTAAATGTATCTAAGAATGTTTACCTGTGTACGAATACGAACCCATGTATAAAAAAACCTATGGTTCGTTTGGATATCAAAAACCCAAAAAAAATTGGTATATGTATTCGTTTGATTAGATTTTAGATTATTCGTAAAATATTTTCATGCATATGCATTAATTCACAGCCGGTCATCGAACGCACCGCGTGCTCTCAATATCATTCATCAGCAATGTCATTTCATCAATATCACTTGAAACTACAGTGGTATTGAACTTTAGGATCTAAGTATCATAGACATAAATAACAATAAAGTATCAGTCGATATTCGGCTTTATCGTAAAGAAAACTCTTTTAAGTCAATTAATTAATATAATACTACGATAAAAATACAAGTGTGGACATGGGCGTACCGGGGGGCAGAGGAGGGCAGCTCCCCCCCCCCCCCTGGCTTTAGCAAGCTTACGTAATACTAAGATAAAATTTTGAGTCAAATTTTTTAATCCCCCCGCCCTCCCTGGACCGACAAAATAAAAGTTTGCCCCCTCCCCCCAGATGACAAAAATAAATTTTGCCCCTCCCCCCCTGGGCTAATAGCTGGGTACGCCCATGAGTGTACTAATTAATATCGGCTTATCTTTTTTTTCATGGAAAAGGCGGGCAAACGAGCAGACGGGTCACCTGATGGTAAATAACTAACGCCGCCATGGGCACCTGCAACTCAAGAGTCACAAGTGCGTTGCAAATTGAATATAAAATATCGTGGCGCATCTCATTTTTTAGATAATTCAATTCTTGGGATTTTATAATATGCATATCTGTTTACGCCTACGTTAATTTATAATCTGTCAATATTTTTTACATGTACCGAGTTACCGAGCAAACATTACTTTTAACTCGCTCTTTCGACGCGCTGGCTAACGAACATAAAATTTATTGTAAAACACTTAACGGACATTAAAACAAGTAGAAATTCGTTTTGGAGTTTTTCTTTGAAGAAAGTGAAGCCCCAAACAATATCAATGAACCTATTTCTGCAGAAAAACTGGATCGAGGCGAAAAACACCTACGTTTTTCCCTGACGCCTAGGCTAATACAACAATCGTCCAATACATTACATACTTCCTTCATGACCACCATTACCCGGTTATTACGTAATTTCCTCTTTGTTCACATTATACCAAAATATACATATTGTCACCACAGGCTTGGAGACTTGCGTCACGCAGAGAATGCTCTAAATGAAGAGTTGGAGACGGAGATCTACCGCTGGGCCATTGAAACCATCGGTATGATGATCTTCGGCATCAGGTTGGGATGTCTAGATGGGGCTGTACATAGACCTTGCTCAGAAACAAGGTGAGACATTAAAGTATCTATTTCATTCTTTACGCATTTTTTTTTTTGCTAGATATCACAAAAAATCGAAGTTGTCTCTAAATTCTTCAGTTATCAGTCTCAACTGCACACAAAATAGTTCATATAATAATAATAGGTAATATAGTATTTTCACCTGATATAAGACGTAGAATGTTTTTCTACAGGTTGTTACAAAAAGGAGAAGGAAATTCATGATTTTGAAATTTGAAATTTTATTTTGAAACTAAAAAATTAAACTTGAAAATTTTCCGATAAAGCTAATATTTCATTTGAGAGAGGACTGACAAGAATGAAACTATAAGTATTTAATACCAAAGATGTTGACGGAATGTCCAGATTTTTCTGAAAATGTCGGCATTAGAAAATAAAAAAAAAACAAAATCAGTGAAATTGACATAAAAATTCATGTGTTGTTTAGACACTATGCATACTACTAATGCATTGTGAGAACAAAAAAAAAATTTTTTCAAAATCCATTTTTTCAAGCAGTAGTAACAGGCATGAAAGCGTAACAAACAAACATATAAATAAACAAATTCACTTTCTCATTTATATTATTATTGAGGATTATGATTTTAAGATTTTATTTTACCATTTTTCCTTTAGAAAACCAGAGAAAACCTCCATGGATGATGAGATTCACGACCTGTGCTCCCTTTCAAAACGTTGCCTCGAAGAACTCACACCAGCGGAACGTTTGGTGCGATGCAGCAGAGACATCGCTGATGGCAACTTCCTCGTCCGAAGTGAGGCCACTCTTAAGACTGAAACCCAAACCTTCAACAGCGCTTTGAAGGCTTTTGATAGACATTTTAGGTAAGTTTCCTATTACCATTGTTTGAAATCTATGAAGGTCATTGAAGGCCAAAGAAAAACGTGCGACACAACAACGTGCGTGTATTTAAAGGATATTGTAGCTCAACGTAGGCTTAAGTGAGATAGAGCACGATCGCGTTGTATCGAGGACATTCATGCGAAGTCTTTAGTTTCGCGCCTTGGCTTTGGCCCTGATGGTCGAAAATAGCTAATATTCTCGCCGCCATCTAGCTAAAACATAAAGAACTACTTCGTAACTACTGATCCCTAACCGCGATATCAATATCATCGCGCTGATTATACGAGTATATACAATATTGATCCTAACCGTTGCGCGGCGGTCGCAAGGATATTTGTATCCCATACACGGGAACAGTATTTATAAAGAAAAAAGAACATCCGAACACTGTCATTAGTCTGACACGTGCAGACGTTTACAGAAGCATGTACCTTTACATATCAAGTTCATATTCTCGAGTTTCTCGTATCCTGTAGGTATTGTTATTTTTATGGCTTTAATGGAAAATTATGTTATCGTACTCAGTAAGTTATGTGTTTATTACGAACTAAGTAATTATAATAAATTACACATGACTTAACCTTTTTGATAAGTAGGTATATTGTGATTTGTTTTTTATTAGCACCGTGGAATTATGTTGGATAATGAATTTACGAGTAAATGCATGATTTGCGTCGTTGAAATCAGATAAACATTACAGCGAAAGATATACAGAGTGTTACAGAAAGGTGTGGTCATATTTTAGGATCGTATAGTAGACCCCGTGAATAACGTAAACCGCCAAATTTTTTTTGAAAATTCGTGTTTTTAATACAGAAATCTTATTTTAAAACTGAAAAATTAAGCTTGAAAATTGACCGATAAAGCTAATATTTCGTATGTTAGAGAGCTGACATGAATGAAACTATAGGTATTTAATACCGAGGATGTTGATGGAATGTCCAGAAATGTCCTTTTCAGAAAATGTCTGTATAAAAAAATAAAAATACAAAATCATTAAAATTAACATAATAAATCATAATCTGTTCTTTTGAAATGTGGACCTACATTATTAGGAAAAGCTTTAATCGAAGTTAAAAGATTTTTTTTTCAAAAAACCATTTTTTTTTTTCAAGCTAAGCCAACTATTTGTCGGTTACACATAACGCTCTTAAAATTTAACCACATCTTTCTGTAACATTCTGTATAATAAGGTGTGCGTAGATTGTTTACAGAGAAACTAATTGAGGAGAGAAACTATGGCATTGACGCTCGCTTAGAGATCATTACTTATACCGTAGATTCGTTCACATGAATGCGCGTTTTCAACGCGTCGGCAAGAGATTGCAATAAAATGATTCGGCCATTTAAATAAAGTCCGTATACTATTTTTTATAAATTTATGAGTTCGATGATACTTCATTTCATGCAGTTTATTAAAATAAAAATATAACATACAAGGAATGCCGAAAACATACTACTTACTTTTCTTTTAATTCCACATCAAAATTTCTAATTTTAAATAGGTATATAGGTACTTCAAAACTCACTCATATGTAAATGAAAAAATCAATTTATATGTATGTTATGTAAAAGTGTTATGTTACGCAAATCTTGGCAAGTGTTTGATGAATTAACTTCAAATCTTTATCTTTCTATTCCAAAGTTTCAATAGAAACGGAAAATTCTACACATTTTCTACTGATTTAAAAACGAAAAATCCTGTGCACTGCGCACTTTAATAATAACTTTAGACACCTCACACACGGCCGTCTGATTACAAACTACGCAGTCTGTACTATGGTACAGGCTCTGCGTACTGCCTACTGCTGATAAACATACTTATATATTACTAAATACATACATATTATAGATAATTTATACCTAAACACAGAACAAATTATCGTGCTCATCACACATTACATCTTACTTAAAACCAAACAAACAAACAATAAATACCAAACTGCATCAAAAATATAGGACCTACAACTTTGGAGTAACCTCATGTGAGAATTCTTAATATCAAAACTACCTACACCACAGTACCTACAACAAATATAACCGTTGTAATTTATCAAAAACTAGCAGTGTCCCGCGGTTTCAGCCGCATAAGTCCCGATCCCGTGGGAATATCGCGATAAAAAGTAGCCTATGCGTTAATCCAGGTATATTCTCCAGCCATCTACATACCAAGTTTCGTTACAATCGGTTCACTGGTTTTTGCGTGAAGGAGTAACAAACATCCATCCATTTATCCAGACTTTCACATTTATAATACTAGCAACCGGCCCGGCTTCGCACGGGTAGCAGAGACATCTTCAACAATCATCAACATATTTCGATCAATTTACACAAAATCTTAACAAATTATACACCTAAACCTTCCTCATGAATCACTCTGTCTATTATTGAAAACCGCATGAAAATCCGTTCAATGGTTTTTCAGTTTATCGCGAACAGACAGACAGACGCTGCGGGAGGACTTTGTTTTATAATATGTAGTGATTAGTGGGATTCATTATTGATGTAATGATAATAGAAAATATCATAACAATATGACATTCTTTTAAACTCCTTTATGCAATGAGCTAAGCATTCTCAGAAATTATTTAAGTACCCATTGAATTTTATTTACGTACTAAGTACTAACTTATAAAGTTTATTGTCCATCAAATGGATAATTACGGGATAAATAAACGCTATAAAATCGTTATAAAAACACGTTTTAATAGCGAACCGATTTAATAAGTAAAAAAAAGTTCCAGGCTCCATCGTTATCAAGCCCAATCTATTGACTTCTCAAAACAAATCTTTTGAGCCCAAGCTCAATGGGGCTCCATCATCAGATCAGCTTCAAGATGCCAAATTATAATATTGTCATCCTAACTACATATACATACAAAGTTTCATTTCGATACGACAATTAGAAGTAGGTGAAAATCTACTTTTTAGATTTGTTTATATAGTTATAGTTAATTAGTTATACAAGTGAGTGAAGCATGTTAATAATTATAGTTTAAAAAACTAAAAAACACGCTTTTATAAAAAATTCAACTAAAAAAAATTAAAAAATTTAATCGAATTATTGCATTGTCATCGGTCTTTGACAGGTGTGCAAAATTTGAATGAAATCTGGCCGTTTAAAGTGGGTCAAAATCGCGCCCAAAGGAGTCGGTTACAAACATACAAACAAACATACAAGTGAAGCTAATATAAACCGTGTAATAACAAACAAATCTTCAGCTTTAATATATTAGTATAGATTAAGACTATTAAGATATCTTTTAATGATATGTTTGTGAAGTCTCCGCGACGGTTGGTTTCAAAATAAGTTAAAAAGAAAAACAAGAAAATAACAAAACTATAGTCAATAGGCATACTCGTTCGTATTAATATTGTTGTAAAATGTGCCATGAACGTTATTGTTGAGTGAGTGATTATTATTTACAGGAAGAAACATTAGGTACATTAGAACGTTTCATTAGAACTTCAATGATAATAGCCACCATGTTTGTATTGTTAATAAGCACCTCTACTACACGCATGTTATTGCTTGTTATGAGTTATTTCAAGATGAAGATACGTCATTCTAGGAATTCAAAATTACTATGAATAATAAAATTCCAATATTTTAGCCGTTCTGCAACGGCAGTCAAAAATTGTAATTAACTAAGAACACCTTGACTTCAGAGACATAGACTAAGCATTGATTACAAACCGCATAGGTTTTTATTATTTATATTGTGATAAATAAATAAAAAAAATTAAAAAATTATCTTTTGAAAAAAGTATATAACTAACTTCAATGAGCCGAAATCATGATAAATTGTGATAAGCTGTATTCTTCATTCCTTAATTTTCTACTGGCATTTATTGAAGAGTTCCGTTGCCTGTCTCCACAATTCATCATCAGATCTTAACGAAATTTAAATAGGACCATTTCTTAATAAACCTCTGTTGAATTTTTGAAATCCGTCTATTATATATGAGGGAGTTATACCCTAACATATAACAGAAAAAATATATTAACATCTGAATTGAGAACCTTCTCTTTTTTTGAGGTTGGTTAAAAAACAATATCGACCATGTTTCACTAGCCGTACAACCTCATTTCCCATTAATCTGGCCTCAAACGTCTTATACCCAATTTAGGTAATTGCTTAGCTTATTTTTTATGTGTTGCGATACTCAAGTAAGAAAATCCCATAACGTTAATTAGATTCAAGACCTTTTCTGACTAACACCTGGCTACCGTTTCGTACAAATAATATTACAGTACTCTTCAAACTTATTGGCCGTCCTGAAGTTAGCACAACCGCCGTCTTGCGCATTGTTCATTCGAGTGGACAATTACTAACCTAAATATGACTTCGAAGTTAATATAGTATTAGATCAAAGTTCCTAAATAGATTTTCATTTCATTGATAACCCAACTGATACCTTAATTTTGCATTCTGCACACCGGCTCGCGGCTAACTTCGGCTGATACCTTAATTTTGAATTCTACGCACCGGCTCGCGGCTAACTTCAGCTGATACCTTAATTTTGCATTCTGCGCACCGGCTCGCGGCTAACTTCAGCCCGGCCAATAAGTTTGGGGATTGCTGTACTTAGTCTTAGCCAGAAAATAAATTCTTTTTTACATGCTTTTATCAGCTTCGCCTGCAAATAACTAGTTAACTAAATATGTAAACAAATTTTGGAAGTCGAATTTAACCGACTTTTAACTGTAGTACCGATTTAAAACTTTGCAAATACTAGCCACCCGCCCCGGCTTCGCACGGGTGCAAATTATACACCAAAACCTTCCTCATGAATCACTCTGTCCATTAGTGAAAACCGCATGAAAATACGTTTAGTAGTTTTTCAGTTTATCGCGAACAGACAGACAGACGCGGCGGGAGACTTTGTTTTATAATATGTAGTGATATGTAATACCGATTACAATATAAACACTAGGGTTTCTTCGAGCTGATCTGATTTTGGAATCAGAAGATGGATAGAACTCTTCAATGGTTACTAGTAAACACGTTGAGTTTGGACTTATTTAGTTTTTTTTAATGAGTTGAATACATAACACTTGGTGATGAGCGTCGGTGAAGCGTGTTTTTTAAATTTTTTAACCAAACATTTTTTATAAGCCGCTAACGAAATGCAAAGCCGTACAACTGCAATGATTTTCACAAGCCGTTTGCATAATCGTAGTCGATATTTACTTCAGATTTATGCATGAGCCGAACTTTCGAAAACTGTGCATTTCTGGGAAATCAATCGCGCATTCAAACATCCTTACATTATTTACACAATCGGCTACATTGTACTAACATTTAGGCAAACAGAAATGTTTATTATTTACAGTGTACCGTTAAGTCAGTTAAGTGCTCGATTTTCTATGCTCAAGCGAAATTACTTATAACGTTTTAGGTATATTTAAGACTCGTCTGCCACAAATGCCTGTTAACCATTTGAATTCATCTAAGGGTACGATAAAGCGATTATATAGGTGTCAAAGAGACTAAAACCACACGATATCTTCGACATTAAACCTGTAGCTAGGCTAGAAATGGATGTATACAGCATAAACAGCAGTGCGGCGATTAATCACCTAATTGATAACTTTCTCAACTTAAAAATGGACCCTACTCTCCTTTCAAAAAAGCTTTGACTTCCCTGACCCAGTTACCGTGGGTGTTTTCACGGATTCAGATCGGATGCAGTGTGTACCCACTGCTGCTCTAAACTATAGAAGAGATCCTTTATCAAAGTACGTTATATAATGGCTAAATCCATCTTGTACTATGATCGTTAACGTGTGCCTAGTGTGTATTGGGATATTACAACGTTAAAGACAATTTATTTTCCCTTTAGCCTCACAGAACACTTCCTGGTGAAGGCTCTGAATGAACTTAACTCTGGTGAGCTGAAACCAGAACAAGCGCTATTGGACAAGCTGAGACCACTGGAAAGGCGGATGCTACCGCTCGCTGCAGATATTTTACTAGCTGGAGTTAACCCGGTAAGTTTATTTTTTTTGGTATAGGTGGCAAACGAGCGGACGGGTCACCGGGCACCTGTAGAGGAAGGTGGAGGGAAGAGGGGTAGAAGGGGAGAGAGGGAAGGATTGGAGCCTTGCGTTGAGGTCGGTTTTTTGTGAGACCGTGGTATCACACCGGTCGAGCCGGCCCATACGTGTCGAAGCATGGCTCTCCCACTTATACACAGTTTATATAATATACTCTATAAATCACGTATTTGTATATGATTTAAAAAACTACGATTCCTAATAAGTTTAGTAAAACTTAAAAACACCCTTTAATGGCAAACCGAATAAAAAAGTAAGAAATAGTTCCGGTATCCAGCTTCTGGCTTCAATATCAGACCATCGTTATTAAACTCAATCTGCCGGACTCGTCAAAACGAATCCTATGAGGCTAGCTCGAGGGAGTTACTAGCCACTTAAGAGTTCTACCATCCACCTCCTAGCCCCATCATCAGATCAGCTCAAATAGTAGTGTCATCCGAACTACATATATGTACAAAGTTTGATTTGGGTACGACAATTAACAGTAGGTCAAATTTGACTTCTACGTTTTGTTCACATTGTTATTCAGTTAGGTAGTACCTACAAGTGAAGCCAATAATAAAAAAGGGTATTAAAAATATTAAATCAAAAATATAATATTATTATATTAAATTTCTGGCAGACGTATATCGAGGTTCAGTGATTCACTTCGCAGGTCATACCTTGGCGCAGATTGCGAAGTGAATCCTGAAGTGTGAGTGAATATTTTCCATAATGATAGCACACTGCACATCTCAGCAGCCCTTCCCTGCCCTCCTCCTTTCCCCCCTCGGTATGCCTATGAAGCTGTGTGGTTTTAATTGACTTGATTGCAGCATACTAGTGGAATATTATTTCAAAATATTATTTCTTTCAGCTCCTACCATTTCCACGAGTGATTAGGGATGCAGAATATAAGCAAAATACACAACAATAACAGTGTTCTTTAAAATCTCTTCATTACAAATACTTGCGTTGATTTTTATTAAATTTCTTAATTTTTTTTTATTCCAGCTGGCCCAAACAGCTTTGCATATGTTTTACCAACTGTCTCTTCACGCTGCTCGGCAACAGCGAGCTCACGACGAGGTCCACTGGTCCATCGCCTCGAGGAAAGAAGGAGACTCTCCAGAACTGCCGTACGTCGCAGCTTGTGCCAGAGAAGCGATGAGGCTGCATCCAGCCACCGGCGGAGTTGTCAGACGGAATCGGGAACCGATACTGCTGGCTGGTTATGAAATACCTGCTGGGGTAAGCTATAATTTATTCCCATACACAGTTTATTAAAGGCCGGATCTCTTTATTATTATCTTTATTCATCTTAATAACATATACATTACATTTTTAAATACATAATTAAAACTAAATATATTTAAAAATATAAAAAGAAGTACACCACCAATATCGGTTAGGTACAGGGACTAAGACACCATTGGTTAGGGCTCTAAAGACCTTATTTCAAAACTTAGCTTTAAAATTATAGATCATACGAGAAAAGAAAACAAGCGTTTATTTAAAAAGTAAACAAGTTACTAATTAAAAAAAATAAAAGACACGAGTGCTCTGACATTTTTTTACATTTGTAAATGGCGCCATTTTACACCGCCAAATTAACTTTTTACAAAAAAATTATAGCCAGTGTCGCTCGGGATGATGTAACAATTTTAAGGATACCCCATACCATCATCCAAATCGGTCCAGGCATTTAGAAGTTATGCTGGAATAAAGGCCGTCGTGTAAAAATACAGTTAACGAGGTCACGATGAAACAGAAGTATTATTGTATGTCTTTGTCCGTCTATTTTATGCCCGTTGCAAAATGGTGCAATCTCAGTAATTTTATGAAGGAGATGCGACCGCCATTTAAACAATGTTTATTTCATGAATTAGGTACGTTTCATTTGCAGTTTCTCTCTCTGTGTCTTTGTTCTTGTAAGTAAATGTAGCATATTATTTTAATCTTAATTGTAGAAAGCGTTGTTGAAAGTAATACTCGAATTTGCGACTATCATTAGTTCTTTGATTTGTCGCATCCCGTTATGCCTAGCTACTTACCTAGATACATAAAAATATGACCTTCTATTAAACCTGGCGAAATGTATAAGAGAGATTGATAGTAATAAGAGAGTTGAGAGTCAAGTTTAGTACAATTTTGAATGACAGGCAGACTAAGGCAGACGCCACGCCTTTGTGTTATCCTTACTAATATTATAAATGCAAAAGTAACTCTGTCTGTCTGTCGCCCTTTCACGCCAAAACTACTGAACCGATTTAGATAAAATTTAGTACACAGATAGTCTAGAGCCTGACAAAGGACATAGGCTACTTTTTTATTCGAAAAAAGGGGTGTAAGGGGTTGAAAGGTGGGGATGAAAAGTTGTATGGAAGTATCGTCATATTTAGAGCTAGAAGCTTGAAACTAATTTTTTAGGCTGTTGATTCGATATAAATACACTATTCCACGCGGACGAAGTCGCGGGCACAGCTAGTAACTTATAAAATACTAGCAACCCACCCCGGGCTTCGCACGGGTAGCAGAAACATCTTCAACAATCATCACCATATTTCAACCAATTTACACAAAACCTTAATAAAGTATGCACCTAAACCTTCCTCATGAATCACTCTGTCTATTAGAGAAAACCGCATGAAAATCTGTTTAGTAGTTTTCCAGTTTATCGCAAATAGACAGACAAACAGACGCGGCGGAGGACTTTATTTTATAATATGTAGTTATGTAGTGATGTCACTTTTAATGTTGATTTGATGATTGATAAAAAAAACCTTAAAAGAAAAGCAGACAACTAATATCAGAAGATAAGATATAATATTGACTAATTTAGGAGAAAATAATAATTTGGGGCATAAAAAAACTTCCCAATTTAGAAATTAAAAATATCAAAGCTCTAAAACTTGAACGAAATAAGTCGAAACTGCACATGTGTTTTGGGTCAATTTTAATTAAAGTTGTTATAAACTCTCGAATGTAAACCCTATGTAACTAAGTAATAAAACAGTTTCAGTGTTGGATTTAATTTACATTGTCAGTAACTTTCCGTCCATTCGTACAACTGACAACTTTCTAAAACTGTGCACTTTTGTTTGGCCCCAAAAAACTTTTTCAATAAACTACTCCGTGCAATTTTAACGTATATTTTCATTGTGAAAACAAAATGTACAAGAAAGTATCATGAATTTTGATGAAATTAGTTTCTGAACCTAAGAACCGAAAAAAAAAACTTCACTCAATATAATTCTATAGTACCTACCACAAACATTCTTTGCTTTTTTTATCTCTCCTATACGCTAACCGTAATTAAACTATTCAATACACATCTTATGGTTTTAAACTAAAATTTAACAAATATCGTGCTAACATAGGTGTACCCAGCTTTTAGTCGAGGGGGGTGGGGGAAGGCAATTTTGTTTTTGGACGGGGGGGGGCAAAATTTTATTTTGTCGGTCCAGGAGGGGGACAAATGAAAAATTTTACTCAAAAATATCCTTTTCCATCAATTACCCTCTTGTCCACAGGTACTCCTAATTTTCCCATCTTGCCCGGTTGGCAGCAAGGTGTCCGTACAAACTTGTGTGTAGATAGTTCGTCCATCAAGGGAATCGATTCTCGAAGATTTTGCTCGGTTTTTGTTTTTTTTTCCGAGTGACAAACTTAACTTTGCCTTTCTAAAAATAATCCCCCTGCCTCGATATACGTCACAGTCAATTAACAAAATTAAGTTTGTAGTTGCAAAAGTTTTTTTTTTGTGTATAAAAAAGTAATTGAAAGATTTTTTGAATTGTTTACTTGTGCTGAGACCTTGCTTCTCTAAATTTCATGATTCTACATATCTAGGTCAATGGAAATATGCCCTTTATTTTAAATGGCCGTATCTTTAGATTGCATTTACTTAGAAGCTTGATTTTTACAGCTTCAAGGGATTTCAACTTGAAACCTCCCCGCGTTCCTGAGAAAAAGGGTCTTGACAGACAGACAGACAGACAGACAACGAAGTGATCCTATAAAGGTTCCTTTTTCATTTTAAGGAACGGAGGAACTCTAAAAGAGAATAAAATAAAGCTAAAAGATGCTACAGTTTATTATTTCTAAATCTGTTCTTGTCCAAGACTGAATTATCTAACAAAAGTGACACTATCATTTTTTTACAGGTAGATATAGTCCTTGCCCATGGCGTCACAAGCAAATCAGAAGAACAATGGGGTCGCGCCAACGCCTTCGTTCCTGAACGATGGTGCAGCGAAGCCTGGCAGCCGCTGAAAGCTTCAAGAGCTCATCCCTACGCTTCCATGCCATTCGGTGAATCCTGCCCAGGTAACAACTCATTAGATATAGAGCCTTGTAGAAGACATTCTTTTGACTGGCCTATTGGCCTACTACTACTATTCCATAGGTCGTGGGTTCGATTCCCACCCGAGTCTGGGTGTTCTTTGTGTCCGTTGTTTGTATGTTTTCCCCCCCCTCCCCCTCTTCTCCTACTCCCACCTTAAAGGGCGGCAACGCACTTGTGACTCTTGAGTTACAGGTGCTCATGGGCGGCGGTAGTCATTTACCATCAGGTGACCCGTAGGGGAAGAGGGCAAAGGAGGGGAAGAGAGGAGACCTCACTCACGCGGTGAAAAGCAATGCAATCATTGCTTCCCTGCCGGTTTTCTTTGAGGCCGTGGTATCACTCCGGTTGTCCGCCCATACGTGCCGAAGCATGGCTCTCCCTCGAGAATTCCATTTTCCGGAAGTTCACTTTCAATATCTTTTCTATTTTTTTTTTTTCTCTCATGGCTCACGGTCACTTTCAATATCGTGCACTCCGACGAATCACCATAACCTTTCGCATGTCTGCCATCCTCTCATCTCTTTGATAATCTCTCTATATCATCATCATTAGAATCTATTTTGTTCGTAGGCACTGGTGCAGTAGGCAGTATGTTAGCGGCACTCACGACCCGAGTGTTGGACAAGTACAGGCTCGAATGGCACGGACCCTCGCCCAGCGTGGCGACATCTGGAGTCAACCGGCTGCACCCGCCGTACTACTTCGTTCTGCAGAATGCTGCTTAAAATTATTTCATGTGATATTTAGAATATGTTTTTATAAAGATACTGTTTGTCCGTTTTTGACGGACAGAATTACATGTGCGTAGGTCCCGGTCGTTTGGCGATTTCCCTAAATTGTATTTAAAAAAAGAACAGTGTTTTTACATCAAGTTCTTAAATTAACCGCCTAAAATCTTATATGCTTTGAACCATAGACAAAGCAAATCAAGAGAACAAAAAATCTTGATATCAGAAACCTATTAATTATCGGTTATTATATTTTGATATAAAACCGTACAAACATTGAAATATTATTGCCTATTGAAAATGCTGAAAACAAAATTGATTTTATTTTCAGAAAATTGAAGTTTTTGAAACAAGTTTGAAGTATAATTAGTGATTTATTTTTAAGAATTTTCATTTATTGCTCATTGTGATAAAGTTAAGTTAGTTATGGAGTTTGAAAATAAAATGTTTTGGCGCCGTCATTTCAATAATTAAGTATATTGTTTTTTTGTGGGCTATTATTATTTTCATAATGTTATTTTATTAATGTTTTAAAATATAATAATACTTTAGTATTATATACTAATAATATTTCCTTATTCCTATTGTTGTTTATTGGACCATAATGGACTAATGGATATGGATATTTCACAATTTGGATTATCGTAATTTTTGTGTAAGATTGTATTATCCTACTAATTTTAGATAATACTTTTGGGACGAATGTAAAAGTTAAAAAGTGCTTTGTTTGGCTAAGTAATGTTAGTTTTGTTTAATAATCTCACTTCGTTAGTATGTCACAACCACATAATTCAGAAGTCATTGCTATGTCATTGCAAAATCTTGCAAATCGTTATCAGATTTCTCTGCAAAGAAAAATCTGTTTAAGATACGCATAGCAGTCAAAGCACTTGTGATTGTGACTATACCAACGAAGTAACAATTTTACTTAAAACAGTGGCAACTGCAAATATCTACCTTGCCGTTTTCATTTTAATTGTTGAAAAAAAAGCAAAGAGACCTTTGATGTTTGATTAATACCAAAAACAAATACTATTTACTCTTAATAAAAGATAATTATAATAAGGCTTTTGAAATATGAGCGTCGTTGTACATAAACACTTCTTGATTCCAGTCTCTTTTGCACTCGTCTCAAAATGAAAGTGTGACGGTTTATTAAACTTGCATATTTTGTAAAATTAAAAAAAAAACAATTATGTACTTGAATGAATATATTTTCTCAACATTGTAAACTTATTTCATTTTATCATTCCGTTTTATAGAAATACCTCGAAAACTGTAGGTTCATTTAACTGTGCTTTATTCGAATTCGAATTCTGTTTAAAAAGCGTAAATCCCGTAGCGTTTCAGTCTCCAGAAGTATCAATCATCATCAATCTTATTTAACGTTCATTCAAATATGCAATACAAGGTTTCTAAGTTACAATGTAGGTAAATAACAGGTGTATTTTAAGAGATGATAACAGGCCGCTGCTTTACTTGCGTCATTTGAATAAAATTTATCACAAAAACGGTGCATTTTATGGCTGAAAAGTAGCCTATGTTTCTCTTCCGCTCAAAAACTAGCTCCTACTCTCTTCACATGTTACCCGTTCCCTACTGCAATTGCGAACTCTGCATTAAACCCCCATCCTTACACTGAACTGGGCGTTCGTCGACCACACGCCAGCAATGCTTCAGGTTACTTACCTACACATTTTGTCATTATGAAGAATTACAAATAGCAATTACAAATATAATATAAATCTCAGACGCTCTATTGAGCTACTAGAAAAACATTATTTATTTAAACCAAAAAGATTTTGTTTGGAAGTAAGTAGGTACTTTTTCATCTATAAAAATATGACGATACCGCTCACAATAATTAAGACCGTCATGGCAGGTCATGGCCATTAATGGCCGGCACAGACAAGAAACACTAAAATTTTAAAGCCATTAACATCGTTTGCAAAGTGAAAAATCTCTACATACATTACGGTAAATTAGTGCCGATTCTGTGGTTACAAATAAACTTTATTAAAAATAACTAAAATTTCGTTTGGACTAGTCAGATGTTTTGAACTCAAGAAACGTAGGACACAATTAATTTATTTTGACTGAACTCATTTTTTTAGTTTTTCGTAGGCTGAAGTTCTAAAATAGAAACCGTCAATTGAAAGGTATATATCATTAGATATTTTAATTTAGTAAGATGTAGGTACAACAGAATCGGCACCATTGTGTCGTACGTGGGAGAGCCATGCTTCGGCAAGAATCGGCCGCCTCGACTCCGCTCGATACCACGGCCTTACAGAAAACCGTCAGTGAAGCAATACTTGCATCGCATTTCGCCGCGCGAGTGAGGTTACCGGAGGCCCTAACCCTTCCCTCTCCCCTATTCCCGTTCTTCCCCTCTCCTCCCTCCCCCTCGACAACGCACTTGTGACTCTCGAGTTACAGGTGCCCATGGGCGGCGGTAGTCATTTACCATCAGGTGACCCGTCTGCTTGTTTGCCCCCTATACCATAAAAAAAAGATTGTTCCATAATACCTACTTACCAGAACAGAACACACTTGTACCTACGTATATAAGTACCGACAGGGCTAAGTTAAATTAAGATAGAAATTTAGGCAGGAAAAAGTTGTCAACACACTTATAAAGAAATACAATTCTTTTCAACTAAACCAGCCAGCGAAAAACACTTTTACAGCAACATAATAATAATATAACCTTTTTTTAAAAATAAAAGCATTTCTCGACAATGGATAGATGGGCCATCTCAAATCTCTCTTAGTAGTCGATCCAGTGACATCATTAATCACAAAACTGAGCTTTAATGGATGACGAGCTTTCTCGTCGTAAATGCGATCTGGTTAGACGACAAGTAAATTGGATGAGACGGTTGGATTTGCAAGATGGACGAGATTGAATGAAGCTGTACGTATGCGGCAAGATGGCGGATTGAAATGTTATCTGTACTTTTTTTTTTGTCTCGCATAACAAGTTACAGCCGCAACAAAAGTGATTTACCAAGATTGTAACAATCTTTTTGTGGACAGAATGATTTAAATATAATGGTAAGTTGTGTTAGGTTTTATACCTAAAACAAGTAGCTGTTTCCCGCAATTTCAATCGCGTTTACTTTCTATCAGTAATTATGTTTGAAAAAAGTATCACCGACTTCAATGCGCCTCAAAATACCCAAATCGCTTCAAGTGTGCCTATAAAATTTGAAGAGTTCCCTCGATTTCTCCAGGATCCCATCATCAGATTCTGACCTGATGACCATGGGACAACCTGGGAAGTATAACCTTTCAAACAAAAGGAGAATTTTCCAAATCGGTCCAGGCGGCTTTAAGTACCTAATCGGTGAACATACATAAAAAAAATATATAAAGTGAAACATAGAACCTCCTCCTTTTTTGAAGTCGGTTAATAAAAGCTTCTTATTTTGATTGGGTACGTGATAGATCAAGTCTCTTAATTTGACATGACATGGTAATTTCAATCACAGAATAAATACGGAACTACTAGTTGATCACAATTTTTTACAGTATCGAATAGGGACCTACCTAATTAGAATTTTTGTGTACTATAAAAGTTATGTTGGCATTACATTCCTATACCTACAGTAAAATAATGATAAAATAGTGTATGTTGTCATAGAGTTCGTATATTGTTTATATATTATTAGATCATCACGTGCCATCTATCAGTTCCTGTCACATAACTTTGGAGTTAATCTCACAGTAGGGTACTTTCATATTATATTACCACGTATGATCGAATTAGTTTGCCTCAGACGGTAGAAAAAACATGTGCATGGCGGTGCTTTGGGACCTTTTCTGTATGCAGTTTTTAAAAAAATGGCTAACCTAATAACCGAACTTTTTTATCCTGAATTTTTGGTGGCTTACTTATAAAATAGAACATGTTAGTCATTTGTAATGGCAACATTTTAGCTATGGTATCGTATGGTAACATGATCGAGTATTGTAAGTACACATAATTATGTTGTAATCTCCTCGATAATAAATCAAGTTATGAGTAAAAAGTGTTTAATTGCATTATGGCACAATGGCTGGCCTGTTGGTCTAATGGTTAGTGACCCTGACCGCTATGCTTATAGGTAGGTCGTGGGTTCGATTCCCACCTGAGCCTGGGTGTTCTTTGTGTCCGTTGTTTCTATGTTTGTAAAGTCCCCCGCGACATAGGAGTAATTCCTAATGCGGGCGTTGTCTTTTAATAAAAAAAAACAAAAAATTATCAGGTTATGGGTAAAAGAGCTCATAACTGAAAAATTGCCTTATGAGAATATTTTGTCATGAATCCGGAAGACTACAACATTCGCAATCTAGATCTATATTTAAAACGGGTATCCGGAGTACAACTGCGTTCTGTTTCACTGCATATTATAAAACAAAGTCCCCCGCCGCGTCTGTCTGTCTGTCTGTCTGTTTGTCTGTTCGCGATAAACTGAAAAACTACTGAACGGATTTTCATGCGGTTTTCACTAATAGACAGAGTGATTTATGAGGAAGGTTTAAGTATATAATTATATTTTATTATGTACATACACACCCTGTGGGTAACAAATATAATTAAAGAATCGACATTGCGATCCTGAAATGTTACCAAATTTTATTCTTACTCTTAAGTTGACCTTGATATTTCGCGATATTTGCTAGACGAAAATGCTTAACTCTATAGAAATGCTAGATCACTACAGATTATAAAACAGTCACCCGCCGCGTCTGTCTGTCTGTCTGTCGGTCTGTTCGCGATAAACTGAAAAACTACTGAACGGATTTTCATACGGTTTTCACTAATAGACAGAGTGATTCATGAGGAAGGTTTTGGTGTATAATTTGTACCCGTGCGAAGCCGGGGCGGGTTGCTAGTACACTTATTATTTAAGACAATTTCGAGCGTGTATTTGTAGTTTACATAATTAAAATAACGAAATTCACTTATTTACATAACCAATGTATCAAAATATCTCCAGGAAGCGTCTATATCAGCAGCATAGGTAAATAGTTTGATTTCTTTAACTACCTATGCGACGTTTAAGAAACCACACAATCTCAAATTAACCTACAACTAAACAACGCTTTCTAATGAGAAGTAAGTTGGCATAATTTCCAAATTACCGTTGTATCAATTTCGTATTATTGTTTAATGATTTGAGAGCGGAATTAATTGAGCCTGTAGATGACGCCGTTTCAATTATCACAAAGATATTTAACGTTTCATTGAAGTGACTGTTAATTAAGACGATGAAAGTAAATACGGTCGTAAATTACGCTTGAAGCTAACTCCTGACTATATCAATCAAAATTAGTCAGGCTATATGAAACTGGGAGTTTTAGTACCTACCTACCGTTGCAATTGATAGAAATATTTTTTCAATCAATCAATTTTCATTGTTGCTACTATGATACAAAGAAACAGCAGATTTTTGCTTGAACTGTAACCGTTCGATACAGGGCAACACCTCCACAGTACAGAAAACCCTATGGGAAAGGATGCTTTTCGCCGCATGAGAGTCCCTCTTCCCCTACTCCCACCTTAAAGGCCGGCAACGCACTTGTGACTCTTGAGTTGCAGGTGCCCATGGGATGCGGTAGTCATTTTCCAGGTGACCCGTCAGATCGTTTACCCTTATACCATATATATATAGGTTTGACAATGCACGAGTGATGCTTTCCACTGATGATTTAAGTGTTCAAACATTAGTAACCATTGCAGTCTTTAAACTGCAATAATACAATTTCAATATTCAGATGTTCAATGCTTAAATGTACCTAACAGTAGACCCTGTACTCCAACATATAAATACCCTGGAAGCCTACTCATTCTTTAAGCATCGTTCACAAACTACATGACATCGTCTTTTTATTATTTCTTTATCTTTTCAGCTTCTATAAGTACATCTTTTCGATTTTCAAAACATTTGACTTGATTCTTCTTCATCTTCATCAGCATAATATATGTGAAGGAAAAATAATCGTCTCTGTAAAATTATATTAGCAGCAGAACCTATACGTGGTCTACATAGATAATAATCATAGTTTTATCGCTATACAATTTGCGCATCGCTGATAACTTTTCTCTCGGTTCCTAGCAAAAGCTTTCACAATAAAAAAATATTGTGAAAGTTACGATTATGGGAATGCTGATACCTTCCATTTAATGTTAGTTTTTAGATCCCAATCATCATCATAAAGTGAACAGAACAAATAACGCCCACGAATAACGGCACACAATGTATCCCTACTCGGCCTGTTCGTCGTAAACAAGACTTTTCTTTGACCTTCCGAGGCCTTCTGTTCCGGATCCGGTAGTAAAAAATGTTGTATCGGGTATCACTTTATTCCAAGACAGTATCGTTGACGAGTGGATAGAGAAACTTTTATAGGGTTTGATCAATGTGACCGACTCGAAATTCGATTCGGCTGTTCGGAATGCAAGATGAGATTTATTTTGTGGCCGTATACATACACTGTTAAGAATGAACACAAAGAAAAAAAACCTTCTATGTTTTATTATGATTCAAATCCGCTACAATTCTACAACACACCACACACACACATTAGCGCAGTCTACCTAGCTGTTTTATGATCGAAACTGGACATTTCAATTACCACGTGTTTTTATTTTTAGATAAATAGTAAAAAAATACGCTGATTAAGAATTGAATGGTGTTATTTTTTCATTTAACAAATTAACGAAAAAAATAGACTTTTTTACATTTCGTGTGATATTTCGTTTCCAGTACGTGTTTCGTGAAATGTGCCCTCAGATTTTTGTTCTCCATTAATGCCGCGTTTCTATAATCAAGAAACGATTCGTTTTGCTTACGGACTGTAAAATTTCGTTGAATTTTCACGAAATTTACTATATGGCACTATCTTCAACATACGTAGATTTTATATTATATCTATACAAAAGAAAGTGTGAATTTCCATTTCAGACTAGTCAAGGCCTCACTGAAGGCACATAAGCATTTGAAAAGTCTCGTAGGTGTAATCTTTGCCTATACCTCTCACCCTTTCCACCCAAAAATCACCACCAACATAAATTATTCAATTTTCTCGCACGTAAAACAACCTCAATATCCTCGCGCCCTTAACAATTCAAGGCGAGTCGTTTACACCCACAACAATTCACCATGCTTCATAAAAACGCGGGCAATCTTGTGAAACGTACTAAAGGGACGAAACAATTTAGAGAACTGAATACACGCCCAAGTTTATGGGACCCAAAGGAATAAGGGTGGACGAGACGAAACTTTTGAAAAATGTACGTCTACTTCAATATATGACACTTGAAAAAACTTATTTTGTCTGTCAAAAGATCTTTTTCAAGACCCCAGAGACTCTGAGGGTAAGATTTTCGGAATTGTTGGGAACTTAGCTTAATGGTCTAAAGGTCAAGTAGTGTTTTCACCTTTGAGAGAAATATTTTCACTTCAGCAGAGGCTGATAATAGTTTTTACGATTGCGAATAGTTTTTAAGGCGTAGGGCGTTAGTACCTACGCATTAAAAACTATCAATTCTTTTAAAACTTTAAATATTTCACATCTAAAGGTGAATTTCATTTCATGAATTATTACTATAAGGATTATTGAAAATATAAGTAAAACTAAAAAATAGTATAACACTTTAATTTGTGAACATTTTAGAATATATTTTTATCACTTCATACGTAGGGCGCTACATAAGTTTTGTCGTATGCAAACTAGAGATATCGTAATATTGTGTAAGTAGCATTCAACATTAAGAAAAAATTAAGGCAAAGAATTTTGTTCGATTTTTAAATTAATGTTCTAAATGACAACGGCGAGCTTCTCTCCAGTGGCGTAGCTAGGTAACCAAAGGCCCTGGGGCAAAAAATAAACTAGGGCCCCAACTAAATTATTTAAAATCGTTTGTTCCGTATTCGTCGTGTTCCGAATCCGACGTACTCCAGATTTGTCGTAATCTAGATTCGTCGTACTCCATATTCAAGTTATCAAGTACGCAATTTAATATAAATAGTGATTTAGTCACCACTCTAGTACAAACCTGATAACTTCTGGTTCTAAAAAATCTGGTTTATTTATATTCAGAATGTGGGCGAAATTTTCACTAGTTCAATTTATAGTTTGTAAGTCAGAGTCCGAGGGACCCCCTGAGCTTGGGAGCCTCGGAGCACTGCCCCGTCTAACCCTCCGGTAGCCACTGCTTCTCTCATTCACATTGATTGACATTCGGGTCATTATTTTGTTTAACTAAACAAAAATGTTTCGATAAAATGAGAATGAATAGTTCCCTCAAGGGAAAGTTGTCCGTCTGTCATAGAATTCCCGTATGTAAAAAAACTTATAAAGCTTTTGAGGAGACATGCGGTTGTGTTCTAGAGGGATACTGGAGGAATGTGTTCAGCACCTGGTTTACACATAATGAAGACCTGTATTACTGCCAATGGAGAATACTAAAATAATATACCACAAAATACGACGAACTTTGTATTTCATTATATTACCTAATACATGAAGGTTCCTTCCTTTCAATGTCGAAACATCAAAAAGTTGAACTAGAAGCTTTGAAACAGAACTGACTGCGTCTATTTTTCCAGACAATTATAATCCTGGAACCTTTAAGGGCAGACTGAATAGGTTTCATTTGGATAGGCGTGTACCATCTTCGTGATTAATTACAGAAACCTTATTTTGCACCTGATAAATTAAACTTGAAAATTAAGAGGGCTGACATGAATGAAACTATAGGTATTTAATACAAGGTTGTTGATGGTGTTCAGATTTTTCTGAAAATGTCTGCACAAAAAAATAAAATCATTGAAATTGTCATGAAGATTCATTATTCATTTTGTGCACCTACAAAAGGAAAAGTAATTTCTGATAAAAAAATATTTCCAAAAAACTTTCTTTTTTCAAAATCCATTTTTTTCAAGCTAATCCAACTATTTGTCCGCATTCACATAGCGCTCCTAAAATTTGACCACACCTTTCCGTGACTCGTATCAGTCATTAGTTTATCAGCCAAGATTCTCATTTTATCTATTAGTAAAAATTCGTGGGTAAAATTACGGTCAATTACTTTTATACTTATATCTATTAATAACGCAAATCCTTTTAACATGGCTACACGTAAATGTGTCAACTCCCGTGAACGTGTTTGTTACATTTGTGGTGCGTAATTGGTGTAAAAACAAGGCTTTGTGAAAAATATACTGAACGAAGAATTACTTCGGTGTTACTATTCAGAACTTGCACAAAACTTGGACACCGAATAAAGGTTTTAGGAGCTGCATATCAGAACTTCGCAATTCACTTGCACAGTGGGCGAGGAGAACAGTTTTATCATGGCTAAATCTCTATCTAATAGTCTATTTTCTTCAGGATTACTTTCCTGAAGTGTAGTGTAAAATGTTTCACCAAGATATATAGAAAATGGAGCAAAGTGGAATATTAGTATGATGGCCGATTACTGCTGTGTGATGAAGCGTGATGATCTAAACGGATGATACAATAGAAAATCACTCAACAGAAGCTTTACAGAATAAAAGAAAAGGTTCCACAAGCCTCTACTCCAATATGTTCAACGACCTTTTCAACCAATTGAACGTACTGGACTCTTATGTGGGAGAGCCATGCTTCGGCACGTATGGGCCGGCTCGACTCCGCTCGTTACCACGGCCTCACAGAAAACCGGAAGTGAAGTAATGCTTGCATTGCATTTCGCCGCGTGAGTGAGGTTACCGGAGGCCCTAACCCTTCCCTCTCCCTTATTCCCGTCCTTCTCCCCCCTCCCCCTCTTCTCCTACTCCCACCTTAAGGACATGAACAGGCGGCAATGCACTTACTTGTGACTCTCGAGTTGCAGGTGCCCATGGGCGGCGGTGGTCATTTACCATCAGGTGACCCGTCTGTTCGTTTGCCCCCTATACAATTAAAAAAAAATTGTTTTTGTCCAATTTATTCAACTTTTAAAATAGTTGAACTAGGTACTTGGAAAGAAAAGGGTGAAAATTTCAATTACAATATTTTAATTAACGAAACGATTAGGTATTCAACTCAACACATTCTAATAGAAATTGGTTCACACTCATTTCACCGCGTTGACGAGTTTCATTTGTAGTTCCATTATTATTTTGTCATTTATTATACCTACTATTCACTTTCCTTGTATTAACCTTTTGTTTATTTTTAATTTGCTGTTTTTTGATGATCAAAGAACAGTAAAGTTTGATCGCATTTAATTCTGCGTCCGCAAACAACGCGTTTAATACCTGCATAAGTCACTT
Organism: Euplagia quadripunctaria; assembly: GCA_963859945.1. NCBI lineage: Eukaryota > Metazoa > Arthropoda > Insecta > Lepidoptera > Erebidae > Euplagia > Euplagia quadripunctaria. Next base: position 4,937,013 of record OY982570.1, on the reverse strand, counting down.
TTTTATTCTTTATGCATTCGTTATTCAGACTTTAATGCTTCGACGCTATTGGCGTTCGCCAAAAACGCCCCAGCTGTTAATAAAATCATCCTCTTTCAGCCAAAAAAAATGTGAGTCGTCATGTGAGCGTCCCGACGCCTGGCAGATGTGAAACATCGACATTATTTTGTAAAAGTCGAATCAAGAGAGAATCGCAGAGTCGATTGCGCATGGCGACGCATCGCCACACCGTACACACTACTGCATATAGACTGTATATATATACCATCATATAGCGTGGCGACGCGTCGCCACGGCATGCGTCGCCACGCCAGAAATCAGTTTTACGTGCGGCTATAGATGTTTCACATCAAAATTTCTATTTATTTCTTGAAAATTTCTAAATTAGAATGTTTGTATAGGTACATGTTTTAAAAATCCAATCTTTTCCAAAATATACAACCACCCATAACTTATAAGAGATCTTTATTACTCTTAAGAAATAGACTTTGTGAGACTGAGAGTGTATTATTATCGCGTGCATTAAGCTCATGCTACTTGCAACAACAAATGAAACTCGTCAACGGTGAAATAAGTTTTTTTTATTTTTTATTTATTCTTTCAACATTTTAACAATATATTTACAGTTTTGATTATGGATAGCATTTCCAAAAACCACGGAGGTTTATAATGAATGCTATGGACACTTAAGTCTAGATGGATAACTCGCAAATAACTTTAATAAACACAGTAACTTAATCATTTAAAAATTTGGATACAAAATAAAAAGACAAGTAACAGTAGATACAAGGATAAACAATATAAATAAAATAATATTGTTACTTGGAATTTGATGACGTATTATTAAGAAAATAAGATTTTAATTTTGATTTTAAATTTATCGGCGTAACAATTTCTCGCAATTGAGTGGATAGGTTGTTAATAAATCTAGGAACCAAGTCATCAGTTGTTCGTTCACCGTATACATTGTTTGTGACGGCCCGACTGGTTTCACATAGTAGATTCCGAGAAGGGGCCCGCGTATATACAGCGTGTACTACTTTTTTTTAATGCACTGTTGAAATAGTCTTCCTTGAGCAGTGTATATTTAAACTGTGTTTGAACTGGTAAGATTTGACAGTGTTTAAAAAGACCATTGTCGTCATAGTAAAACTGCTGTTTGACTTTCACAGAAAAAAAACGATAGTTCGCAGAATCTTACGCTGAAGGTTATATATTTAATTAACGTAGTAGTGTTATAAGTGCGGTTCCGGATGTCTTAATAAAAGCTGTTCCCGGATCCCTCCTACTTAAGGCGCAGTACGGCACACCGTGTGGTTTTAGTCGGTTCGATTCCGACACACCGCCCCACCGAAAACCCCGGCTGGGGTGACGGGCCCGAGGGGATTTCCACACGCACAAAAAAAAAAAAGGTGTTATAAGTGCGACCATAACTGCTTAGTCCGTACTGGATGTGGAATTCAACTAGTGAATTGTATACACACGTACAGTTTGTCACATACATGTTCTATAAGGTTACCCCAATTCAACTTGCTGTCAATAATTAACCCAATTACATGTAAGCCAATTTCTATTAAACTCCTATTGTCTGTTTTATTATTAGGATGGCTAATTAACTGCATGCACGTAAAGTATGTATCTGGTGCTACTATTTGACGCACTTTTTGTTAGGGAAAGTGTGTCTATTGTTTATTTGATCAAAGTGGTCAATGATGTAAAACAAAACATTCAAAACTTATCGACTTATGGCACATAATACATAATAGTACAGGTACAGAAGTCTCACTTCACCAAATCATTTAAATAAATAGCGACTCTTGATCCGACGCAATAAAGTCGCAATTCAGGTCGCACAGCGATAATTGCCTACTTCTAGGTGAATATAACATTCACCTCGAAGTTGCCTCTTTCTATCGCGTAGCTCTTTATCTGATCTAACAAACCGCAACGTTTTTTAAAAAATATATTAATCTGAATATTTAATTACCAGTAAGTTATGTGCCTATTACTCTACTTTTGTGAACAAATAAACTTTTATGAAAGGATAGCGCGACACAGCGCGTGAGTTAACATCGAACTAACGTGCGGCCAGCGCACGGCATCCCACTATATTTTGGCACGATTAGTCGACCTCACCGTGTACTTGGAGCTTTATACCTACACTGTAGAGAGGACCAGGCCTACTTACGGTCGAAATTCAACCACCACGCGATCTCTAGTAGTATTTAAATTAAGACCAACAATGTTTTATGTGCCGTGTTTTGTTTAGTAGAATAAGGTAGGTAATACAGGGTTATAATAATACAACATCTCGATTACGGTATGTATATTCTCATTTAATATAAAAATTATAGATATCCACTATAATATTTACATGTAAGTTAATGGCAAACAACTTGTCCAGATTCAAAATAAAATAAAAACAAAAAAGACCCTAACTGCGACAGTGCTCGCTCTGGCTCCCAGATTGTTATATTTTTTATACAATAATACTGTACACGAAACTATTAACCAACTTCAAATTCTGTCCGTAAGATGTTTGAAAGAATGTTTATATTGTGAAACATGGCAAGAGTTATATCTCATTAAACTGACCTGTCTACTTCCCAATATAAGTTTAGTATTAGTATAAGCAAGGAGATCCAGAATTAATAGAATTTACAACAAAGAATAATGAATTAAGGAGACGACGCGTATATCTATAGCACTTATGTGTAAACTTTTCCGCCTCAGGCTTTCTTAGCACACGATTCAAATTAATAAATTTATGAAATAAGTTATAAATTCATATATTACGTTTACATTTACAAAGTAAAAAAAAAACTTATTCCAGTTTTGGGTTAGGAATTTACTGAACGATGTTCGTTCAAAACACAGTAAATGTAGACTACGTTCGTTGACCAGGCCTATACTTACTTCTTTAAGCTCCCTACGGTTTCATTTAAACAGCTCATTTTCTTATTGTTTTTTTGTGAACACAAATAACTCTTGTCTCGTCAATTATTTTGTCGCTTAAGCTTTTAAAAATATATCATTTTGGTTTTGATATGGTATAAAAACACCCAAGGTTACTTTGACCCTCTTTTACTTCTTATATTCTAAGCTGTTCAGTTAATTAAATATTAAATAAACGGTTTTTAGGATGTGTTCACACTATAACAACAACTGAGTTTTTAACTTTCTTTTCAGTTTTGTTGATAAACATAATAATCTAAGGAAGAATATAGAATAAATTGATTTTATTATATAGATATTTATAATCATCCGTCAGATAAACTCGTCCAATTATTGAATATATACAGAATGTTACAGAAAGTGTGTTCAAATTTTAGGAGCGTATGTGTAGTCGACAAGAATCTTCTTCAGTAAACGCGTTTCTTAATGTTGGTGCACATTTCTAAACAACACATTGTGAATTTTCATGTCAGTTTCAATAATTTTGTTTTTTTTTTTTATTTTTTACGCAGACATTTTCAGAAAAATCTGGACATTCCATCATCCTTGGTATTAAATACCTATAGTTTTCATTTCATTCATGTCAGCCCTCTCTCCTACGAAATATTAACTTTATCGTTCAATTTTCAAGTTTATTTTTCAGATTTTTTTATAAAATTATTAGCGCTTTACGTTATTCATGGGGTCTACCATACGACCTTAAAAGATGACCACACCTTTCTGCAACACCTGTATAATTTATTTCGTGTATCTCAACAATGACTAACAATTTGGATAAATTTTTGTACTTAGATAAGGTTTTGCTTTTTAAGTTATACATAGTAGACAGTGTGTATCTACATAGGTGTCTTTCCAGAAAGACACTGAGCGGTGCTCTGCTGCCCAGGCACTTAACTGTTAATAAAAAATACGATAGTAATAACTATTATTATATCATTTAGACATTAAATAAATTCTGATTATCGAACATCAATAATAATAAAATACATTGATTGTGTTGATTTTAAACCTGATATTTGGGGTACATTTACGATTTCAATACGATTTCTACAACTTAGGTTGGTATTTTTAGATGGTTGCACAATGATAGGTGAAGAAGAAAGAGTGCGTTTTAAACACAATATTTTCTATTGCGACGCCCCTCGTCTCTACCTTCGACCTGAGGTATGCGTACCGTAACCAAAATATTCCGATGTATTGTAAAAGAATGGCCAGTTGTCACCATGATTGACAAAAAAAAATACTTTTGCCATTTCAAACATTTTACAGACAGAAATAGACAATCCCTATCACAGACTAGATTTTCAATTTATAATACCGAAAAAAGTAATAGACAAATGCTATTTTTTATAATTTTTGTTAAGAATAGCGTTGTTTACAGTTCCAATTGTTTATTAATGGAAGACATTGCTTTTGCATAGATGATTCCACAAAGAATTTTGGGACTAAGTGTTCGATAAAGAATACACATTAGGAATATATTTGCTTATGGAATTGCTTTTGGAAGAACTTATTAAGTAAAAAATTAGTCCAACTAAAACGTTTAGTTCACGCCTCAGTAAGTAAAAACACTATACAGTTAGGTATGAATTATTTCACACGTCACTAGTTACAAGTTCTATTATGTGTGTCCCACCCCTATAATATATGTCGAAACGTCTGTTATAATCCCATCGTTAGTAAATTAAAGTTTTATGTTAAGTAATAGCAATAGTGAATAAACTAGTTAGTTATATAACAGTGACAATAAATAACTTCACGACGTGACAGTTAAATTAATTTAGAAAAAATGTAAACCTAATAAACTAAAAATGCTTTCACAATTAATGAGTCTATTTTTTCAGACAAATAGAGTGCTAGAACGTTCAAGAGCAGAGTGATCGCTTTCGATCAGGTGAGATGGAAGACAAACGCTTATTTCAATTATAAATTTAAAAAATGTTGTTACTTATACGTTTGACATGGCATGTGTGAATAGGTAAGAATAAGTAGATTTGTCGTTATCCCACTTCTTTATTTTATGAAATATCATAAAAATTATTTGTCCCATCCAACTTAAGTATTGACGTCGTGTCGTGAGCGACAAGTGAATTTTATAACAGCTTTGTTAGTTTCATAACGTTAAATAATTATGAGAGGGGAGAGTTCTGCGTATTCTTTTATACATCTATATATAAATTCCAACTTTAAACAACACTATTTACATGCGATTTTTGTATATCAAAACGATGCAAGTTGAATAAGAGAACAGTTGATTGCTAAGACATCAAAAAAAAAAACTACGGTACTACTACGTTACAACCTGGTACTAGTAAGTTACTTCTCGGAAAGGGTTTGTCTATCAACTTCAATGAAAATAGTGGTTTGCAGTCACAATTTGGTATAGTGTTGAAACATTTTTCCAAAATTCTTGTACTGTACATAAATATACTCATTTCAAGTTGCATCTATTTGTATACGATATAAAATAAACTCAGATCTATACATCATCTAATCTTGAATTTTGATTGCACATTACATTTATTTTAACCTGCCATTAATTAAAAAAAAAGAAAATAAACTGATTATTTATGTACTTAACGAAAGCTTATTCGACAAAGATAAAGCCTAAAGATATTATAGTTAAACCATCAATGATGTCAGAAGGCACTCATTCAATTGAATTCTGAAAACTGATTACATTTTTGTCTATTCAAATAACTAAGCCTATATGTGCGTTTTACTGGTCCTAACAGTTCCAAGAACTATTCTAATAGGAAGTGTAAAGTCTATGCCATTCACGACCACAGCTGTTTTCAGTGTTGCTAGTATTAATCATTCAAAAATGGAACACTGCTCGAATGAGTGGCCAGTGACAAAACTGATAATTATTTGACCACAAACAAAACTTAAATGCTGAAACCTATATAGAGATTGTACATTTTATTACAAAATCCGCCGTTCGGTGCCGTAAAAACTTGTTGATATGTACAAGAGATAACTAACTATCCTACATTGCCCTTACATCTATGCTAATTTACAGGAAAAAAAAAACATGGTTTTATCCTTGTCTTTTTACACACCATAATGTCCTAAATTTTAGAACATTCACTATATTACATAAATGAATAAAACAGTTTTAATTATTGCCATCGAAATTAAGTAGTTCCAAAATTGTCTATACCTATAGTATAATAAAAAAAAGTTAAGGCTCTATTGTAAGGCAGACGTCTATTCATAAATAAAGCTTTCCAATCTATTGGCATTATTTTTTTTTAATTTAGGCATTGATTTTACTTCAATATTTTAACAAATGACATTTGATTTTCTAGATACAAAAATCGATATGTATTCACATTTAGTATATTATTTTGTGAACAGAATAATTATTTTAATCTGGCAAGACCCTTCGGACTTTGTACTTTAAAACATGCGAGATTACAGTCACAATTATACACTCACACATCATGTCCAGGATATTTACCTACCAGAATAAAGAAACACAGATTTTTGTATCTAAGATGTTGATAATATTAGCCCTGCACCAGTATGTCCGTGTTACCAAAATTGTGTTTGAAAAACAAGTTGTTTACACTATACACATTTACACTTTAGATTTAAGTATCCCATTCGATTTTAGGGCTCCTGTGAGTATGCTAGTGTGTGATTAATTTCAAACACACAGTCGATATGGTTTATTTTCCTCAATCATCATTATCATGGCAGTGAATTTTCATAAATAATCACATTTGCTCACCTCCCTACAGTGAGAATCTTGCTATATTTAATTCAAAGTACCAAACCAAAAGAGTCTTTAACCGCACACTACCATATCCAACTCAGTCTGATCTCACTCACATTTCACTGGTTATCACTTCATCAACAACCGCAAGTACGTAGAGTTTGACTTAGCACACTCACTTGTTGAACCAGACGACAACAGAATTACATTAATTTACTGCACATGGTCATTTCTTAAGCCACACGACCATGGGTTCGTCTGGTTCACGCTTTACTCAGTCTAACTGCTGCACTTGTACCACTGAAGTCGGTTGCGACGGCATGATCTCGTACTTGATGAGACCGTTCCGACCCGCGGACAGGACTAGGCTGCCGATTTCTTTTGCGTCACCACTGTGGATAAAACAGCTTAACTTACTATAATATACTAGATATACATAAATAAACAAATATCAGGGACATATTACATTGCGCTTTCAAGACCCAAGTATAACTTATATAGAACTCATAGTGGGGTTCTGAAAAGAAAGGTGTGGTCATATTTTAGGGTACTAGATGTACAGTAGACCGCGTGAATAACGTAAAGCGCTAACACTTTTATGGAAATTAGTGATTATAATTACAGAAATCCTATTTTGAAACTGACAAATTGAACTTGAAAATGACGAATGAAACTTATATTTTGTAAGAGGGCTGATACGAATGACATGTCACACACATGACTATATGTGTGTATTTAATACCAAACATGTTGATGGTATGGTCAGATACTTATGAAAATGTTTGCATAAAAAGCAAATTCATTGTAGTTGTTTAGAAATGTGCAGCTACACTAGAAATAGCAATTTCCGAACAAAAGAAAACATAAAAAAAAACTATTTGTCGAGTACACTTATCGCTCCTAAAATTAGGCCACACCTTTCCTTAACACCCTGTATAAACATTTATAAAAAGATCAATAATTTAAATTGTATAAAATAAAAATACAAAGCTAAACAAAAAATAGCAAATTGAAGATGATTTAAAAAACAAATGTGTTTTACCTGGTAGTATGTTGTCTCGCGTTATGGTGTTTGGTGTGTGGTATGTGCGTGATCTGTGGCTTGGTGTCTCTGCCCACTATGTGCAGTTGCGGAGTCACCAGCCGGCGGCCCACGCCCACGGTGCCCACTACTATTTGATTGCCTATCACTTGCCCAGATCTGTTAGTAACCTGTAAACATTTATTATGGTTAAAAATTACACGTACGCACGATACAAGGATATAAAATATCGCGCGAAGCCCTTCCTTTCATTGCCTAGACACTTGTCTAGTTCTATTCCAATAGGTAATGAAGTGGGTCACTTTGGAAAGGCTGAAAAATACATGGTTCAAAGAAAATCACTTATTCACTGTATTAAAATGATATTCTACTAATTTCTACAATAGAACAAAAAGTTTTCATTAACAAGTTATATATCATCAAACCAAATAAATACGATTACTATTGTTATCTATCACTGTTACACTTATTGATCTATACAAATTTTCCTACTACAAAAACTAAACAAATGTATATTAATAAAAAGTGCATTTAAAGCATCTGGAAAATGTTGAAATAAATTCAAAACATAACTTAAGCAAATGAAAGTATAATGAAATAAAAATCTTGTTATATATTATTATAATCATAGAAAGGAACAAATCTCACTATTTTTCTAAATAATATAAATCTAATATAAAAAAATCTCGTGTCACAGTGTTTGTTATTAGTTATTAATTTACCAACCACCTTCTGTTGTTTTGTTTTATTTAAACTGGTAACTAATTATATGTAAAAAAAAAAAGTAAAAATCAGAGCATGCGGTGTTTGCTCATAAATGGTTGTACATTTAGCATGCGTTTGCATGAAAATAATAAATGTAACAACTGTCAGCAAACCAAATAAATAAATTGTTATCGAACTCCTACGAAACGACTTGACCGATTTTTGTTTTTTTGTGTTTATTTGGTAGGTCTGAGAATAGGTCGTAGGTTTTTATTCTTTTATAATTTGGCATCAAAAAATACTTATAACCGTAAATTTTCGCCCTTCTGCCACCAACCCCTAATTTTTAATAGCGATATTAGTATTTTTACTTTCATCCACAGATGCGCAAATACACAGTTTTCGAACATTATTATAATTTGTGCATTGATCGTAGCAGTGACGTGTTACTTACAATTTGCAGTGCTATCATTATTTATTCTCATTTTATTTGTGATCTCAATCAAATCAATTAAGAAAAGAAAAGTTGCTGTCAATGAAAATACTGGATGCATAAAATTGCCGACCGATTTCTGCACAATCATTAATTCGCAAAATAATCATCATCGACTGCATATTTACGGATGTACACACACAGTACATGAATCACGAGTGGCAGAAAAAAAACATTTTGACAGCAAAAAATGTGAACGTCACCGATTTAAATTTCAAGATACAACAGTTGTTGCCAGGCGACTTGGTGTCATACAAATCGATCGATACAGTTTGGGATGCCAATGAAGCTGTAAATTATCCAACAGAGTTTTTGAACTCATTGGATTTGCCATGCATGTCACTGCACCATCTACAACGGAAAATTGGATCTCGGGTTATTTTACTTCGGAATTTGCTGTGCAATGGCACGGAATTAGTCATTATCAACTAAATTGATGAAAAATGTTGTCGAAACCAGCATTTTGAATGGCAAGTTTCCAGGCGAAAATGTATTACTGCCACGAATCCCAATGATTTCCACAGAAGTGGCAATTAAATCAAAACGCGTTCAATGTCCAATTAGATTGGCATTCGCAATGACAATCAATAAGTCGCAAGGCCAAACGATGTCTGTTTGTGGCTTAGATCTGGGCCCACCATGTTTTTCACACGGACAATAATTATACGTGGCATGTTCTTGCGCGGGCAAACCAGTTTGTTTTTTTTATGTCTTCAAAAATGCATTTCTTTATTTCTTCGAAAATGGATTTTTTATTCATGTTACCATCCGATTTATAATTTACTGCGGATTCACAATAAACAGTTTACAGTTTAAGTTCTCAGGCAATGCGAATGTAAAAGGTTATTAACCCTAGTCTAGTCCCTTCAATGTTTACTAAATTCTCTAAATAAACTACAGCTAATTCCAACCTACTGTACCATGATTTAACTATGTTACGAAAGAAACCATTTAGCACATACACAAGTATTTAAACTGGCCACCAGAAACAAGCCAGACTCAGAGCAATGATATGTTAGTATATTGATCTTCAGTGCGCTTCTGGTAGAGTCACTATTTAATATCTTTTCCGGTGCCAGTTCTGTTGAGGATTACTATATTAAATTAAGAGTAGGATAGAGTAGTTATAACAACTACCCTTACTTAAAGTACTTCGCAATATAATTTCTCAAAATAGTATAAAATTGTCGTTTTAATAAATACTGACAATAGAAACTTGTATTATTTTGTCATTTAATTTTTTTCTTTAAGAATAATAACAGAATAAAAGAAGACAATACTTACTACTTGTATATGCGTGGCCTGTTGATGGTCTTGCTCCATTTCAAGGCTGTTCTGATGTTGTTGCTGTTGTTGTTGGTGTTGCTGTTGTTGAACTTGCTGTTGCACTTGTTGTTGCACCTGCTGTTGCACTTGCTGCGCTTGTTGCGCGGCCTGTTGCGCTGCTTGTTGCTGAGCCTGTTGCTGTGCTTGCTGCTGAGCTTGTTGTTGCGCTTGTTGCGATACTGGTTGTACTTGCTGCTATTGATAGTGATAAGTTACATTTTTAAATTACATAATTTACTTACATTGGTAGATAAGTATACAAAAGGATGGTACCTAGAGGGGAAGAGAGGGTAGCCGGCCAGCTGAATCAATGTAGTGATCGACTACATATTTCATTTGATTGGATTACTGCATATGGCCGCCCGTGGATCGACCATAGATTGAATCGGATCAAATCAAAACCATTTAGAGGAGTCAGTCAGACTAAGTCGTGAAGCTAGTTGCCTGTTCCAATAATAGATCCCATGGAGAAGAACAGGCAAGATTCCTAAGATAGTAATTTTTAGCACTAGGAAACAATCTCACAGGTCACCTGAATATAAATAAATAATCACCGATACTTATACAAGCTCGCAATACCAGAAACGTAACTAATTTTCTGTTGACACTAATCACCAGCACAACATTTGATGACATTTGGCTAACCAGATATCCAACGCCCTGTGTTGACTCGTTTCTTATTATGACTTTAGATGAAAGTAAGCTTTCCAATGGCATGGACACTGCTAACAAAGTATTTTGTTATAAACTTTATGGCAATTTCTGCGAAATAGGTTTTATATAGCCTATATTTTTCAATTAATCTTAATATTAGTCTGTGCATTTAATAAAATGTTCCTTTTTACATTTTTGTATATACGGGATACACATACGGGTACAGTTCTGGGTGGTAGGTCCATATGCTGTCTCTGATGCAGCATGAGATGATTCTTCTGGAAAAAGGCCTTCCCGCATTGGTCGCACACGTGTGTGCGGAGAGTACAGCTGCCATCAGGATGTCTATCACGATAAAAAATATATGTCTTTAGCATTTTTCTAATACGAAGACGACTGATATGATACATTAATATTATGTTTAACTTATATTCATCACACAATCTGTGCAACCAACTTTCACCCTTCCTACGTAAAATCGGATACCATGACTCAGGTCTTGAGAGCCATCGTGTACATTCCACATACCGTAAAATTGGGCTATTTGGTACAAAAAATAAATTAAATTGCTGTAATTTTGGCAATTTTTATGTTACTAGTGTATGTTTATGGATAATATGAATTCCTAGGTGATACATGTTTTGCAACTAGGTTTATTTTCTTAAATGTAAGCCTTTCTAAATAAACCTTAGGGTGGGGCTTATTAGAATCAACCAAATTTGTGCTCAAAAACAGGTACATTTTGTTCAAATTACCAATCATACTTTATCATACCTATAGAGAAAATATACTTCAGCGCTTTCTAATGAAGACACGCCGAACTATGCAACGACTACTGATGCTGCATCGCATAATGAAACTCTTCGCACTATTTAGTATACACCGTGTTTTTTATCTCAGTGTTTTTACTAAAACTACGTTATCAGACCATGATATACAATATATCTACATAAACAAAATGTATGAAAACGCAAAAAAAAAAATTATAAATAGCCACTTTAATATTTGCGATTTTGATTCAAACATGACTGCAACATAGCATTGCTTATGAATAATATTATGGCGCGGTGTGTGTTTACGTTAGACGCGAGCGCATCGTTCCCCCCGCCCGCAACCCCCGCTCCTAGCATTTCTTTTGTTACCCAAAAATTGCGTCTATGTAAGTAGGTCAGTGTGCTATTTATTGTGAAACACGTAGAACGTAGGACGCAGGACGCTGACCGCAGTGCGTGTGTGCGTCTTCCGCGCGTAAATAAGTAATGTCTTCGTACTCAAACGTGGAGTGGTTAGACATGGTGCGTTTTATGCTTCGGCTGAAGATAATCTGGCGGAGGCTAGGCGACTCTACGCTCAGTCAGAGCATTTGGATTCGCTACGTAGACGCGGCATCACGAATCCACGGGTACACCTACACCTGTGACTATCCTGGCAACCACACGACGTCTGTTGACGTGGACAATTCCAAGTGCCTACACATGGTCAGGCTCGAGGACGACCTCACCAATACTCTCCCACGCCGTAGTGCAAGGGAAGCAGCGGGACGGTTTGGTGTTAGTCACTACTTCATGTGGCGGCTACTGATTCAAATAGGAATGCACCCATTCCACTTCAGACGTACACAGACTCTTCATGGCGACAACGACCCACAATACCGTGTTACCTTTTGTCACTGGTTTAATAACCAGTACGTTTATGTTTTGGTGCTCTAATGAGCACCAAAACATAAACGTACGAACTTACTTATCTTAACCAACAATACACTAATAAATGGATTGGGCGAGGCGGACCCGTGCCATGGCCGCCAAGAAGCCCTGTTTTAACACCGCTAGACTTCTTTTTGTGGTCGGAAATTAAAAGAATTGTGTATCGGGATGAAGCTCGTAGTGCGATTTAAAAGAAAAATAATGTGTGCCTTTGACGAAGTGAAAAGAGAAACAAATACATTACGATCCTTAAAAGAAAACTTTGAGCAACTGCTTCAATACCGTTAGTTTTAAGGATTAAAGTAATACGATAATAGTGGTAAGTGATTTGATTATCAAATTGTTGTACATAAGAAAACTGATTCCAATTTTTTAAATACGCCTGAATTGCTTTTTAAATTTTTGTTGTTATGACTTATGTTATGAGCCAACAATCATAATTAATTACTACTTATTTTATTATGTTGCGTTATTAAAGTATTATTCGACGGTCCTAAGCCCGATAAAGTATGAAGGGAAAATTGGAATCATTTTAAGCTATTTTGATACAGTAGGTCATTAGTTTACCTACTAAGGCATCGATCGACCTTAGAGATCGGGCGATCGTACGACACACACCGCGTAAGTACGAGTACTACACATCGCGTTGTAGCAACGTGAAAAGTAGATTTTGAAGAAAACGCCTGTTTTTTATCTTTAAATGAATGCTGTAGAAAGCATATATATCATGGTCTGATAACGTAGTTTTCGTAAAAACACTGAAATAAAAAACACGGTGTATAGACAAATTCCCATGAGCCTTAGGTTCGATTAATGTTTACCTTCTTTGATGTGCTAATAGCCCATGTTTAGCTGCGAATCCTTTCCCACACTCGCCGCAGAAATGTATTTTCGGCCGAGGAGGCGTCACGTGATGATTCTGAAAGGAAAACGTATGAACATTAAGATGGTACAGGAATATCAAAGTATTTTAGCTGTTTTTTACTCTTTCCCAAATGATTAAAAAGACAATACCAACACACAGTTTTATGTAACTAATCGTTAAAAGGGATATTTGTCGTATATGTGTAGAATAGTTAACACTGGGAACTTAAACAAATAAATTAGCAACTCACTGTAGCTATAACTTGCGTGTGAACAACATTGTTGGGGTTTGATGATATTATTTGAATTGGTTGATCTGAAACAGAAATATTATGTTTTACTATAGTAATATAAAAGTGTGACATTGTGACAATTATACTTGTATGCATTGTTAAAAAATAATTGCTTATACTACATTTTATATATTATTTATAAAGTTATGCTTTACAAGCCAGAAATAGAGATGCCTGGACAATAAGAAGGTTATTACATGTAAAATTTTTGACTTTGCGGTGTTTGAAACTATACCCCTCATTTATTAGCACATAACAAAGTGCAATTGTTGTTAACAAAATACGATGAAAAAAAATGATATTCAGTTTGATATTCCGTTAATAACTCAAAAGTTATTAATATTGAAGAATTTTTGAAAAATGATCCTTAAAGAGGAAGAAATTTTCAATAAAAAGTCCGGATTCCCGGAATTCTATCTCCATTGTTTATAATTTTTATGAAAATAGGTCTCTGCGCGGCCATTACTTAAGTAACAATTGTATAACTTTTTGAATAATCGAGACATTTTTTTTTAACAACGGGGATTTTTTCTTTCTATTGTTCTGATGACCATTTTTTCAAATTTTTCATAAATATTTAATACTGTAACGGCCGCGCTCATACCGTCACGGCCGCGCTAGACCTATTTTCGGCGTAGAACCAAAACCATAATTAATAGAGATAGAATTCCGGGAGTCCAGACTTTTTTATTGGAAATTTGCTTCTCTTTAAGGACCTTTTGTCAAAAACTCTAATATATTAATGGCTTTTGAGTTATTAACGAAAAACTGAATATATTTTTTTTCATCTTATTTTGTTAATAACAATTGCAATTTTTTATGTGCTAATAAATCCTCATGATACCTTTTCCTAGACGTCATTCCGAATCGAATAAGCTATCGCACATATTTTTAGGGCCGGGAACAATAATTAACACGTTTTTTTTTAACTTGTTGACTGGACAAAGTAGGCGACTCGGTTAAAACTATTCCCGTATAGGAACAATGAATAATTTGAACAAAAATTGGAGTGTGTTACATGGTATGTAGACACCGGAGTATAAAAAACTTTGTCATAGAGTCGGAATGATAGACACGGCTTGCGAGGGTGGGTCACAAAGTTCCCAATCCCGTTTATATTTGATTTGAGAACTAGCGTTGTCCAAGCAATAAGGATGCAAGCTGGTGTGCGGGTGTGTACGCACGTGTGTACGTGCAGCGACAGCGCCTCCTGACATTAACTGTAGAAGCGTTATCTAAGCAATGTGTGTGTACGTACGCTGCGCGTTGTGCGTGGCGTGCGCGGCGGCGACGAGCCCGGGCTGCAGCGCGGCGGTGAGCGCGCACAGGTCCGTGACGCACGTGTGTACGTGCAGCGACAGCGCCTCCTGACATTAACTGTAGAAGCGTTATCTAAGCAATGTGTGTGTACGTACGCTGCGCGTTGTGCGTGGCGTGCGCGGCGGCGACGAGCCCGGGCTGCAGCGCGGCGGTGAGCGCGCACAGGTCCGTGACGCACGTGTGTACGTGCAGCGACAGCGCCTCCTGACATTAACTGTAGAAGCGTTATCTAAGCAATGTGTGTGTACGTACGCTGCGCGTTGTGCGTGGCGTGCGCGGCGGCGACGAGCCCGGGCTGCAGCGCGGCGGTGAGCGCGCACAGGTCCGTGACGCACGTGTGTACGTGCAGCGACAACGCCTCCTGACATTAACTGTAGAAGCGTTATCTAAGCAATGTGTGTGTACGTACGCTGCGCGTTGTGCGTGGCGTGCGCGGCGGCGACGAGCCCGGGCTGCAGCGCGGCGGTGAGCGCGCACAGGTCCGTGACGCACGTGTGTACGTGCAGCGACAACGCCTCCTGACATTAACTGTAGAAGCGTTATCTAAGCAATGTGTGTGTACGTACGCTGCGCGTTGTGCGTGGCGTGCGCGGCGGCGACGAGCCCGGGCTGCAGCGCGGCGGTGAGCGCGCACAGGTCCGTGACGCACGTGTGTACGTGCAGCGACAACGCCTCCTGACATTAACTGTAGAAGCGTTATCTAAGCAATGTGTGTGTACGTACGCTGCGCGTTGTGCGTGGCGTGCGCGGGCGGCGA